>JABSTQ010009753.1:0-413105 GCA_013358835.2 Ixodes persulcatus | reverse complement strand
ATGTGCGTCAAATGACCCCCCACCACAGGTCGTCTGCGTCCACCGGTGACCCTGGCAAGTTTTTTGGCCGTATTTTTTACAGAAAGGAAGCTACGCCTTGTAATTTTACAAGGTAAAACCCACGTATAAAATACACCTTTGACGAAATTTTAGACTGATATGTGCAGGCACCGATTTTTACGGCCCATTTTAGGTTGAGTTCGGCATTTCAGACACCCTATATATCAAATAATACCAGCGCTGCCGATAGATGGTGCCAATGCGCCAGTGCATTCTCCCACCTTAAGGGTCCACAAGCAGACACAGTGCGCCCGACCACACTCAAATGCAGATATGGGAACCACCCTTTACATTGCGTCTAGAGGAAAGGACACACCTCGGTTTGAGCATGTACTCGTCATGACCCGACAGGCGTGACGAAGTTGCGCTCCGTGTACTCCTTCGTGACGTCCAGTTTGGGACGATGGCCACAGACGGCTGCATGCGGTCGTACAGAGGGAGATAAGGAACAAGCACAACAAATCACATAGATGAAGGCAGGGTGACTGCCCATGGCGTAAAATGTTTTGATGACATCATGCTCGATCAGACACACCTAGAACGGACACTGAACGATCCAGAGAAAGATTTTTTGTTTTATGTTCCATGTTCCTGGAAGACAATATACATCAAAAAAAAAAAAAAAAACTTTCTCAGAAGAAAAAAAAACTTTTGGCTTATCTAGGCATTATGACATGCCTAGATATTTGGTGCTTCTATATCAAAGTGCAGTGCCAAAACAGAAGCCATTTCGAAATAACTCCTTACTCAAAATGAGTATCACAACAAACATCTTGTGATAATGTTGTTTTCTTTTAGGGAAGTTTGTTTTGTGACACCTGGGATTATGAAAATATTCTTGGGAGTTTCAGGGTTCTCTCGAAGTAATTTCGAAACCTCCTACTACTTCGGTTCAACGTGACGAAGTATCAGAATTGCTCCAAACTCAAAACATACTTTGCAAAATACACTTCGCACAAAAAACAAAACAAAAGAAAAAGCTTTTTTTGTAGGGGGAGTTTTATTTGTAACATGTGTGCCCTATCCAGGAGGAACTGAACAAAAAAAAGTTTCTTGAATAAGCAAGAATGTGACACTGTCGCTTTACGACCATGCATTCTAAGCGTCGACATTATATTGCCCTAATCATGTTTGCTCCGGATGAGGGTCACAAGTGGGATGTTAAGAAACTAATGGCCGACCTCGACGCAATGCCTACTAAAAAGGTTGCAAACAATGAGAAACAGCTTAACTGCTCCTATTCTAAATGTACCAACTACCACTTTGTGCTGCAAGCAGAAGCTGTTACACACACACACACACACACACACACACACACACACACACACAAACACACCACACACACACACACACACACACACACACACACCACACACACACCACAACCACACACACACACACACACACACACACACACACACACACACACACACACACAGACAGACAGACAGACAGACGAGAGAGAGGAGAGGAGAAGAGAGAGAAGAGAGAGAGAGAGAGAGTGTGTGTGTGTGTGTGTGTGTGTGTGTTCGTGCGTGCATGTGCGTGTGTGTGTGTGGTGGGGGGAGGGGGGGAGGGGGGGCAATCCTCAGGTCTTTGCCACCTCCATAAAATTTGATCAATGAAAATAGGTAATTGCGTGAAGATTCTGATTGTTACTATTATTGCTCTTTTAAGGTGCGTTGTGCACTATATTGCCGAAAATGTCAATCTTTAAGAGTAGGAGATGTAATACAGCAATTAATTTGAAACACTAGAGTTCCTTATAGGCTCCCTAGGGGAGCCAGAGTTGCGCGTCTGTTTTCCACGTACCGACGTGCCGCTATTTGCTGAGATGGGATCACGTGAGGAGCAAAACCCAAGTACCGTGCAGGAAAGCCACCGATTTGGCCGCTTCGCGACATTGCAAGCGTCTCAGCGTACGTTCCCCTGCTTTTGCCTCCTCCTCCTTTCCTGTTTTCCAGAAAAGGAGAAGAAAGAGCATGCAGCGCGCCGCTGCTATTCGCTGAATTCAGTCACGTGAGGAGAAAAATCCCGTGGCCGTGCAGGAAAGCCGGCGCTACGGGGATGAACGCGTAACTCTGGCTCCCGTAGGGAGCCTATACAGGAACTCTAAAAAACGCCATCTGACAGCGCCCCCTGGTGTCCGCTCCGAGGTGTTTCTTTATTAGGAAATCAGCCACTCACGAGTGTAATTTCAGGTAGTTTAGAATGCTTGGAGCCCGTAGATTGAGTTATCACCAGAAATAGACAATCTCAAAATTCACTTGAGTACATCTTTAAGAGTCGACACCGTGTTGTGCTTCATCCTTTTAGAATTCTCTTTTGATCATGTGGATACATACCCAAGAATACAAAAAAATAGATGGACTTCCACATAAGATGGAGTGCAACAAACACCCCCTATGGTGGAAGTCAATTTATTCATGTGTACAGTCGGCAGCAAAAGTGTGCGGGACACGGGAGCGACAGCCGAAATGACTGGCTGCGGCTCCTGGTGGAGCATTGCTGCTCTCAAGGCACACGTTTTGCTCAAGCGCCTCCTATCGTGTTCGCAGACATGCTTTTTTTTTTTTTTCTCGCTCACTTTCATTGTTTTGTTTGACGTGCACAAGATAACAGGGACTGGCGCAAGGGGCCGCGAAATGCTATCCGAAGCATCCGAGCACTGCCATTCATTACGGTGGCCGAGGCAGACGCGCTGCATGATGACTCCCAAAACGGTACCTTGCGTTGGTCCCAGTTGTCTCGTGCGTGTCGTCCGGAAGCGAGAAGACACGACTGTGAACACGAAAGGAAGCGCATTCTGGAAGCGCAAGTCTTGAGAGCCGCCGCACGCCATCAGGAGGCGTAGCCAGTCATTTTGGCTGGCGCTCCCATGCCCCGCAAGCTTTTGCTGCTGACTGTACATCTTCTCTACCTTGAAGACTTCCCCTAAACCATTAAAGGAGCTGTGCAACAATTTCAGTGCTTTACTTAAATAATTCGGGAGTTGGTGTCTCGACCTTTCTGAAGTAAAGAACAAAAAATCGCTTTTGCCTGCATGTCCTAGTTTTTATTTTAAAAATGGACAAAGATTGAGGTTTTCGGCCACCTCTCAACTCCTTCACCATCTTCCGAGTCACGTGCGCTGTGACGTCAATGGGGGTTGCGCGAGGTTACGGTGAAGCTCTCTCTCTAGAGCCATCAGTGAGCAGCGAGAAGTCATCCGCTCGCGACCGCGTGACCACGTGCTGGCACAGCGCAAACAATATGGTGTAAGGAGGAAAGTCTCATCCCGGTCCAGCCATCTCCATCCGACTCTGCTCCCGTCCCTCTCCGGCTTCTGGCGGCTGTTCGCGGTAGCAGATAGAGCTGACGGCTTTGTGGACCTCGGATAGATGGCGCCACTAAAACTCCGTATAATAAAAGTTTTGTCGATGATACCAGGTTTTTGACACATTTATATTTATGTTGGAACAACAAGATTTTAGAAAAGTTACCTTTTATCGAGCAGGTATTCGCACAACTTCAGGGGTGGAACTCATGAAATGTACTTGGGAGCAGCAACGGGAGCAGCTGAAACTGCTGTTCTGGAGCAGGCTGGGAGCAGCTAAAAACTACATTCTGGAGCAGGCTAGGAGCAGCTCAGATCAGTTTTCATTGCACTTCAGCTTGTGTCTTAGACGAGCACAGGAGCAATTTCAATTGTGCTTATCAGCACAGATGAGCATGAGTGGTTAGGAACCTATGTAGATAGGATAACAGTGTAACAGGTGCAAAAACTTGGCCTTAGTGAGAACCAAAAAGCAAGTACCATATGTTTCTGAAGATAGTGTCCTTGATATTTCTGAGTGGCTTTCAGCTGCTCAAAATGCAAACGCGGCACTGTTTATAGCACGACCCACACTTGCTCGGCATAGTAATTATATGTGCGAACCACGAGACGTGCGTAAGCAACGGACGTGCAGTTGCGAGGAGGAACAAGGCAACAAAATTTGAGTTTGTCCTATTGTACAACTCAATATCGAAGCATCAGACTACGATTAACGGAGTTATCATATTCGAAGCGATGAGCCAGAGCAAGATTAAAGTACGCCGAGCAGATCTACCGCTCGCGTGAGAGCAGTCCTGGCCGGCAAGGATTCGGATCGGACAGCGTTTCAGTTCAATCAAATCACGATTTATATTGCAGGAATGCGGTTCTAACTTCTAACGATGAAACACTAAAAGGAATCTTTCGCTAATGTGTTTTCAACTGGCTGACGTCCGGAACCCGGGCCGCAGACCCTCAGGCTATCGACTCACCTCGGCTGACTTGTTTAACCACTTATGGTTGAAGAATAACAATCCATTCGCAGGTGATGTAGCGCTTGGAATCCGACCCCCGAGTTTTTTTGCGCGCTTCTGACTCGGAATACACAGGAAAAATAAACGGAACAAAAAATTGCAAGGCCGACTAAGCTAGACGCGCTCATTGTTGCCACTCGAGTCGATAAAAACCGAAACCAAGACAAAATAAAATTATTTTGGCGCACGTTGTGCGATTTGGAGCACAATGGCGTGAAGAATTGGCTGTGGCGCAGTTTCCGCAAAATGGCGCAGGATGGCGCAGACAAATGCGTCTGGCGCAAAATGGCGCAAATGCCGCAGCCGTTCCACCCCTGAACTTGCTATCTTTCTACAAGACCCTCATTGACGTCATGCCGCATGGTTCTCATGGCCGCCGCTTGCGGCTGCAGGTCAGAGAATTTTCTAATTTTTGCCTCACGATTACGCGGCGGAATCGCAAACATTTCGAAGGAAGGAGATGTGTTTTCTGTCCTTTGTGACAAGATAAACAATGTCAAAAGTAGACAGATGCCGATTCTTTTAACGTTAAAATCGTTGCACAGCTCCTTAATATCTACATGCAGAATATGTGCACGAAGCGTCTGCTGAGATGTTAACTGTCATGTTCCCAAATTATTAAAGAGTATAATTTTCTTTTAATTATGAGAGAGAACGGGCAATTACAATGAATAAGCACCCCTATAACCAATCTTTTCTTTTCTTTCTTTGATTTTCTTATTGTGTGACGACGATTAAGAATATCGCAGCCAAAGACGGCGCGAACGCTGCACAGGCCGAGGGGCGACCTTGCAAGCTGCCGTGGCAGACTTCCAGCAAGAGAAGAGAAAAAAAAAAATGAATAGAAAACTTCACGGCTTCCGTGTTATTTATTTTTTTTTCTGCGTTCCGCTGTGTGCACAACACAACAGTATGCATGCAAATTGAAAACGCCATTTCTTTTTTGTTCGTTTTTTTTTCTTATGTGAAGCTGGGCTTTTTCACCCAACCGCCGGCATAAACAACTAAAAAAACAACAACAGAGCTTTAACAAGAAAAAAAAAAAAAAAAAAAAAGAAGGCAAGCCTGTGACTGATTTTCATTCATTTGATCGCGAGCCGCAGGAACGCGATGGAAATTAAGAGCAAGCGTATAATTTACCCTTGACGATGGTGGCTTGCACCTCGGACATAGCAGGCTGGTTCTGCTGTTTCTCATCGCCCAAGCTGCACGACGTGTGAAGCTGCTGTCGCCGATGAGCGAATGCGGACCCGGCCAAAACGTCGGAGCGACCGAGCCGAGAACCTCTGGATCCCCAGAGAACTATGACTCCTACGAGACCGCAAAAATCGACATTTCACCTCATTCACGAAGAGTCAAGCAAGACGAATCGCTTCAAGAAGACGCGATGGACTTACCCGAGCAACCGCAGCCCCTGTGTGAACTCTTAAGAACATGGGCCCAAGTCGATTTGGTCGCGAATCGCTGGCAGTTTTGTAGACCTCTGAGGATGCAGACGGAATAACCCTTGGGGAGGATTATCCGCGGCAACGGTACGACGGAATTCATTTTGTCGCGGGGGGTTGGGTCCTAGCGCGTTTCCGTTACTCTCTATTACATGGTACGCGTGAATGAAAGACCCCTATTTTAAACGCAACCACGGGTAAAAATGGCAAAACCGGACGGGAAGAAGCCTAGCTAAACACACCACCCAAGCGAATTTCTGCCTGCCTACGAGGCCGCCATTGTTGTCAGTGTCGTCAAACGCATTAGCAAAGTTTACCAAGTCGCCATTTTTAGCGGTCGTCGACAAATTGGGCAGGTAGAATGTGCCCGTAATTAAAAAAAAAAAAAAAACATTATTAAACGACGCTTAATAACTATCTTGACAGGAATAAAAGGACGAGGGGGAATAGCATACAATAAATTACTATCAAAATGTTTGCGGAGTCGCGCTTCCTCAATCCATAAATGATTGGCTCGGCTTGACTTGGCCGACTTGACCAACTTGGCTCGATCAGCCATCTTGCTTGTCTTCAGGCGTCAAATGTGATAAAGGTGGGCATGAGAGTGTGTTGTGTATATTCCTGTTGGAACTCTAATCGCCAACAGAAGTCGGCGACTTTTCACCGGTGAGTATCCCATCCTTTGTGAGTATCGCGAATTCCTTGTCATTCCGGTACGACCAGTGTGCATATTTGTATTTGTGTCTAAGGTTTCCACGAAGTCGACCAGAGATCTATCAACAGTGGGTGATCAACATCGGCGGGGGCAGACGAAAACTGGCAGCCGTCCGGGGAGAGTGTGGTTTGCTCGGACCACTTTGAGGAGGAGTGCTTCGACAGGACTGGACAAACCGTGCGCTTGAGGGTGGATGCTATCCCCACGAAAAACCTGGTAATATACCCTTTGGCTTTATGAAATGTGTTCAATGTATCTAAACCGTGCTGTTTGCATGGTTAATGCCCAAACTTTCATTTCGTATGCCGGAGTCGCCTCGCTTTACGCCATTATGCCGTGTCATGGGCTGTTTCAATCATTGGTTAACGACTGCGGCCAATGTCACAAGCATGAGAGCACGAGGTCTCTGCCTTCAAAAGTTCTTCCACAAAGCGAGTACTTTCGCTAGAAATGCACGTCTCAAGCTAGATCTGGGTTAGTTCCTCCCGCAAAGCTTTCCACTTTAGCGAATGCTGGAGAGGAGGAGAGTTCACTCGTTCACTCACCTTTGTTAAGTGGAAAGAGTGGAGGATCGAAATGAGAAAGAGAAATTCCTCCCCCTCCCACGACCTCTCTCTCTCTCTCTAAAATCTGATTGCTTTCATCTCCTCAATCGGATCGGGCTTGACACATGACCCGAATCTCCCATGAGCATGCGTGAATCTGTCTTCAGCTGGTTGTCTTCTTCGAAACCACGCCATGAGAAAGCCCGCTGCTCCTCTGATTACCGTGTGGACTTTTTGTTTTCTTGTAACGCGATGCCGCCCTGGGACCCTAATCTGGACACTTGGCAAAAAAGTTGGCAAGAAAGCCGACAGTCGTGATTGGCCAACGCCGGACTTGACCTTGGCACCGGCCAATCATAGCTGCCGGATTTTTCGCCAAGTGTCCAGATTAGGGCCCCAGTTGTGCTGCGTGTGGCGCAAATACCGGGTGTCTCAAGTTGCGGCCAGGCTCTTTAAATCGACCGCAAAATTCGGGTTCTTAAACTATCGCGCTACGATTTTGTGCAGCGTTGCCCACAGGTGGTGCATTTTTTCTATAAAATTTGCAAAGAGCGAACTGACCTGGGGAAAAAGTAAAAAAAAAGAAAAAGGCTTAACTCCTATGGAAATGTAGCGAAGCCACCGGTCTTCAAAGAATAGGGCACCCTATTGTTTGAAGACCGGTGGCTTCACTGCATTTCCATAGGAGTTGAGCCTCAGACAAACCAAGCTGTGTAGCAGGGACTAAAGGCCCCAGATTAATCTGTGACCCTTCTGGTGCAAAGGGGCAGAAACGCTAGGTTTTTTTTATATTGTAAAACAGAATTATCATTGTATTTCAAGAACAAGCTTTGCCAAACCCCCGCACATGATTCCAAACAGTTATGGGCCGGCCCGCTTAGGTGTGTCTAGGCGCGCATTGCAGGCCGGACGGCTGCTGGGAGGGAGTGTTGGGCTCGGTGGAAAGGAGGAAACGGCATGGGAGATGAGGTTTGCGCTACCTTTCAGTATAGAGGGACCTTTGTTGGCAAGGTGCCTGTGCAGAAGCTTCACACAAACATGGTTTTTGCGCACGTGCAGTACCCACACTTGGTGTGGCCAAATGCTGACATGTTTGTTAACAGCGTATGAGTTTATAATATAAAATTTAAAAGGTTTTTTTTTTTTTTGCTGAAAAATTAAACTATGCATCGCCAAATGCTCATTTTCTGCCCAAATGTAGCGGTAGCGGTCCGAACCAAATGCCAAGGTTTCAGAACTAAACATTATTTCCTTAAATTTTTGAATGGGAAAATGGCGACCGATGGCGCTCTAGAATACATGGAGCTCTATGGCGCCAGTTTACGAAAACGAGCTAAAATTGGCCCCATTTTCCCATTGAAATATCCGGAAAATCACTTTGAAACTTTGGCATCTTGTTCGGACCCCTGGCGCTACATTTGGGCCAGGGTTCTCCCCAGAAATGCTTAAGATCTAGAAATTTCCAGGGTGTTAGGAGGGAAAAGCGTATTGGAGTTCTCGGAACTTTCTCTATTGCACAGGACTGATTTTGTTTACGGGGGTTTTGCAGTTCCCTTGCATAGCGCCACACAAGTCTGCCAAACACAAATATCTGGGGTGTCGTGTATCTTCAAAATCAACATCTTTTTGTCCAGGGGAGGCAAAATAAAGAGGTGGGCAGTCAGCCACACTGGTGGGTGGCAGAACCACTGCCGCCCACTTTGGGGAGAACCCTGATTTGGGTGGAGAATGAGCTTTCAGCGATGCATGGTTTATTTTTGCGGTGGGAAAAACACTTAAACTTTTTGGGGGGACACGCTGTTCAGGTGTATAAGATATGAACATGAGATCAGAGGATAAATACGGCTGTTGGTCCAGCAAAGTCAGTGCTTGAAACTGATGGACAGATTAATATGTGACTGCTGTCTGTCTGTTTTATCAAATTACAAGGCATCGAAAATGGTTGGGTTGGTTGCCTGAACCCCCACGTTTGCCCTCACCATTTAGTGATTTTACTTTACATGGGAAGCTTACATCCAAGTGCAAATTAATTGACTATGAGATTAAATCATGATATCCTGTTGAACTGCTTTTGCTGTGGATAATGACCCGAAAAATTTTGATGATTATCTGAAATATGGTTACTTGAACTGTGCATTTTACGAAGTAGCATGTGCAAGGTCCAAAACATCTTGAGGAGTTCCCAAGAGCTTGATTGGTCGTTTAACGTTTAAAAAAAATGCACTCAGATATCTGATTAGAAAGCAAAAAAAAAAAAAAACTCCCAAAAATAGCAGACACAAGGACCTCTTTTGTGCCTGTCATCTCAATACCCCCAACCTGTGATTTTGCTGCAAATGTTCTACAGTGCAGAATCTGAGTGTGCATGCTATCCCAAATAATGCCGTAATCGCAAAACGGATCCCGTTTTTGGTATTCCCTTAGCCAGTGCACAAGACCAGAATACCTCCAAGAAACCGTGCAAGGAGAACAGAAAACGACAGTGGTGCCGGCGCTACTACTCCCGTGAGTGACACCCCCGATGGACAGCCTTCAATCTTGCCTGCTGACCACTTCTATGCTGTAGGAGCACCGTGTGCCATGAAGCGCAAGGCACAAGCTGTTAATTGTCCTGCAGGAGGTGTCGGGAAAAAAACGAAAGCCTCATGGGCGGCGGCACCGTTGATACCAAAGATTCCCAATGTGGACGAGATCCTCCAGGACCTCAGACAACGACAACTTCTTGGTGACGACGCCCTTGCCACCCTTCGTCAGTCGCTCTGCGGCACCCCTCTGGAGCTCTGTGTCGAAACACTGAAGAACACCAAAGGCCTAGTGACGAAGGGACGGTGCCCACCGGAGCTGAGGGCTTTTGCCATTACGCTGCACTTCTATTCGAGTAGCGCATATGAGTATGTTCGGAACGCATATGATCTAGGAATTCCCCCCGTGTCCCCAATCCGATCGTGGAGCATTTCAACTCAGGCGGAACCCGGATTCACCGCCGAAGCATTTCAGTCGCTGCGGGTCAAGGTCTTGGAAAGTGAAAAGAAAGGAAAAAAAATATTCTGCGCATTGCTGATGGACACAATGAGACTCCAAGAGCACGTTGAGTGGGATGGAGAGCGAATCCGAGGATTGATGGATATTGGGGCTGAAGTGAACGACGACAGCCAGCCTCTCGCCACTGAAGTTCTGGTGTTCATGGTTGTGTCCCTGAACAACCACTGGAAGCTTCCCTGCGGGTACTTCTTGATCCATGGCATGACTGGAGCAGAGAAGGCCAATTTGGTGAACATGTGTCTGACGAAGCTACATGAAATTGGTGTTTTTGCATGCTCCCTGACATGCGACGGACTCTATTCGAATTGGGCCATGTTTGAAGCGCTCGGAGTTGAGCTGCAGGTTCCTCCTCAAGAAATAACACCCTGGTTCCGACATCCCACCAACAGCTCCCAGAAGGTCTTCGTCTTCTGCGACCTTTGCCATCTGCTCAAGTTACTTCGTAACACGCTGTCGGCTCTACAGGTCATCAAGGATCCCGACGGACGTTCCATCAGGTGGCTGTACATTGAGGAGCTAAAGAAGCATCAACAACAACGAGGTCTCAGGGAAGGCAACAAACTGAGGCCGACGAATCTTGCAGCTGAAGTAATCAGCTCGGGCGTTGCCGATGCCCTAGAATTCTGCACCACCAACCTCAAGATCCAAACTTTCGCCGACAGCGAGGCAACAGTAAAGTTCATCAGGATCTTCGACACGCTGTTCACGATGATGAATTCGAGAAACCGTTTGGCCAAAGGCCTCAAGGCACCCCTGAAGGTGACAACGGAGCGCCTGTGGAAGCCCTTCTTTGAAGCAGAGGTGTACATCCTTGGCTTGAAGGACATCCATGGCCAGCCACTCCACCTGACCAAATTGAAGACTGCTTTTGTGGGTTTTCTTCTGGCCATGAAGAGCTTCAAAGGTCTCTTCAAAAAGCTGCTGGGCGGCAAGGAACCCCCCATGAGGTACCTGCTCACTTACAAATGCAGCCGGGATCACCTAGAGCGCTTTTTCGGTTCCCTAAAGCGCAGGGGCAGTTGGAACGACAATCCGACGGCTCGGCAGTTTGTGGATGCCTACAAGACACTCCTTGTGCGTCCCAAACCGCCGCAGCCAAGTGGAAACTGCTCGACACAGGATCAGACGAAGGGGACAGCCTTCTGCAAAGATACAAACCATGATGCCCTGCTAAACGATCACGGAACCATTAGACTCCTTGGGATGATGGTCCTACCCAGGAATGAGGACCACGACTATGCGGATGTTCCGAGCATAAAAACTCTGCCGTTGCACGTAGAAGACCATGACTATTTGGATGTCCCAAACAACAGAACTCTGTCCTTGTATGTGGAGAACGTCGTAGAACACCTAGCTGTTGACGTTGCCTGCACGTTGCAGAGAGACGAGACCTGCCCAGACTGCCTGGCTGTCCTGCAAGAGCGACGAGGAACTGGGGACCCACTCGTGCCCTCATCTAGTGTGGTGGCTATCTGCAAAAGCACTGAAAAGTGCCTCAGGAGGCTGGAGGCCGGAGACAGCACATCCAAAGGGGTGGTTGAACGACAGCGTCTAGAAGCGACTGTTGAGTGTGCCGTTCTTCACGACCTTCTCGAGAGACGTGTCCAATTCTTTGAGGACCTCAACGAACACATGTTCGACACCGAGCCAGACGATAACCACGTCGCTCGGCTGACCAAGCGCACAGCTTCGTGTTACGCCAAGATCAGACTGCACCACCAAGCAAGGGGTGCATCGTGGGCCCAAAGACGGGGCAGAATAGTTCCCACTCCGTAACTTTACTGGGTGCCTTACAAAATCGCTCATTTTTACTTGCACATTTCGTGGTGTTCATTAAAACATCTGGCAAGCCGCCGTGAACTGTTGTGCCACAGTAGTGCACCTTCTCGGTTGGTGCTCATTGCAAACCCTATTTAGTCTGGCAATCGAGTACTTCAGCAAAAAAAGTCCTCCCTTTAGCTCTCTAATTCTCAACCGTAGTTGAAAGTAGCTAATAAGGCAAAAATAAGCGTGCGTAATCTCCAGTATGTGGAGATTACTGGAGATTACGCACGCTTATGCGTGCGTAATCTCCAGTATGGCAGTATGAGCAAGAGTGTCTGTGGCATAGAAGTTTCCACCCGTAGCAAATGGAGTACAGCCCAACTTAAAGGGGCCCTGCAACGAGTTTTTGACTGGTTTTTAATTTGCACCGAACCAGAGTGCACCGATTCACTTTATTTTAGAAGTTATAAGCAAATTAAGATTTCAAAAGCAAGCAAAAAATAACCTTCTTCATGACGCCCCCGGTCCTGGCTTAGGCGGCTTGGGTGGCCAATGGTAGAAGCGAAGCGACTCGCCAATCGATTGCAGCTTACGTTGATGGCCGCTTCCCCTGCAGGCACATGCGCGTCAATGGCTCCTTGCTTGCTTCAGCCTTTCACCGCGCCCGTCGGCATGGCTCTGCTGGGTCTGTCAGAGTTGGAGCTCCAAATCCTCGATAGAAGTGCAGAGCTGAAGCAGTACCGTATGAGGACACTCCTCATAAGCGTCCGGAGCGCGCTGGCGAAGCCTCTTGGCCCCAACTCGACGACGCTCAAGTTCTAGGCAAGTTCTGGGTGGGTCTCCTGTGGCACGAGACCACAGGAGACAAATTTGCACTTTCGCTTCTTGCAAAATGTGCCGCTGGCGTCGTGCGTCGTCTGCTAGAAATCGCGGGGGCGCCTGCGCCGGCCTGCGCCGCCTCTTCCACTGCTTGGTGGCGGGTATGTCGACGATTATCGTGCATTGTTTGTTTTCATACTTTCTAAACTGCATTCGTTTTTTTTTTTTTTTTTCATCTAAAATACTGAACAAAAACTACTTCCATAAATAATTTAAACCGTTTGCGCATCTTACATTTTGTACTTCGACTAAAAAAAAGCTTTTAGCAGCTCTGACCAGTCGTAAGGCAGGATCTGACCGAAGACGACACAAATGAGTCTCACGCCGCACGCGTTCAACACTATGGGGTGTCCCCGTCACAGAAGGAGGTTTCCGTGCCGTCCGTTTAAAATATGATCCACTGATATTTAGTGACTCTCTTCGTGCCCGCTGGGTTGCCCGAGCCGCGAGATGTGGAAACAATAAAAAAGGTAGATGCTTCAATATGATTGCAGGGCCCCTTTAAAGAAGAAAAAAAAAAATGTGAACCATTGAACCTCAGTCATGTAGTTATAGCATTTTGGTGTTCCACGCCTGTTACAAGTCACAAAGAAATGCTGACAGTGTCTTGAAAGGCCAAGGAACAAATTACACGCACAAAGGAGCAAGCTGCAAATGATTTGATCCGTGGGCACTTTCAGAGAGGTCATAATACGGTGCTCAAACGCTTCACACTTCTTTTTGCATCAGTGGTGAGCCGCAGCTGGCCCTTTGATATTGGCAGGTAAGATAACCAAATGAAGCTGCCCCTACCCCATATCCAAAGGTAGGTATGTCCTATCAGTGAGATTCTGTGTTTTCGGAGTTCATTTTTCGTCGAATTCGGGGGGTGTTTTTCAGATATTATTTTTTGCCGAAAATTGAAAGGTTATCAAAGTTTATTTGGGTTTGATTTCCGATTCTCTGAAATTCGGAGTTTAATTTTGCGGAGTTTTCTATTAAAAATAAATAAATAATATTAAAGTGTACACATATGCTAGATAAAAAAAAGTGCTTGTATCAATTAATATTTTTTCCGCTGGTTAAGGCATTGGTGTGAGTGCTATTGGCAATACTTTTATGTCCCATGACAAGATTTGCACACAAGCATTGTTTCGATAAATGCGGATATCTAAAATCGATAAACTCCTGGAAGTAGTCACTGGGAAGCTCGTATTCATCCCATCCTATTTCATCAAACTCCCCCGCAGCTGCACGACGTGGAGTGATAAAGGAACAGAGAAGTTTCAACTGCCCCTCTTCCCCATTTTATGCTATCTCTATGGTCCATAGCTTTCGCTGTTACAAAAACACAACTTTTCCTTCCTCTAAAGCACAAATAGTACGGCCCAAACTGGAAACCAAAACAGTGGCGTTTTTCGTGATTCAAAAGTACAATGACATGTCTTGAATGAACCTTGACGGGATAAGCGGCAAGACCCCCTTTGACAATGGTCCTAGATTTGAAAGATAACTGTGGTGGTGTTTTCCCAGGACAACCACTGACCCCGTGCGCTGATCGAACTTAAAGGGGTAGGGAAACGAAATTTCAGCGCTCATTTTTTAGCTTTAAAGTGTTGCATGTTGCACCCTAACCTCAAAAACACCAGTCTTCCGTTGAAAAGCACAAGAAAACTAATTTTAAAGCTAAATAAACAATCTTTCAATGTGCACCTGGTGGATGCATGCGGAGCCTATTTGGGAGGTAGTCCAGCAACGTTGTGGAATCTGCTACATAGTCGTGACGTAGCAGATTCCTTCGGAGCAGCGCCGCCTTTTGGAATTTCAACATTTTCCTCTCACAAATCGCGCATTGTACCAAACGGTACAAGAAGACGGAAAGGAAGGACTCCCCTCTTTCTCGGACCCTCGTTCGTGCAACCGGAAACACCCATTCTCCCCCTAGAAGATTAGCCCGTCCCTCAAAACTCGAACAAAAGTTGCTTTCCCCACGCCGTTCAGCCCTAAGCTGACAGTGTTGTGGAAGCTACGTGCTCCTTGGGCCAGCCACACGCTCGTCACCCCACGGGTACTTCGAACGGCTCGGTTGTAGCGCGCTGACGCTATTGACACCACCACAACGCTGACAACGCCACCAAGGGCAAAGCTCATAAGCACGCCTGCCTTGCTACTCCACGAGCGCGGGAAATCTTTTCTTTCTGTTTTTGTTTGCGCCTGACATCCCATGACGCATCGGGCTCTCCACTCGCTTCTGTTCGAGCGCTTGCTCGAGTACACGGTTTGGAACGAAAAATATAGCCAATCGTTCAATATACAAACGTGCGATTATCATTTACGGTTATTATCCGTGATGCTTGACTCATTTCCGAACGAAATTTGAACATTTCAATTTTTGTTTCCGTACCCCTTTAATTGTAAAATACCATCCTTTCTCTTTACTTGGCAGTGGGAGGGCGAGGGAGAGGGGGACAACCATTGGCACAAAATTCAGAGTTTATCGGATAAATCCGGATTGATAAAAATTTTACCGGCGGGTGTTTTTCTGAGTTATTCGGATTTATCCGAAAACACAACCCCACCTATTGTGCAGAAAGCATGTGAAACTACAGTGGTCAAGACGAGCACTAGCATTCTCCCCAACAGGATGGGGACGGCAGGGAAGTCCTTCGGTTATCCCACCTCCAGCATGACCTACCGTATTTACTCGCACAATGAACGCACTCGCGTAATGAACGCACCCCCCCCCCCCCCCCCCCCCAAGCCGGCTCTCAAAATTTGGACTTTTTTTCCCCTCGCGTATTAAACGCACCCCCAACTCGGACGTCAAAATTTTGACCCCCTCCCCCCCACGCGCGCGAAATGAACGCACTTTTCTATCCTGGTACAGCGAGGTCGCGAATGCATGGGTAGCGTGGTACAGCGAGGTCGCGAATGCATGGGTAGCGTGGGCGAACAAAACGCTTTGTAAAAGGCGTTAAAAAATAAAAGATCCAACGGAACCAAGAAAAAAAAACATGGAGAGGAGCTTTTTTTTTTATTTGCAATCCACAGAACCAAGAGAAAAGAAAAAAAAAACAAAGAGGAGCTTTCTTTTTCTTGCACAGCGCAGTCTGGACTTCGGGTCGCGCGCCGCGCGCAAGGAGATAAGAAAGAGAAGCGGAGAAGCCCTCGCCTAACCAAAGCGAAACGAAACAGCTTGCGAAAGGCGGCAAAAAAAAAAAAAACAATCCACCAAAGCAAGAGAAAAAAAAACAAAGAATTTTTTTTTCTTTTTCTTTGCACAGCGCGGTCTGGACTTTGGGTCGCGCGCCGCGCGCAAGGAGATAAGAAGCCCTCAGCTTGCGAAAGGGGAAAAAAAAAAAGAAAAACAATCCACTGAACCAAGAGAAAAAAAAAAAAGAAAAGCTTTTTCTTTTTGCACAGCACAGTTTGGTTTGGGGGTCGTGCGTCGCGCGCCGCCCGCAAGGAGATTAGAAAGAAAAGTGGAGAAGCCCTCGCCTAAGCAAAGCGCACATAATGAAGGCATCCTGCCCTCGCCTCCTACACGCACTTTGGAAAGAGAAGCGAGAAGCCCTCGAAATGAACCCACTTTTCTATCCTGTGCAACGAGGTCGCGAATGCATGGGCAAACAAAACAACTTGCGAAAGGCGGAAAAAACAACAAAAAAGAAAACACGGAAGCAAGAAAAAAAAAACATGGAGAGGAATATTTTTTTTTTTGCGCATCGCAGTTTGGTTTTGGAGTCGCGCGCCGCGCTCAAAGAGGTAAGAAGTTACGTCGATCTTTCCGATAAAAGGTCCGTTCATTATCCAAGTAAATACGGACGCAAAAATTTTACCTCGCGTAATGAACGCCCCCCCCCCCCCCAACTTTGCATCGATTTTTCGGAAAAAAAAGTGCGTTCATTATGCGAGTAAATACGGTAGATAACACTTCGGTGCCTGATGAGCAGGTTTCCGTGTTTTCAGATGAATCCGACAAACACTCGCTGGTAAACTTTTCGACGATTCGGATTTATCCGGAAGACTCGGAATTTCGAGGTCACAATGGCAAAATGAAAACCTTAGAAAAGACTGTTTTATGAAAAAAGTTGATCAGAGCACAGTTAGTAGTGCTGAAAAAAACAATTTATTTCTTTTACGAAAGAGCGACATGGAAGACAAACATTTTATGCCCCTCTTTCGTTATCGTAAATTACACACCAACAAGCTCAACCATTTATGTCATTTTTCTTATTTTTATTTGGGACTATTGACAAAAGGGAGTTTCCCGTTTATCTCGTCGAGGTTCATTCAGTACAATATGCCAATGTACTCCCGGACTACGACAAAAGCCACTATTCTAGTTAGGACCATACTGTTTCTGCTTCTTAGAGGGACGACAGGTTGTGCTTTTATAACGATGAAAGATGTGCACCTGTAGTTTCATAAAATGGGGAGAGCAGCTGAACGTTTTATGCATCCAGAATTTTTTAAGTACCAATGTTTATTGAAGAAACCCTTGCTTTCAAGATTTGTCGTAGGACAGTTAGTACTGTCAATTGCGAGAACACCAATGCCAGATTAATTTAAAAAAAAAAAACTTAGTGTATGTTTTTGTTTAGACATTTATTTTCCTTTTGAAGAAACAACAGAGTAAAATTAAACTCTCAATTTTGGAGAATTGGAAATCTATCAAGAATAAACTCAGAATTCCCAGCGGGAAATAAACTCCAGAAAGCACCCTCGGAATTTCACAAAACAAACTCGGAAAACATTCCATCCTACTTATGAGCATTGATTGTGCGCGTGCTACCTAAGTATGGTGGAAGGAAAATTTTTGGAAAATTTGAGTTTCGCACTAAAATGCAGTAGTACTCGAGAATGAATAAATAGAGAGCCTTGCAAAGCGCATCGTCCAAAGTACTCGAAATAACCGCTTCTTTTTATTTTTGACTTTTGTCCACATACACCCCGAAAATGACCCGAAGCATTGTGTTTAAGGAACACCTAAAATGTAAAACTTTGTCGTGGCTAAGAAAACCTCTTGAACAAAATGATCATTAACAAAAATATAGAAGACAAAAAATAAAAACCCTGCTACGAAAATTTGCCGTGACAGACTACACCAAAAGAGCCGGCGTCAAAACAACTGCACAATAAAAAGAATAACATTATGGCACACAAAAGGGTTTATACTTTTTTTTAGGAAACGCGACAAAGGCTGCAACAACACCAAAGGAATGTCGTAAAACTGAGCAGACCTAACTCTTCGATCACGGGTTTCTGACAATGATTTGATAGGCAGCTAAAAAGAAAAAATTAGATTGGCTTTAGCTGACGTTTACACTTACCGTACACGTGCAAACAAAGACACATGCAACCACTTGGTTGCATGTGTCAACCAAGTGGTTGCAACCACTTGGACACATGCAACCACTTGGTTCGTAAATGCTATGCAAACAAAAATACCTGTTTAGCTGGCAGTTTTGCTCCCGCGGTGCCAAGTACACCCATACCCCACCAATGTTGTACGAGCGATGTCCAGTTCCGCAAGAGTCACTTGAAGTGTAGTTTTCAACACAGTTGAGTCTTAACTTTGTTCTCGCAGCCAGTGGTCTTCGGTCGAGTCTTAGCTTTGTTCTGGGAGTCAGTGGTCCTTGTCCGTAACGTTCTCCAGCTGGGTCCTGACAGAGCGAAACGAAGGTCTCGCATCTGGCTTCTGCGACGACAGAGCAGAAAGAGACAAGGGGCAAAACCCTGGATGAAGCTTTAGATGTCGAGTGACCAAACGTCGGTCTTGCGTAGAGTACACGTAAAAAGTAAAGTAACAAAGTAAATGTTTTTAGGGAAAGTCCGTTTGTGACATCTGGGGATTTAGGAAATGTTCTCGGGGACTTCTAAATTCGGGGATTTGGAAAGTGTCCTTGGGGTGTTCAGTGTTCAGTGTGTCTAGGAGCGATTTCGAAACCTCCTACAACTTTGGTTCGACGTGCCGAAATATCAAAATTGCTCCCAACTCAAAACATAAATATTGCACTAAAAAAAAAGAAAGACGTTTACAACACCTTGTAACGCCGAATTAGAGTGCAGCTCTTGAGGGGAAGGAGGGAAGGGCATACCCCTCCTCCCCATCCTCCCTGCTACTCCTCCTCCCTCCTCTTCATCCTCCTCCTCCCCTCATCCCTCAAGCTGCTGCCCTCTTTTAATCCTCCCCTCCGCACGTTGCATCATGGGAAATGTCCCATTATGCACCGCGCGGGACCTTCGTGACGTCACACGGGTCCCGCACGGTGCATTATGGGACATTTCCCATAACGCACCGCGCAGTTACGCCGACGACAACAGCGACGCCGCTTAAGCCGAAAACGGGCGCCTAAGAACTGCGCTCTAAAACAAAAAAGCTTTTTTGGAGGAGGGGTTTATTTGTAAGATATGTCGCACCAATAAAATTACACTAACAATATTTTCTCCTGGTGTGTGTGTGTGGGGGGTGGCGGGGATCTTTGAGTCCCCAACACCTCCATAAAATTTGACCAATGAAAATAGTTCATTGCATGGAGATTCTGAATGTTACAAATTAAGGCTGAACCGCATGTAAGCAATTTAGCGAGCAGCGAGACGGGGGAGGAAGATTTTTCACTGTCGCTCGTCACGTCGCTTGCTCCCGTCGCAAGCCGTCTGACGGCGCCCCCAGGTGTCTGATCCAACGTGCATAAAGAGGGGCGTATCTCTGACTAGACTTTAAATAGGGAAGCCAGCCACCCATCAGTGTAATTTTGGGTATTTTAGGATACTTAAAGCCCGTAGCCTAAGTTATCACCATAAATAAATGATCTCAGAATCCACTTAAGTACCTTTTTAAGAGTTGAACACCGTGTGGTGTGTTTCATCCTTTAGTAATTCTCTCTTGATCATATGCGTACATACAGTCATATTCAAAAGAAATACAAACAGCATAGTGACGACGGAATACCTAAAGTGCCACATAGCGGCAAATGTGGGCAGTGTTTAAAAAAAGAGACCGGTTCATCTTTTTTTCGTTGCAACAAATTTAATTTTTGCGATTCACCGTTAACAGCGTTCCCTTTATGTTGTGCTCCTGAGTGTCCGGCTTCGAGAATAATGACACTCCTCCATAAGAATTGGTGGCACTGCAGAGAATCGTCGTGTAGCCGCAAGAGCTGTACATTTTATTGACAGATTTAGTCATTCAACTGAAGCTGTTTCAGTTCTGTTTAGAAGCGGCGTTGTTCTCCAATATTCCACTGGCACTGTGATTTGTGTGCAATCTTTAGGTTTCAATAAAAAAATTAAAGACATTGACAACTCTCTGTAATGCCGAATTAGAGTTACAGCTCTTGAGAAAGAAGGGAGGGTGTGCCCCTCTTCCTTCTCCGTACCCTCCCCTTCCGTTTCGCGGGAAATGTTTGCAAAATTTCTCGTTAAATATAGTGGGAAATTTAGCGAAACTTTCCTGCTAAATTTAGCGGGGAAACTGAATTGGTGTTGAGGTCATGTGACATCAATTTTCCCACTAAATACAGTGAGGACATTTTTCTGCTAAATTTCATGTGACGTCACATTCATTCACATGACATCATGAAGGTAAAATTTTCCCCCTAAATTTCACGTGATGTCACATTCATTCGCATGACGTCATGAGGGTAAAATTTTCCCGCTAAATTTGGCAGGAAATTTTTTTGCTAAATTTTACAGGTTGAGTGGCGTCACGTGACGTGACGAGGGTAAAATTTTCCTGCCAGATTTGGCGGTAAATTATTCCGCTAAATTTGGCGGTAAATTTTTCCGCTAAATTTAGCGGGAAAATTTCTCTGCTAAATTTAGCAGAAAAATTTTGCTCTTGTGACATCACACGACGTCATTATGGGAAACGTTCCATAATGCAACGCATGGTTAAGCCGACAGCAACGCCGCTCAACCAAAAAACGGGTACCCAAGAGCTGCGCTCTAAAAGCTATCTTTATTGACTGAAACAAAAAACACAGAGTGAGACCACTCTGAACTACCGATGACATTACTAAATTTTGGATGCTCCCATTGCCACCCGATCACTGACGGCCCTTTGATTATGAAGAGCAGCCATCAAAACTGCGAGTGCCGCACCACGTGTAGCCAAGAGTGAAGATAATGCTGCGGCAGGAAACGCCGATATAATCTCACCGGAGAAGTGTGAGCAAATTCCACAGATGGTTCTGCGTGCTCAAGAAAGCACGCGCTTCACTGTTCATATTTCTTTTGATCATGACCGTACATAGAATACACAAGCATAAATTTAACTTCAACCCAAGATGGAGTGCAACAAACACCCACTTGGGTGGAGGCCAATTTATTCATGAGTACATCATCTCTGCCTTGAGGATTTTCACTAAATCATTAATATCTATATGCAGACTGCATGCAAGAGGTGTCTGCTGAAAATAGAACTGTTGTGTTCCCAAATTTTAAAGAGTATTTTTTTTTTAACTGTTTTAAGAAATGGACAACCGAGATTGGCCGAGATGGATAAACATCCCTATAACCAATCTCTTTACTTTATTTTTTATTTCGTGAAGATGAAAAATTATGCAGCCAAAGACTGACAAGGAACAGGGGCAACCTTGTCAGCAGCCGTGGCAGCGCTCCAGCAAGAAAACAAAACAAAAAAAACCCCGAAAACTTCACGGTTTTCGTGAGCTTTAATTTTTCCTCGTTCCACTGTTTGCACAACACAACAGTATGCACGTAAACTGAAAACGCTATTTCTTTTTTGTTTGTTTTTTTCTTTAGTGAAGCTGTGATTTTTCATCCGACCGCCGGCCTTAACGATAATATAAAAAAAAAAAGCTTTAAGAAAAAAGAAGGCAGGCCTGTGGCTGATTGTCATGCGGAAAGCAAGTCGTCTGCTTTTTGTGCAGGAGTTGCGATGACGTCGGAACTACGCCGAGCTTTGATTGGCTTTGACTGAAAAGATAGCTGGTTACGGTAGTCCGGTACAACAGTGTGACCAACCCAGAACCCAAGAATCAGACTGCACTCTGCTTGCCACTCCTATCATCGCCGAGGAGGATGTGGCAGAGGCACTGCACTGCATTAATGCCTTCAAGGGTCCAGGACCTGATGGCATTCACCCGGCATTTCTACGTGCCTGCGGCAGCAGATTAAGACCAGTCCTCACTCTGCTGTTCACTAACTCTCTATCGGCAAGGAAAGCTCAAAGACAATGGAAAAGTGACACAGTGGCACCGCATCGTACTGCCCCATCTTAACGACCTCCATTGTCTGCAGAACTATGGAACGACTTATCAACAGTAAACTAATTAATCACCTTGGAATGCATAACCTGTTGTCAGCGCACCAGTATGGTTTTAGACCAGGTCGCAGCTGTGAGTCGGCCCTGGCTGAGGTCGTCCATACTGCCAGCAAGTACTTGGATAGCCGTACTCCTTCTGCGCTCTTGCAGCAGCTAGACTTCAGGCAAGCATTTGACAGGGTCGACCACAGAATTCTAATTCAAAAGCTCCAGGGCTTTCGCGTTTCTGGGGAACTTCTTGACTGGCTGGCAGACTTTTTGCATATGCAAACCCAGTGCATTGTCTTTCACGGTGCTACCTCTGGTCCTGTTGAAGTTTTATCTGGAGTGCCCCAGGGCAGCGTACTAGGCTCCACCCTCTTCAACGTGTTTGTCAACGATGTTGTTGCACTGCTACAGTGCAAGTCTCTGCTCTACTCAGACGACCTCATGCTCATCCATTCCATCTCCGACACTATTCATCAGCAGCAGCTCCAGCACGACCTTGAGGCAGTATACGGCTAGTCCTGCCACAATAGGCTACCCCTAAACGCTGAGAAGTGCTCGGCCATGATGTTCTCCTGTGCCCGACGTTCGCTGGCCCCCCCTGACCTGCACCTCGACGGTGCTGCCCTCAGCTGGAAGCCAAGTGCGAAGCTGCTTGGTGTCACTTTGGACCCTCAGCTTCGCTTCTCCGCTCACATCGGGGAGGCGACCTCGAAAGCACGTTGACGGTTGGGTTTCTGTCTCCGCGTGTCTAAAGGGGCTGGACCCGAGACCTTGCAGCAGTTCTTCACTGCACTCGTGCTCCCACAGCTGGACTACTGCTGCCCAATATGGAACCCGCACCAACTACACCTTGTGGTGGCGCTAGAAAATGTGCAACGTCGGGCTGCCTATGCCATCCTGAAAAGGCAGAGGCACTCCAACCTAGCCCTTTACCGGGACATGCGAACTGTGGATCTGCTACAAGCCGTTGGATGGCAGCGTCTAAGTCTACGACGAGCGGTGGCCTCTTTGAGACTGTTGGCTAACATTTTGAGCTAGCTGCCTAGAGGTCTACCCACTAGTTTTTCAAACAGCCAATAAGAGCTCGGCATTCTGACATCATCGCAACCCCTGCGCAAGAAGCAGACGAACTTGCGCTCCGCATTCATTTGATTGCGAACCCCAGGAACGCGATAAAATTAAGAGCACGAGTATAATTTACCCTTGACGATAATAGCCTGCATATTGGTTCTGCTGTTTCTCATCGCCTATGCTGCACGACGTGCGAAGCTGCTGTCGCCGATGAACGAATGCGGACCCGACCAAAACGCCGGAGCGAACGAGCCGAGAGCCTCTGGATCCCCAGAGAACTAGGACTCCTACGAGACCGTCAAGTCGACATTTCACTTCTGTCAAGAAGAGTCAAGCAGGACAAACCGCGTCTAGAAGACGCGACGAACTTACCCGAGCAACCGCAGCCCCCGTGTGAACTCTTGAGAACTTGGTCCCAAGTCGATTTGGTCGCGAATCGAGTTTTGTAGACCTTTGAAGATGCAGTCGGAATAACTCTTGGGGAGGATTATCCGCGGCAGCGGTAAAATTCCTTTTGTCGCGGGGGCGTTGGGTCGTAGCCCGTTTCTGTTACTCGCTATTACGGACGGGAAGAAGCCTAGCTAAACAAACAACCAAAGCGATTTTCTACCTTCGCTGCTTACGAGACGAGGCTAGGGTGGCTAACGAGGCTGGTGCGCCTACGAGGTCGCCATTGTTGTCAGTGTTGTCAAACGCGTTTGCCAAGTTTACCAATTCGCTACTTTTAGCGGTCGTCAACAAACTGGGCAGGTACACGCTCAATAACTATCTTGACAGAAGTTAAAGACACAGGCTAAATAGTATAAAAGAAGTTGCTATTACGATTAATATTAAAATGCAATTCAATGCAAAGGTGCAAGCGAGCTGGACAAGAATGACGAAAATAATCCCTGGAGAAGGGGAACAAGAGGGACAAAGGACAAACACAAATCCGGACCAGGCGGATTTTCCCGGTCGCGCACCAGTCACCTAGCTGTGTTTGGAGATTTGTGTTTGTCCTTTGTCCCTCTTGTTCCCCTTCTCCAGGGATTATTTTCGCGGAGTCGCGCTTTCACAGTCCGTAATGTTGTTCTCGGCTTGGCTTAGCTTGGCGGCTTGGCTGGCATGACCAACTTGGCTCGATCAGCCATCTTACTACCCTTCAAGCGTCAAATGTGATAAATGGAGGCATGTCGTGTTCTGTACTTTACTGTCAAAACTACCGCGGTATGAACCGTGAGAGTCGCAAAGGGACGTCGACGACTTATCACTCGTGAGTATCCAATCCTTTGCGAGTACCGTGAATTCCGTGCATATTTGTACGTATTCAATATACAGGGTGAAACAAGGAGACGGCAGGCTCTTTAAATCGACCGGAAAAATCGACCTATCGCGCTACGACTTTGTGCAGCGTTGCCCACAGATGGTGCATTTTTTTTGTAAAATTTGCAAAGAGCGAACTTACCTGAGGAAAAAGTAAAAAAGAAAAAGGCTTAGCTCCTATGGAAACGCAGCGACGCCACCGGTCTTCAAACAACACGGCGCCGTTTCGCACGGAAGACAAGAGATGGCGCAAGCGGTCGCGACGCCAACTGCCGCCAACGAACGAGCAGACGACGCCGAGAGCCGGCGCTTTTAGCAGACAAGGAACTGCAGTTCCTTGTTACCGCGCCTGTTTTTGTTTCTGCGACTGTCGCCACCTGCGGAACGCGCGCCGCTTTTGAGTCGAAAAGTTCGTCTGCTAAAGAGGCCGGCTCTCGGAGTCGGCGCCCGTATGCTCGTTCGTTGGCGGCGTTCGTTGCGCCATCTCTTGTCTTCCGTGCGAAACGGCGCCGTGTTGTTTGCAGACCGGTGGCGTCGCTGAGTTTCCATAGGAGCTAAGCCTTTTCTTTCTTTACTTTTTCCTCAGGTAAGTTTGCTCTTTGCAAATTTTACAAAAAAAAATGCACCATCTGTGGGCAACGCTGCACAAAGTCGTAGCGCGATAGGTTAAGAAACCGAATTTCCGGTCGATTTAAAGAGCCTGCCGTCTCCTTGTTTCACCCTGTATAGGGTGGTTCAAGTCACCAGGCTCGATCTAAAATGGACCGTAAAAATCGACGCCTGCATGTAGCCATCTAAATTTTTCGTCAAAGGTGTATTTCACAGGTCGGTTTTTTCTTGTAAAATTCCAAAGCGTAGTTCTCTTTTAGTAAAAAATAGGGCCAAGAAACTTGCCAGGGTCTACGGCGGGGCGGCGACCCAGACGACCAAGGTCCAGTAGCGGGGATGTGTTTGGCGTTCGTATTGATACATGGCGTCGGGAGCAGCGTCTGAAGGTGCAGCCGACCAGTGAAAGAAAGCAGACGACACGCAGACGAAATCCGTTGGCAGCAAAAGCGCCGCCGTTATGCAGACGCGTTTTTTTTACTTTAAGTTTTGCTTTTATTGTTCGCATTTATTTTTTAACCAAAGGTACATTGCAAAAAGATTATATTCGTTTTAATAAACCACGGTGGTCGCAAGCCGTCGCGATAAGGAGGTAGCGCCTTCGATCAATACGAACGCCAAACACATCCCGCTACTGGACCCCTGTCGTCTGCGTTGCTGCCCGCCGTAGACCCTGGCAAGTTCCTTGGCCTTATTTTTTGCAGAAAGAGAGCTACGCTTTGTAATTTTACAAGAAAACACCGACCTGTGAATGACACCTTTGACGAAAAGTTTAGATGGCTACGTGCAGGCGTCGATTTTTACAGACCATTTTAGATCGAGCCTGGTGACTTGAGCCACCCTAAACAATCGTGCCCCCCCCCACCAAAAAAAAAGAGAAAAAAAAAAGAATTTTTTACTAAAAATATAAACCACACGTTGCCGAACGCACATTCTCCGCCCAAATGTAGCGCTAGTGGTCTGAACCAGATGCCAAAGTTTCATTACTAACCGTTATCTCAATCAAAAGTTATAGGTGTTTTTGTGAAAATTTCAACGAGAAAGTAGGGCCCATTTTTGCCCGTTTGCGGTAACCGGCGCCAGACGCCTTTCGGAAGTCACGTGCCGATCATTGGAAGGTCGGAACCACTGCACAATGGAGGAACAACTGCGAACATCGGAACGCGGCCTACGCTAGGAGCCGACGAGCCAATCAAACAGCGTCGAAAGTGCAACGTCACTACACTCATCACCCTTTTTCTTTGGCTGTGTTTATGCCTTCTAGTCCAACCAAACGCATAAAATGCGCCGTGACGCGACTGTTTTAGTCCGCCATTGTGCAGGGATTCTACAGCTGCCATCAGAGGGCAGTCTTTCAAAGGGACTTTTTTTTAGTGGATGTAGCTTGAAACAACCCATTCCCGTTTTAACCCATCCCGTTTTGACCCATTTCCAAAACGACCTTCCCGTTTGAACCCATCCCGTTTCGACCCATTCCTGAATCGCCCGTCCCGTTTGAACTTGTCCCGTTTCAACCCGTCCTCTAGGTAAACACCATTCTTATTTGAACCCTTAGCCCATACACCCTTTAGGTTTGAGCCCTTCCCGTCTGAACCCATTGGTATAAAGCCTCGCACATCTCAACCTTTTCACGAAAAGTCTCCATCACTCGAACCTTGATTTGCGGACCTTTTCTGCTTAAGAATATGCCCCGAAATCATGTTAATGCAATTAATGCAAATGTGCAGGCGAGCTATTTAGTTATGTTGTGAAATATTTTTGCTTGTCTACGTTATTCTTAAATAGACAACACTTTTAGGCAAGCTTCAACGAAATATGTTTCTACTTGAACCACTTAAAATGTTTCTTTCAAGATGGTCCCCAAACTGTGTAACTACGAAACGAACTATGTACACTGCGCGACAACATTACCGCAAACACAATGTTGACGATTTTTAGAATTTTACTTCGAAATGGTATTCGAGGGTACCTAATTGTACCGCTTAGGTTAGTGGCCCAGATGAGCACTTTCAAAGACACTAATAATATCGATGACAGTCTTTTGATGCTTTGAGACAAACAGCGAAAACCAACAATCACTTATTCGCGCTAACAGTGTCGCACTCTGTACAATAATGAAGTCTTAGAATAACGTAGGCAAGTACTTTGAGTAAGCAAAAATTAGCGCTGCCTTAGGTTTCATATCGAAACTCTATTTTAGGTTACCCAAAGCGCTTGCGTACATTATTCTAAAACTTCCTTATAGTGAATGGGATATTTTGAAGAGTGATACATCATACATCAAAAAGGCGACACTCCAATTGTGATAGTTTGCGGCCGTCCCCTGGCCCGCACGGCACCACCATTTCCAAGCTGCTGCACAGATATCCTTGTAAAGGCCTCATCCCGTTTGATTAGATCGATGAAGCTGTAAATGTTTGGGTGAGCCCTCCCTGACACAGCGTTTATCATGCGGTGCCATGTCTCCCAGGTTCTTTCGGGAGTGGGAGAAGTGAGGTGAGCAAGGAGGACAGACATTGGACACTTGAACCGACCCAACTGATAACGAACGATGGCCGAAGCGGGAAGGTTGTTTCGGGATAGGGCGAAATGGAAAGGATGAAACGAGAAGGTTGCTTTGAGCCATGTCGGAACAGGAAGGTACAAACGGGAAGGTTGAATTGGGAATGAGTCAAAACGGGAACTACCTTTTTAGTAAGGTCACGTTTAGTTTTAAAAATTTGGCATCTGGTTTAGACCTCCGGGGCTACATTTGGGCGGAAAATGAGCGTTCGGTAAGCTTAGTTTATTTTTGTAATAAAAAAAAACAAAAAAAAACAAAACATTGTAACTTTTTTTTTTTTGAAGGGGGGGGGGGGTGCGACGTTTCAGTAAAATCTTTATTTGCACGAATATGAGCTATCTTCTAGGAGGCGTGCAAGGCAAAGCAGAAAGGCGAAAGCCCGTACGCGTTTGTGTCTGCTGGCATGTATTGTACAGGGTATTGTACAACCCTGTACAATACATGCTTTGCATGTGACGTCATATGGTACTGTACTAGTCGCCATTGCTCCGTACCACGCTCATGTGCCCATACGCTTGCAGCATACATTTCGCCCCATCGAATTTTTTGTTCTTGGCAAGCCTTGGCGAGAAGAACAGATTCGATGATGCCAAATGTATGCTGCTGAAGGTACAGGCACAGGAGCATGGTACGGAGGCAATGGCGGTGACGTGACGTCAATGCAAGCCATGTATACCGTTTGCATTATCATTAGATGTGGCGCCATGGCTCTCCCAAGCTCAAATAAATATCCAAATCAATCAATATTTGTGCCTTAGGTTTCCACGAAGTCGACCAGAGATCTATCAACAGTGGGTGACCAACGTCCGGAGAGGAACCTGGCAGCCGACCGTGAATAGTGTGGTTTGCTCGGACCACTTTGAGGAAGAATGCTTCGACAGGACTGGACAAACCGTGCGCTTGAGAGCGGATGCTATCCCAACAAAAAACCTGGGCAGGGTAATATATCTTTTGGCTTTAGAAAATGCGGTTGATGTATCCATAACCATAGACTATACATGGCTTGCATTGACGTCACATCAGCCACCATTGCTTTGTGCCATGCTCCTTTGCTTGTACCTTCCGAGACATCTTGTGTTTGTCCCCTCTTCGTAGCCTCTGTCTTGGGTTTTAGAAATGTGTAACTATTAAGACCAGTGGTTCTCAACCATTGATGTTTTGCGGACCCCTTGTGGATAGGCGGAGATAATGGAGGACCCTGTTCTGGGTGAAGGGAATATAAAGGTATAGGTTGATCATGATAATGATTTAATAAATGAATAAAACTAATTTCTAGTGTGAAGTAAACTTATCTCATTGACAAACACATGAGAGAACTCACCTGAAAATTGGAACCTTTCTTCTCAATGTGAAAAAGACAGCTTATATTGCCGGGCTTGACTGATGAGACAGGGCTTCGCGGACCCCTAGGATGCCATTGCAGACCCCCCATTTGAGAACCACTGATATAGACTATATAACTTATATGTGTGTGTGAGTGCGTGTGCATGTGTGTATATGTGTGTGTGTTTTTATAAGAGTAAAACTAATTTTAAAAAAATTAGCTGTGAAAGCTACACTTATGCGATTTGTGCAGGTGAGTTATGTGGCCAGGCAGCTGATTAGTAGGTAGAATTTGTTAGTTAGCTCTTTAATTAGTGAAAGTAGACATATGGCCTTAATTATAAACTTTCCGAGTGTCATCCAAAACCACTACATGAATAATTTCTAGAAACACTTTGAGCAAGTGGGAAGCGTAGTAGTGCAACAGGTACAACTGGGACTATGATAAAAAAAACCGGAAAAAATCGTGCGGGCGCCTTATTGCATTGGTAGCCTTGCTTCTGCTGCATGAGCGGCAACTTTAGTGCAGAACCAAACACCAGAGTTTCAGCACTGACCATTATTTTCTTCAAAAGTTATAAGTGATTTTCTGAAATGTTTTAACGGGAAAATGGCGGCCGACTGAGCCCTCATATACATGGAACTTAATGACACCAGTTAACAAAAACGTGCAAAATTGGGCCCCATTTTGCCAATGAAATCTTCAGAAAATCACTCATAACTTTTGAATAAGATAACGGTTAGTGCTGAAACTTTGGCACCTGGTTCGCACTGCTAGCTCTACATTTGGGCCAGGGTTCTTCTCAGAAATGATCAAGATCTAGACATCTGACAAGTTCCAGGGTGTCAGGGGGGGGAAAGAAGACTGTACTGGAGTTCTCGGCACTTTCTCTGCCGCACAGCAGTGATTTAGTTTCCAGGGATTATACAGTCCTCTTGTGTAGTGCCGCACAAATCTGTCAAACACAGCAATCTGGGGCGCCGTGCATTTTCAAAATCGACATTGTTTAGTTCAGCGGAGGCAAAATATAGAAGGGGAGAACCCTGATCTGAGCAGAAAATGAGTGTTCGGCAAGGCATGGTTTATTTATGAGGTGAAAAAAAAAACAAAAAAAACACTAAATTTGGGGGGAGAGGGAGGAAACGGGACAGACACACATGCTGTACAGGTGTATAAGATATGGACTTAAGATCAGAGGATAAATATGGTTGTTGGTTCAGCAAGGTAAGCGCTTTGAACTTATGGACAAGTGAATGACTTTGCTGTCTGTTTCATTAAATTACAAGGCATCAGAAATGGTTGAGTTGATTGCCTGAACCCCCAGGTTTGCCATCATCATTTTGTAGTTTCACTTCTCATGGGAAGCATCTAATCAAGTGCAAATTAATTTACTATGAGATAATGAAATACTAACGGACTGCTTCTGCCGTGGATAATGGCCTGAAGCATTTTGGTGATATTCCGAAACGTGACTAGTTGAACTTTGCATTTCACAAAGTAGCGTGTCCAAGGTTGGAAACATCTTTAAAAGCTCCCAAAAGCTTAATTTGTCGTCCAGCACGAAAAATAAAATAAATATAAATGCTGTCAGATATTTGAGCTGAAGGCAAAAGATTTCCCAAAAATGACAAAAACAAGGTACTCTTTCGTGCCCGTCATCTCAAATCCCAAACTCACGATTTTGCTGCAAACAATCTCCACTGCAGAATTTGAGCATGCATGCTGTTTCAAATAATGCCATAATCAGAAAACGGATCCCGTTTTGGTGTTTCCCTCAGCCACCGCAGAAGACAAGAAAACCTCCAAGAGACCGTACAAGCGGAACAGAAAACGACAGTGGTGCCAGCACTAGTACTCCCGTGAGCGACACCCCCAACATACAGCCATCAGTCTTGCCTGCTGACTGCTTCTATGCCGTAGGAGCGTCGTGCGCCGTGAAGCGCAAGGCGCAAGACGTTAATCGTCCTGCAAGAGGTGTCAGGAAAAAACGAAAGTGGCCGACAGAAAAAAAGCAGAGGCGGCTGATACCAAAGCTTCCCAATGTGGAAGAGATCCTCGAGGACCTCAGGCAACGACAGCTTCTCGGCGACGACACCCTTGCCATCCTTCGTCAGTCGCTCTGTGGCACCCCTCTGGAGCTCTGTCTCGAAGTACTGAAGGACACCAAAGGCCCAGTGACAAGGGAACTGTGCCCGCCGGAGCTGAGGTCCTTTGCCATTACGCTGCACTCCTATTCAACCGACGCGTACGAGTACGTTCGAAACGCGTACGAGCTGAGACTTCCCCATGCAACCCTGATACGATCGTGGTGCACTTCGACTCACATGGAACCCGGATTCGCCTCTGAAGCATTTCAGACGCTGCGGGTCAAGGTCCGTAAAAGCGAAAAGAAAGGAGAAAAAGTCCTCTGCGCATTGCTGATGGACTCGATTAGCCTCCGGAAAGCACGTTGAGTGGGACGGAAAGCGAATCCGAGGATTGATGGATATCGGGGCTGAAGTGGACGACGACAGCCAGCCTCTCGCTACTGAAGCTCTGGTGTTCATGGTTGTGTCCCTGAACAACCACTGGCAGCTTCCCTGTGGCTACTTCTTGATCCATGGCATGTCTGGAACAGAGAAGGCCAACCTGGTGAACATCTGCCTGACGAAGCTATATGACATTGGTGTTGTTGCATGCTCCCTGACGTGCGACAGACTCTGTTCGAATTGGGCCATGTTTGAAGCGCTCGGAGTTGAGCTGCAGGTTCCCCCCCAAGAAATAAAGCCCTGGTTCCGACATCCCGCCAACAGCCATGAAAAGGTCTTCATCTTCTGTGACCTTTGCCACATGCTAAAGTTACTTTGTAGCACGCTGTCGTCTCTTCGGGTCATCCAGGATCCCGACGGACGTTCCATCAGGTGGCTCTACATTGAGGAGCTAAAGAAGCATCAACAAGAACGAGGTCCGAGGGAAGGCAACAAACTGAAGCCAATGGATCTTGCAGCCAAAGCAATCAGCTCGAGCGTTGCCGACGCCCTAGAATTCTGCACCACCGACCTCAAGATTGAAACTTTTGCCGACAGCGAGGCAACAGTGAAGTTCATCAGGATCTTCGACACACTGTTCACGATGATGAATTCGAGAAACCATTTGGCCGAAGGCCTCAAGGCACCCCTGAAGATGACTACGGAGCACCTGTGGGAGTCCTTCTCTGAAGCAGAGGTGTACATCCTTGGCTTGAAGGACATCCACGGCCAGCCACTCCACCTTACCAAAATGAAAACCGCTTTTGTGGGTTTTCTTCTGGCCATAAAGAGCTTCAAAGGTCTCTTCAACAAGCTGCTGGGTGGCGAGGAACCCCTCATGAGGCACCTGCTCACCTACAAGTGCAGTCGGGATCACCTAAAGCGCTTTTTCGGTTCCCTAAAGCGCAGAGGCAGTTGGAACGACAATCCGACGGCTCGGCAGTTTGTGGATGCCTACAAGACAGTCCTTGTGCGTCCCAAAGTGCCACAGCCAAGTGGAAACTGCTCGACGCAGGATCAGACAAGGAGGGCAGCCCTCTGCAAAGATACGGACCATGATGCCCCGCTACGCAATCGCGAAACCATTAGACTTCTCGGCATGATGGTCCTACCCAGGGATGAGGACCACGACTATGCAGATGTTCCGAGCATAAAGACTCTGTCCTTGCACATAGAAGAGCATGACTATTTGGACGTCCCAAATGACAGAACTCTGTCCTTGTACGTAGAGAACATTGCAGAACACCTAGCTGGTTACGTTGCCCGTATGCTGCAGAAAGACGAGACCTGCCCAGGCTGCCTGGCTATCCTGCAAGAGCGACAAAGAACCGGGGACCCACCCGTGCCCTCACCTAGTGTGGTGGCCATCTGCAAAAGTGCAGAGAAGTGCCTCAGGGTGCTGGAGGCCAGATACAGCACAACCAAAGGGGTGGTCAAACGACGGCGTCTAGAAGTGGCTGTTGGGTGTGCCGTTCTTCACGACCTCCTTGAGAGACAGGTTCGATTCTTCGAGGGAAAGAAGCACATGTTTGACACCGAGCCAGCCGACAACCATGTTGCTCGGCTGACCAAACGCACAGCTTCGTGTTACAGCAAGATCAGGCTGCACCACCAGGCAAGGAGCACGGCGTCGGCCCGAAGGCTGGGCGAAACGATTCTCAAACCATGATTTTACAGGGTGCCTTACAAAATAGCTCAGTGTTTCTTGCGCATTTCATGGTGTTCAATAAAACATCCAACGAGCTCCTGTGAACTGTTGTGCCACAGTAGTGTCATCTTCTCGGTTGGTGCTTGTTTCAAACCCTACTTAATCTGGCAATGGAGTATGCATACTTCCAAGTAGCTAATGACGCAAAAATAAGCAAGTGTGATCTCCTCATTTTGAATATCTCAGCAGTGGAAAAAGAGCGCCTGTGGGGTAGAATTTTCCACCTTCAGCAAATAGTAGGATTTTCCACTTCGGATCAGTGCAATGATGGTCCGGGTCATATTATTTATAATTATATAAAAAAATATATGTTAAAGTCAGGTTCTTGGGAGGGGCATTCGGCACTGTGCGATCACCATAGCTACTTTTCTTCTGTAGATATAAACGCTTGATGCGTGGAGATCGCGAAGGTTTCGCTATGGCACTTTGCACAGCCGATAACTTCACACCGAAGTATGCGCATAGTATTAACTTTTTCCAAATATTTTATGAAAGGTTTACAACATGTACACAGGATATTAAAAAATACAATAAGATTTCTACGAAAAAAATATTTACTAAACATGTCACTAATTGTGTCACTAATTGTGTCCTTGAGACACATTCCCAGATTATTTACCAACGAACTACTTCATATAAAGCAACGCAAAATACCGTGAAATACCGGGCGAGCGCCCTCCCCACTTTCGCTGAAAACTGGATTAATTTGGACACGGGGGCTTGTCTGGTCAAATCGGGCGCTTAAGGAATAATTTGCAGAATTCCCAAGTTTGGGAAATGTTAATAGTGGGCGCTTCCACGGTATTTTACGGTATATCAAAATGAGTATCTGTAAATGCATTCTACGAATATATCAGAAATACTATGCTTAGCCACTATTGTAGTTCCGTTATTAATGCGGAAACGCAGCTCATTTCTCTAAATGTGGTAAAATTGCACGTCAATGTTTTTTTAAAATCTACTTTTTATTTATTTTTTAATTCTCCTGAACTGTTTACAGTGACTTGAACCAGGGTGTCTAGCAAATTATTATCTTGAAATTCCCTGACTTTTCCAGGTTTTCCCCTGAACATTTCAGGTGAAATTCCCTGACCACTGTAGAGGAGGTTAAATATACAAGACCATTACAACACGAGGCAGTGAGCACTGTGAGGATCATTTTGCACGGGCTTAATCCAACTTGCATATTCCGAAATATTCGGGTTCGTCCAGTCTGGATCAAACAAGCACTTTCTTGCCGCCGACATCGTCAGTGAAGAGGCCACTTCCGGAAGCACGAAAACACGACGCTCAACCACACACATCAATAACCCAATAGCAGCATGGCGGCCAGATGCACACCTTTGGATAATTTCGGCTTGAGGCTTGAATTAGATTGGGGTCTGCAACTTTCCCATTTGTTACTAAATCTAGTATCTCCAACGGATCTAGCCTAGTGTCGTGCCCTCAATCCAAGGCTTGGATTGGATTGGATTTGTCGGCTGTTCCCTTTCCATCGGGTAGCACACTCTACATCAGGTGAGCAGAGCCTGTGCTCCACTCCAAGTAGAATTTATTGCCCATTTTTCTGCCCCCAAGTTCTCAAGTCTTTGCTCAGGGCACTCGATGGCGTTTCCGGCTCATTTTTCCTGACTGGGCTCGCTTTTTGACAATTTCCCTGACAATTCCCCGATTTTTCCCGGTAATTAAATTTTCCCTGACAATTCCCGGTTTTCCCGGTCGCTAGGCACCCTGCTTGAACTAACCAGTGATGGCAAAACGTTGAGTAACATGTGGCCTCCTCAAGAGAATAACGACAAAAAACCTTCACTCAAATTGAGCTAGCTTGTCTTCGTTATAGGCGCTTTGGCACACGACGTTGGCTCCATTGAGATGCTTTTTACAACCGACAAAGGCTGTACGGCGGCCATGCTCTATCGTGGGGTATGGAAATTCACGCCGTCACTAACTTAGTTTTGCATTTGCGTTTTGTTGCGTTGCGTCGCGAAGGACTGTCGGCGGACCCTGCCGGCAGTCGAGAACTGTACGCACAGCACATTACCGCGAAGCCCAAAGCCCTCGCACGTGGAAGGTCCATCACCGCGAAAACAAGGCAAGGGAAGCAGTGCTTGGAGAGTCGGTATCTTGGTGTTCCACATCAGCCACGACAAACAAACCAGCTCGCCCCGTTTCATTGTATCCATGCGTACCCAATGGAGTACATACAGAACTTAATAACCAGATGGGTTTTGTTGTTGGGTGTTTCTATGTCACTTGATACAGTGATGGTCCGGGGTCATATTTTGTACATTTCTGTAAAACATATACTAGTATATGAAAGTCATGTCCTTTTGAGAAGCACTCGGCTATGCATACCGGGAGTGTCACTAAACGCGGGCCAAATTGTTCCTGTGAAAAGCATGCATCGCACAGAAAAAGTGGTGATGTAATATTGGTTCTTGCCATTGGGCAAAACTAAGGGAAAAAAAATAAGTGTTTAATATAATTTGGATCATGTTAACTTATAGTAACTAACTTTCAACTACAAACATGGAGTGCATAATTGAAAACTATTAAATCCACCCACATTATAAAGATATAAGGCAGGTCAACCTTTTATGGTGCTCCATAAAATACACTCAATTTGGAAGTATTTTGGAGTTGATGCAGGGAAACACGAATATAAAACTAAACTAGGGACACCATAACACTTTATACCCTACGATAGAGCAGCACCGCTGTACAGCCCTTGTCGGTTCTAGGATCTCTCTCTGGAGCCGACGTCATGCGGCAAAGCCCCTATAACGAAGACAAGCTAGCTCAATTTGAGTGAAGGTTTGTTGTCGTTTTTCTCTAAAGGGGGGCATACGTTACTCAATGCCATCGCGTGTTAGTTCACGTCACTGCAAACAGTTAAAGGGACACTAACACCCCCCCTCCCTTTTTTAAATTTTGTTTTGCCATGCAATTTAATATGGTGTCAGACTCCCCAATCAATATTTTGCTACAGCACATATTTTTAATAAAGTAAAAAAACGCAACTGCTTGAAACCGAATCATGAGCATGGAGTTAACGGCCGCTACATGTGGACATGGGAGGAGGGAGAAATGTAGAAGAGGAGGGAGTTGCCGCAAGGCATGTGGCCATACCTGACCGCATTTCTTTTTTTTTCCTTCATTTTTCTGGTTGTGCGAAGCAGACAAAAAACGCGCAATTGTCAAGCATGCTTGACGTTTGCACATTTTTCAAGATCCTACCAATTCGTGCTCGTAAGACGAGCGATGTCTTCAGCCAGGAGGAGGGGCGACGACTTGGCGACGTCTTCGTGCGAATCAGCTTGGTGATCGGGCGTGTTGTACGGAATAAATCCCAATTATTTTCGTCGGTAAAAAATTTCTCTTTCGAAGCTAGACAGATTTGCCAGTACTACAAACGACAGTTCTGAAGAGGTCACACGCCCGTCGTCCGCCGCCATCGCTTGGTCCGCTTCGTCCAGCCCGTGACTCCAGCAATACAATGCCACATTAAGAATGGACCTTTTTCCAGTAACGAGTGCCGTCTGCAGAGTTGTTTTCGAACCACAAACAAAGGGCAGCCTAATTTGCGTCCTTCCGTCGGAACTACATTGGCATCGTGCTGTTGTATTGATTTTCGTTGCCTTTTATACCCCATACTAGCATTTATGCAAGCAAGAATCGCCCCCCCAAAAAATGAAATGCACGCAAAGGTAGGTCCTGAATATGTTGGACGAGTGGAACTTTGCTTTGCGCCAATGGCGATAGCGGTAAGAGAGGCCAGGGGGGAGGAGGTGTGCACGTGCACAGAAGCTTACTGGAAAAAGGCCCATTACGCAGTACATGTACTTCCGGTACTCTGCGCACATTTTTTTTTTTTTTTATGCGAAAGCATTAATTGTTTTATGGAGCGAACCGGCGTTATCAGCTTTTGAAGCCGTGCAAAACGGCACTTGAAAGTCCCCTGTCCCATGGAGCGAAGCCACAAAAAATGGGTTTCGTTTTTTTTTATATATTTTTAATATCGAGTGTGTGCCTTCGATGACCCACGACTTTGATTATAATTGGTACGCGAGTCTGAACAGCACGTGACCACGGAGAAGAGAGCGAGCACGACTCAAACTGACCAGTTCTCATTCAATAGTTTTCGACAGGAAAAAAAAAATTTTGAGCCGCAAATTGTGTTTTGGGTAGCTGGGCTCTCGTGTCATGTACAAATAAAAACATCCGCGAGCATAAATACCCTGTCGGTATTTAAGGAGAGTTTAAAGAAAGTAAAAAGTGAAGTTTTTCAAAATATTGACGTGCAATTTTGCCACATTTAGAGAAGTGAGCTGCATTTCTGCATTAATAAAAGAACTACAATAATAGCTAAGCATACTTTTATCATATAAATTCATAAAATTTATCTGAAGATGATCCATTTGATATATTTTTTGCATCGTTTTAATGAAAAAGTTTGTTGGTAAATAATTTGTTAATGCACCTATAAAACATGCTTCGTAAATTTTTTTGCATAGAAATCTTTTATTGTAATTTTTCATATTACGCATAATGTCGTAAACCATTCATAAAATAAGTAGAACAAATTATTACTAGGTCCATGCTTTGGTGTGAAATTGATGGCTGTGCAAAGTACCATAGCAAAACCCTGGCAATCTTCACGCCTTGAGCTTTGAAAATTTATATCTCTGGAAGAAAATGAGCTACGGCGTTCACATATACCTGAATGCTCCTCCCAAGAACATGGCTTTAGAATATATTTTTTACATAAATATAAAAAAAGTCCGAGGACACCTAAGCACTTCTTAGGAGTTGTGAATGCAAAAGCATGAATGTCGTTCTTATGCTTTCTTAGGTGTCTACGGCGTAGTGGCGTGGACGGCCACGCGTAGCCGGCAGACGGCAGAGTGCACGCTTTCATAAAGTGGCTGCGCCGCGATGAGCTCGGCCACGCGGCCACTCTGGAGTCTGCCTGGACGGGCTCTGGCTCTGCCGCCACCGCTTCCTCCTCTCACCGACGGCCGCGCCGCTGAGTGCGCTGCGCCGCCATGGAGAGGGGCTTCTCTGGTGGCTCTTTTTGGAATTACGCCGCACGAGAGCCAGTGGGAGCCTCGTTCCTTGATGATGCGTGCCAGCCAATGGGAGCATAATTTATCGGAAATCGGCCTTACTTGAGAAAGGAGATTTTAGGTGCCGCTTGGCCAACGTTTGGCGTGATTTCAAAGCTGACGACGTCGGTTCGCTCCATGGGACAGTTAATGCTTTCGCATTAAAAATATGACCCGGACCGTTTTTGCACGATCCAACGTAGAAACATCCTATACTCCTTCACTAGTTGTGTGCAGTGCAGGCGAAGGCAACGCCAGGCGAAGAAAGAAAGGGCAAGCACTAGGAAGGTGGGACGGCAGAGGAGGGCAACGAAGGGTGAGAGGAGAAAGGGAGAGCACTAGGAATGTTAGAGAGTAGAGGAGGTTTCTCTCCTTTTCTCCAGCCTTCCTAGCACTTGCCCTTTCTCAACTCGCCTGGCGTTGCTTTCGGCTGTACTGCGCGCAACTGCAACACGGGATTATAGAGTAGACTGCCCAACTTAAAGGGTAACTGCAAAGAAAAAAAAAGTGCATTTTTAAACAGCCTAATTGAGACAAGCATGTCACAACACAATTTTTCCAACAAAAACAAATTTTTTTTACGGCAATATTTATTGCGCGAGACTGATTTTAGTTTGCGGCTATTTCGTCCGTTTTAAATTGCGCGCCACAAATTTGGTATTATACGTCACGGAGTGACGTATGACAGCCACTCCGCGCGCGTCGAAAGAGCGGGTGTTTTAAATGTGGAGAGGTTGTGACTCCGACTAAATTACGTCTTGTGGCGTAAATATTGCTAAAAAAAAATTTGTTTTTGCGGAAGATTTGTTTTGCGACATGCTTGTCCCAATTAGGCTGTTTAGAAAAACACTTTTTTTTTCTTTGCAGTTACCCTTTAAAAAAAAATGCATAGAGCCCTTGAACAGTAGAACGCGTTCCTCAGTCACGTAGTAGTGGCATTCTGGTGTCCCACGGACGATAAGAGTCACAAACTTAATAGACAGAAATGCCAAACAAGACTCAGGCAAATTGGTTAATTTTCAATTCCAGTGGCTCGAAAGGTTGAGGAACAAATGATGCACGCAAAGGAGTGAGCTGCAAACGATCCGATTTATGGGCACTGTTGGATAGCACAGATAGTTATTGGATAGCACAGGGCAATCTCACTATGATGCAAAAGTTCTTTTATTTCATTTTTTTACATATGTTTATCGGTGCAGCAATAGTCTAACGGCACTGGTGTGGCGTTTAAGAAGCTAATTTTGCGATGCAGTGCACCATTTTTGGCAGATCTGGGTTTTTAGGGGATGCACTAAAATGTGATAGTACAAGAATGAATAAATGGTGAACCTCCCAAAGCACATCGTTCAAAGTATACTCGAAATAACCGCTTCTTTTTATTTCAGCCTTTCGTCCGCGTACATCCCAAAAGCGGGTTGAAGCATCCCGTTTAAGGAACACCTAAAAATGTAAAACTTTGTCGTGGCTAAACAAACCCCTTTTAAGCAAAACGCTCATTAACAAATGTTAACGAAAATATGGAAGACAAAAAATAAAAACCCTGCTAGGAAAATTCGCCGTGATAGACGACACCGGGGGAGCCAATGTCAACAAAACCGCTCAATAAAAAAAAAAAAAATTAAAAAAAAAATTAGCATTATGGCACACAAAAGGGTCTATATATTTTTTAAAGAAATGCAACAAAGGCTGCAACAACAACACAAGAAATGTCATGGAACTGAGCAGACCTAACTCTTCAATCACAGGTTTCTGGCAATGACTTGGATAAACAACTAAAAAAAGAGATTGGCTTTAGCCGACGCTACGCTTACCGTACACATGCAGACGAAGACGCACACAACCACTCGGTCCTAGTTTGTGAATGCTATGCAAACAAAAATATCTGTTTAGCTGGCAGTTTTTCTCCGGCGGCGTATGAGAACACAATGTCCAGTTCCGTTAAGAGCCACTTGAAGTAGTTTGCAACAGGGTCGAGTCTTAACTTTGTTCTGGCAGTCAGTGGTCCTTGTCCATAATCTTCTCCAGCTGGGTCTTGACGGAGCGAAAGGAAGGTCTTGCGTCCGGCTTCTGCGACGACAAAGCAGAAAGAAACAAGCGGCAAACCCCGGACGGAGCTTTAGATGTCGAGTGACCAAATGGGGTACCGTTGCGCTGCAATCGGTTTGCATGGACTATCACATGCTTTGCCACAAGTTGCACTTTGAAAGCTCGGCAAATGAATACTTGTTAGGGTTGACAACCGAACCGACACAGTCTGTTCTTTGACCACAAAGAAAATATTTGTAGCATACCGGGTTGTTTTTTTTTAGCTGCACCAAATTTTTAAATAAAAGGGGGGGGGGGGGGGGGGGGGGGGGGAGTCATACGGATGCGGTTTTCACTGCATATTTATATGACTCGGCGGACCTTAGATGGGGACGTAACCGTCACTATTATCAAACTAATTAACTCAAATTCATTAATTAACTTTTGAATTACGGTAGTTAGGACATATGTTTACATTGCAAACTTTGAGGCGGTCGTATGCCAAGACTGTTCCATTTTGTAGACTTCGCGTAACCAGCCCTGGTTCCGCGATCTTCGTCCCCAAATTTTGCACTTTCACCTGGCTAATGTAGCAAAGTTCGGCTATAGTACCAACTTTCGCGGGTTTGCCAGCTTGGGTAATTAAAAAGTTGGATTAAGTACAAAATTCGGGGGCAGACATCTTGGAACACAGGCTGGTTACGTGAATTCTATAAAATGGATCAGTCTTGGCATACGACCGCCTCACCCTCAAAGTTTGTAATATAAACATTAGCAATGGGCCAAACGTTTGCCGAATTGAAAATTCGGCGCCGAATCTTGGGATTCGGCGAAGCCAAACTTTTGCCAAACTCATCTAAAGATTCGGCAAAAATACATTGTTACCAGACTTAACGTTGCAATTTAGTTTTTTCTGATGAAAAAAGGTTTTATGTTTTTTTTTTTTTCTGAACTTAAATGGAACATGTAATGCATATTAACACAGTTATTACCTAATAAGGTGATATTCTATGAGATAATAGTATCTGTCGTTTTTGTGTGTTTACTGGCAATTTTACAGTGACTTCTTGTAGGAGCGGCATGACGAGGTGGTTGGGTAGTAACAGTAGTAGCGGGCGCAGTCACGAAACTCTATACGCGATAATAACAATGTAGCGCAAAGACAACACAGGAAGGAGACAGAGATAGGAAAGAACGCTCTTTCCTATCTCTGTCTCCTTCCTGTGTTGTCTTTGCGCTACATTGTTATTATGCAGAACCAACTAGCCCAACAGCTCATTTTAATACTCTATACGCGAGTTTCGGTCTTGAGGCCTCATCAGCGCAAGCCTGCAAGCAATAACAGTGCGTTCTTACTTTCACTGGGAGTCACCGTTTCGTGTGCGAGAACGAATGCAACAGTTGCTGAGCCTTCACCAGGAGAGATAACAAAATTATTGTAAATATGCATGTTTTCCAATTTGAGTCACTTGACGTCAGCTTTGCATGAAAGTGTGTGTCCTACATTCGCAACGTCTCGTTTTCAACCTCGAAAATGCCAGTTCCTGATGTTAGGACAGACATGGACGTTTAAGAAGATGGGAAAAGTTAGGAATTTCGGATGTGTAACGTCGGGCATTATAGTTCTGTGTTTAGATTTAAGCAGATAATGAAAGCTGTGGAATAACGCTAATCGAAAAGCAATACTGTAAATGACTAAATTTTCGTGGGGACCTAATTTTTGCGAATTGCGCGAATCGCCTACAATTCGCGAAAAATATGTCCCGCGAACAATTCAGGCAATATGTGAACGCTACGGAAGCTACACTCGATTCGCAAAAATTAGAACCCGCGAATAAATTCAAATTTTCAGCTTTGGCCCAATTCGCGAAAAATAAGTCGTTTACAGCATACCGTAAAATACCGGGCAAGCGCCCACTCAAAATTTAGAGATAATCGCCAAAAAATGGGGGATGGGCGCTTGTCCGGTCATAAATTTTACATATCAATGTACTGTGCATATTTTCTCAGATCTTACAAATTTGGGTATGGGCGCTTAGTGTGGTATGGGCGGATGCGCGGTATTCTTTGGCAGGGGTTCTCAAACTTTTTGGCCTCACGGAACCCCAGGAAGCCTCAAAAACTGCCATGGAACACCCCCCCCCCCCACCCCCCTCTCCAGACCGAGAAGCAACAGATGCACAATTGTAGGCAATTTTGCTTGTGTTGCTTCCCATATATCCCCACCATATCAATCGCAATGTCAGTACAAAGTGAGATGAAGGTGCTTTGCATGGTCCTGCTGCACAGCCTGTGGCATTGGGTGGGGGGGGGGAGGGGAGGGGGGGTTGCAATTTGGGTGTTCGCGGAACCCATGAGACCAGCTCGTGGAGCCCCTGTGTTCCCCGGAACCCAGTTGAGAACCCCTGTTCTATGGTATTATTTTGTTTTGGCACAAACTACTTGTGAGCCGAAAACAGAATTGATATAATTGCGAGGCGTGCTTTAAAGTAATTGTCAGTCAATGTTTCAACTACCTTATTGCATCACTGGGTAGGTTAAAAGAAAATCATGTTATCCAGAATGTATCGCATCGTTTGTCACTTGCACAGTGGACTGCGTAAATTACTGGTTGATCTTCTGCTCTTGACAGAACATGTTGAAGAGAACCTAACTCGCAAGGGCTCACAAATGCACAGTTACCGTGTTGCCTAATCCACACCTCGCTGTAACCGCTGGTTGTACTACACTGTATGATGGTAACCGCACAACCCAACGTTACTTTGGCATGACCGTACGGCGTCCATTTGCATACCATGGCCCCGCCGCGTTCTTGCCCGTGCGCAGACATTTGCTGAATTTTTGCCGAATCTTTGCCGAACTTTCCTCCAAAAGTTTGGCATGTGCTGAACTTTGCTGAATCTGAAGTTTGGCAGATTTGGTCTATCACTAATAAACATATATCCTAATTACAGTAAATAAAAGTTAATTTATGAATTTTAATTAATTATAGGCATGGGCGAATAGAGGATTTTGGGTCCGAATCGAATTCGAAGCGAATAGTGATTTTGGTCGAATAATTTCGAATCGAATAGTTCGAATAGTACAAGCAAAAAATACCATGATATGTTTAAACTATAGTTTTTTATTTGCCCTTATTTGGTATTAGATATACTGCAATTGTTAATTTCAAATGTATTGAGTTCGGTAGCACGAAATGGTCGAAACGGTCGGAAGCTTGTGCCTGGCTGTAAATCCAAGCCGGAAGCCAACTAGCAAAGCAAGCTGGCTTTTTTTTTTTTTTTTTTCTCTCTCTGGGCGGCCACGTTAATTCGGAAGAAAAAATAATATTCTCTTTTTTGCGGACGGAGCGGGGAGAGGGAGCACAGAGCACCCTCTCTCCGCTCTCTCCGCAAAAGATATATTTTCTTTTCTTCTGGGCGGTCAACGCGGCCGCCCGGAAAAACAAAAAAAGAAAAAGCCAGCATGCTCTGCAAGCTGGCTTTCCCCCAATGCGGCTGCCCACGTTGAGAGAAAGCCAGCTTGCAGAGCAAAACGGCGCTCTTGGCAGTTCGATATATCGGTGGCGGCTGCTATTTTTGTTCGATGCAACCATAGGTTTTGCTATATATTATCACTGTAACATTACTGCGCACAAATATTGTTCGATATAAGGAATAACTCGATGTAAACGGGTTCGATATAGTCGGGTTTGACTGTATTTAAAAAGGTCGAATAATTCTATATTGTCGAGTAATTCTATATTGTCGAATACTTAAATTCGATTCGAAGCGAATGCCGAATAGAACAGAATTCGATTGGCTATTCGTAATAACCGAATATTCGCCCATCGCTAGTTAATTAGTCTGGTAATAGGGATGGTTGCATTTCCGTCTAAGGTCCGCCGAGCCATATAAACACGTAGTGAAAACCGCATTCATCTAACTTTTCCCCCTTTATCTAAAAATTTGCTACAGCTAAAAAAAGAACATCCTGTATGCCCTCGGAAGTGATCCAGGGTAGTCGAGGTACGGTTGCCTGGGAACTTGTCCTCGACCGGCGCGCCTAGCGTCTCGTACCGCTCGCGCATTGAAACGCTGCCGGATTCTGTCTGGCGGTTGGTCATTGTCTGCACTGGTTTCCATCGACTGCAGAACAAGCTGCAGCGGAACAAGCGTCTGCAACATCCGCCTCTGTCGCCGTGCCTCAGCCAGGACCGCGGCAGGCAACGGCACGACACTTTCGCAACGTCACCGGGTGGAAATCGAGGAACCTCGATTGAGGCCTCGGTACATGTGACAGTTGGAGACGTATTCCAGGCACCGTAGTTAATTTACTAATTAATTTAATCGACGTTAAGTAGTTTTTTAATGCCAAAGGGCCAATTAACCCTTCGACGGTCGCCGCCATACATGTACGGCAGCGATTGTACGTCGGAAGGTTCCCGTCCAAACGCGAAACTGCTTGCGTCGCGGGAGGTGTTGCTGTCCGTTTTGTCTTTGAGGAACTGCATTTGTTTTACGGCGCCAACCGTTATGGGCTCTTCCTACCACTGGAAACAACGTCCGTTGTTGATGCTGTAGTAGTTGATGATATAGGGCGTCCATCGTCGACGTTGTAAATCTTTGAAAAAGATTGCTTGCCGGCAGCGGGGAATTGTACCTGGGTCTGCTGCGTGCAAAGCGGAGGTGTTACCACTGAGCTATGTCACGGTGTTAACAAGACGCTCTTGTTTTTTTTATAGTTCCCAATGCCCACTGCACGAGCACTCTGGAAAAAAAAAATGTCCGATAACAAGACGTTGTAGCACTGTCAATGCCAAGAGCTCGTGCCGAGAGACGTGCTCTCAAACGCTCCGAAACAAAAAAAGAAACAAAAGCATTTGCAACAGAGCAGAGAGGAGCAACTCCGTCTCTGGAAGGGGGAGCTATGTGGCCGTGTCAATCGGCATGAGCAGGGAGTGCGTGCCAAACGCTGTCCAGCGCGTTCCAAACGCTGGCCGGCGCACGCGAAGTGGAATACAGAGTTCTAACCAAATCTTCACGTCATCTGCCGGCATCTTCTCCATCATCCGCTAAAGGTCAGGTGTCTATTTCGTCCAAACAACTAGGTTGTTCACACACCCCGCGGTGCGTGACCGCAATGCGGTGACTCATTGCAGATATGGCTGTGACTGTACTGTGCGTTAAAGGCCCGTTCACACACTTGCGACCTCTTAGAACCGGGTGCCTTGGAACCTCTTAATATCTCTTACAACGAGAAGACACACTGGCGCCATCTATTGGGTAGCAGTGTAAACTTGGCGGTCCGGCACATTTTCTATTTCTCTCGTGCATTATCCTTTCTTTCTTGGTTCGAAAAACTTTTGTCAACGTTACAAACGAGCCTTTCTTATAGGGTATTATGCAGATTTGACCTTGGAAATCCCGCAAAACCTTCGCTCTTGTGAAATGCAGTTCCAGGGTCACCACATTGTGCCAGCGTGTTCTCTCGTCCTAAGAAATCTTAAGAGGTTTCAACAGGTCTCGTCTCTCTCGGTCGTACTCGGTTGCAAGAGTGTGAACGGGCCTTAACACGGGACCGCTCACTTTTTGTTCATGGCGTGTTTCACTTTGTTGGGGTATTTATAGTTTCGAAATTTGACACTCTGCTCGAGTAATATGCATGTTGGTTGCTAATGCGGTAGTGGCAATCGGACTGCTGGCTCTTTCTATTTATGCTTCCAGTGCTTCTCGGAGTTCGGATCAGAGGATGGGAACCCTGCAGAAGTTCTGCAAAGTGCCTCCGATTCAGAGTCTGAGACCGCCAGAATGTTGACTGGAAGCGAACACACGAAAATAGGCCGTATGGAAGAAAGGCAACAACTTTTCGCCCATAATACTTCCGTTTGATGTTTTCTCAGTCTGAACAGCTTGCAAGCACTGTACGTTAGATGATAAGAAAAAAAAAAAAAACCACTGTGCACTGACTTATTTCTAATGCTATCCTTCTAAAAAAAAAAGAAGAAAGAAACCACCAAAATATGTTTAAAAAAAAACTTGATTGCAAAAGGGTTAAAGATTAATCTGCTGTTAGGAAGGTTGACTTTCTCTTTCTCAATAGCCACAGGTAAGCGGACCTATTCAACGACCCTCCCCAAGTTCCCAAGCGAATCTTGGTTCTGTGCCCATTCCTGATCATTACCTCCCCAAAAGTTCGAAAAAAGGACGCTTCCTTGCTTATCAGTTTATGAGCACAAATGCGAGAAAAGGAAAGATTCTCAGACCGGCTTAAAAAAGTTCTTGAGGGGCCCCCGACAGCCCTGAAGAAAAATCACTTTCTCCACACGAATTGCTAGAATACAGTGTTAAGATGGCACCCCGTTATCTTTTTGCTACAAAGTCGCACATTTTTCAAGAAACGAAACAAACGAACCGAAACCAAACTTGGAGGATCAACACGGAGGAATGCGATGTCGAGACACTCCCCGCAACTAGGTTGAAAATCCTGAAATTGACGCAACCAAGGCACATGCGGATTCTCCGTCAAATGCGATGCCTGACCTTTTCCCAGCAGGACCGCATCACTTGGTAGACTTCGGAGGGGCAGGCGTGGGGCCTGGCCAGCCGCTGTCCCTGCTGCACTTGCTCCACCACCTCTGCGTTGGCCGCTACGCCCAGTAGGGGATCTTCCCGCACGTGAACACTTCCCACATCAGCACCCCTGGCGATCGAGCAGAACACATAAACATGTCACATGCAAACAGAGTCACACGCAGATACCCCAATGCGTTCGTTCATACGCACAGTACACGTCGCATCGTAAGAAACAGCAAAAACAAGTTGACGCAAGCGTCGGCCAAACGTGGTCTTCAAGTTTGACGGTGGCACGAAAAGAAGCGTCCTTGGAGTGTGCCCAGAGCTATGCATGCGCATATCATGAAAACTTTTTCTCTATGTTCTTTCACTTGTTCTAAGAAGGTATATATACATATCAGCTGCATTTGATCTAGTAAACCCTGAGATTAAGAGAAATAAAGCAGGAAAACAACATGGCACAATATCTCAAACTCGTGTTGTCCGTTGTTTTATCTTCGAAAACATGGTTGTGAGCATAGAGACGGACAAGAGGGACGAACAAACAACACTGCATTAGTTTATGTTTCCAACCAGCTCGCCTGCATAGGGTACTTTTGCTTGTAACATATCAGCTAGTCGTTTTGCTTTGAATTTCCTAATTGCACAGCTCCTTTATGAGCTAACCGATCCTCTTTTAGTTTTATTTGGATGACCATTAAAAAAATACTTTTAATTGAGAAAAAACAAAGCATTATCCGAGGCTTGGCTTTCAGTAAATATTATTCTTGCTTTCATCGAACAAACGTTGGCAATCAATAAAGCCAGAGACTCACCGTATGCCCAGACGTCTGATTTGCTGCTGAAACGTGTGTAGCCGAGCACCTCGGGCGGGGCCCACTTGATGGGGAACTTGGCCCCACCCGAGCTGGTGTATTCGTCGTCCATGACATACCTTCGGAGACAAGGAACACACATTACTCGCACTGGATAGTATGTACTGGTGTGGCATTTACGCCTCAAGTCTTTCAGTCATTATCAACACCTTCTTCCTTGCAATAACATTGTTGTCGGTAAACTGCTATCATTCTGTGACGAGAAGGATGTGGAGAAAGTATCATGTTTACACAATTGTAGGTCAACTCATTTTTACTTCTTTTTATTTTTAAAAATTTGAACTGGAGGGTCTACTTATCGCAATATTCCAAGAGATTCCATACTCCCGAAAGGTGACCCACCTCTATTTTTGGCATAATTTGCTATTTTTTCCAGAAACACCGAAATATAGCCAGCTTCTAGTACAGTCAAATCTCATTAATTCAAACTCGAGGGGGACCGAAAATTTGTTTGAATAAAGCGAAGTTTGAATTAACGGGAGTTTCCTAACATAGAGACGCATAGGATGGGACCTGCATGGTAGTTTGAATTATCCACAATTTTGAATTAAGAGGGTTTGAATTAATGAGAGTCGAATGTAATTGCAGGGCCCTCGCCAATGGCGACTATGGAAGAAATGATGTTACTCAGCCACGGCGGGAGATAAGCGAATACTGCTGACTGGAAAGGACAGTCACCTTTGGCTCACCACCCCTCCCAGCGATCACAAGTTTCAAGGGTCACAAAACCTAATGTACTAGTCTTTTTTCAAGTTTTTAATGCGAAAGCATTAACTGTCCCATGGAGCGAACCGACGTCATCAGCTTTGAATCCGCATCAAACGGCACCTTCCCCTGTCCCAATGTCGTCTGTAGCAGAAATCTGATGGATAGGCTCCCATTGGCTCTCGCGCGGTGTAGTTCCAAAAAAACACCACCAGAGAAGCCCTCTCGATGGCGGCGCAGTGCACGCAGCGACCCGGCGAGGTGCGGCGGTGCGGGCCCGGCGCCTGGCCGCATAGCCCGCCCGGGCAAACTCCGGAGAGGGTGTGCGGCCGAGCTTAGCGCGGCGCGGCCACTTGACAAGACCGCGCGTTCGGCCGTCAGCCGACGAAACGTGGCCGTCCACGCCACTACGCCACGGACGAACTAAGGGAGAGGAAGAACGACATCCATGCTTTCGCATTCACAACTTGTAAGAAGTGCTTAGGTGTCCTCGGACTTTTTCTTTTTTTTTTATGGCACACCGAAAGTTAGCTTGCTCCTAATTTTCACCCCATTTGCTTTCGATTTTAGGTGGGCTGTACATCTCGGGATACTACGGTACATTCAGAACCAAAGCACCCCACCATGCCGACAGAGACGCAACAACCGTGATATCAACAACACCTCAGTTTGTTACGAGTTCAGCTGACTGTACCCGTAGCATGGTGCCATTCTGTGTGCCCTTTTTACAATATCTTTTTTTTATCTGCACGAACAACTATTACGATTATGATGATCGCAGTCTGCAAATCAGCACAAATGTACAGTGGCAAATGGCACGTAGCACACCGCAGTGAACAGCGTGCCCCGAGGGTAAAATGAATAAAGAGCAAGTAGCGCCCCACGAGGTAAGCACCCCACGAGTACAGTTTTTTACCCTCGGGCAAAATATTGTGCAGAATGCAGTTGTTTTCTTTCCCGTGAACACCGAAAATGGAACTGTCACAAACGTTACTCACAGCACACACAATTTACAAACTGCCCAATTTTGTAAAGCACTTATGTGTGTAAATTCTGTCCCCTTACCCGAAACTACCGACAGAATGCTGCAAAACATAGGGAGGCGTCTGTCAGGTACAGGCTCCGTTGTAGGTTGCAACTTTGGCATTGTGTGGACTTCTTTGTCGTCCGTTGTGTCCACTGTCCGTTGTGGACTGCCATATTTGAGCAGTCCACAACCGCTCGAACGGGAAGCCATCGGCTCGGGTCGTGCGATTTCAACCTCGACCTCGTTTAGACCGCTTCGTCGTTTAGTTGTGAACTGCTATCGCATCCAAGCCGTCCACAACTACCGTATTTATTTAAAAAAAAAGGTCGACCTTTTTTACGGGCAGACCTGCGTGTCTACTTTCCCGCAGAACCCACGGAGACTAATCATTCAGACTTACGAAATGAGTCATTGAATGGCAAAGCAGAGATCACGTCTGAAATTAAAAAAAAAAAAGTGTGATCCACACAGAACTCATTTTCGTGTTCCGACGTCATTGGTGCCTCGTCATTTGCCGTGCGTCTTCCGTAAATCGCAACGATTGGCTCTTCTCGAACGTTGCAGGGAAATACACGCGCAGGCACTGTTCCTAAAGGGGTCGACATATTTTCGAATAAATACGGTGCTCTGACGGGGAGGCACGAGTGATCGGGAAAGAGCAAAGCAGGACTGCACCTGGCCAGGCCAAAGTCGGCCACCTTGACCACGTAGTTCTCCCCCACGAGGCAGTTGCGAGCGGCCAGGTCCCTGTGGATGTAGTTGTGCAGCTCCAGGTAGGCCATGCCACTCGCCACCTGCAGGCAGACGTCCAGCAGCAGCAGTGGGCCCCGCTCGCTCAGCGCCTTCTCGTGGCGACGCAGGAAGTGCAGCAGCGAGCCTGCGTCGTCGGCGTCATCGTTGCCACTCGCTGTCGCCACCACGGTTGCCGTCGGCTTAAGAAACGCGGGGTGCGGCTTACGATGCCCAAGACCTTCGCCACGCAATTCGTTCTTCGGCATTCTTGTCGGCTAACGGTGCAATCTTATTGGCTGCGAAGCGATAATGAGATGCCCGGGGCTTGTCGCGCCCTCTGTGGCTCAAGCTTTCGGCGACTACAGCATTGCACAACCAAACTGCGTTATACGAAGCTCTTCCGAATCCACGGGAATTAGGTAAGCCTCAACGTGCATGCCTCCTGCACGCATAGAAACAAAATGTGACGCATAAAGATATTTGTTGGAGGAAACCATTTCGGCAAGATTGAAAATAAATCTGAGATGTGTACCGTAAAGTCCCACGAGGGACCCCTACCCCGAGGGATTGCCCGTCCCATTTTTCCAGCTACATGTCCGTGACGTAAAAATTCCGAAACGTCGCCTGCACCCCCCAGATTTCCGTTGGACGTCGTGCGATGTCTGACGGGAATCGCGTCGACCGCGCGATTTGAGTACCAGTACGCGTGACAAGCGGGTTCGCAGCGGACGGAGGCATGCAGTTTAGAGACGCTAGTTTTAGCGAACGCTGCCGCAGGCCATAGCGGCGACGGCCTTCTTTTAGCGGATTCGGCTGCCGCGAGGCGGCATGTACAGGTGGCGCAAGTGGGTTAACATTTTTGTAATGAGCTGCCGCAGACTGTCACCGCAAAGTGGCGTGAACGGGGGGTCCGGGTGGGTTAACATGCACCCCAGTGATACACGCGCGAAGCAAGCGAGCCTTTTTTTAAGCACAGTTTCCTTTTCGATAAACGACATTTCTCTAGACTGAGGCTTCACTTTCTCTAAATTGAGCTTCGATGAAACGAGTCCGTTCTCCAAAAAGTGTTTCGGTAAAATGGCAATCGACCAACCAAGTTGCGGGTTCCTGCGTTTTTGTCTCCCACCTGTGGGCGCAATGTCAGCTCCCGAGACATGCATGTTCGTAGCGAATTCTTCGCCTGTTTATCACGTTGTGAAACGCGAATTTGCCGTGTCCACGATCTGCGGTATCAGTTCTCGTGTCACGTGGTTTGTAACAGGTGCCCCAGTGTTTATTATTAATTTTTGATAAAGTTTTTCTCTCTCATTCCAAAAGATAGCCCACCTCATGTTTTTCAGCATTCATCTCTTCATTTTGGGTGGTATGTACGTCGGGAAACTAAAGAAGGAATGAGGCAATACAAAGTAAGGAGAGGACAAAAACCTGGTGTTGTGTCCAATTTTACTGCCTGCACATTCACTTTCGGTCTTCCGTGTAACCCACAGATATGTATCTAATAAAGAAAAACAAGGTACTAATGAAGACGCAATCTAAAGAAAAAAGGTATAATAAAGAAAAATACCAGCTATCATTTCAAGCTAAAAGAATGAAGTTATGGGATGGTGTCACATGATAGCACGACGAAGAGTGCATGTTCTGCAAAAAGAGAGGCAGCGACTCACCATGCTTCATGTACTCGGCCACAATGAAGATGGGCCTGTGCTTGCTACATACACCATACAGCTGCACTAGGTTGGGATGCTGTAGCTTGCTGAGATTTCCATGGTCAGTCAAGGAAGAGAAAAAAGAGGGGTGCGCTTAAGAAAAAGACCTTTGCCCAAGGCTAGCGATGGCTTAAGTTTCCAAATTTTCCACAAGTAACGCGTGTCCAAGCACCTATGAACCTATGAACTATGAACGACGGAAACATTCTGCACATCACCGAATAAAGGAGGGTGCAAAAATCTACGGCCCTTCAAGTTCTTTGCACTCAACATGAGCAGTGTTACGCAACGAACATCAGAATGGTAGTTCATTTCTCGTCACACACAAATCAATTGGTCCCTAGTTTATTGAATTCAAAGCTTCGGCAATTTGATGTTTCAGGTCTTGGACAGCAGCGGGCATAGGTGGGAGAAACTATGAACCTTCCGCTATTCAGTGATGTGCACAATATGTTTCTGTCTTTTACGGTTTGCCCGGAATAAAAATTTAAAATCTGCTCCTTCCTGTTTGAATAGCCCTGTACAGTGGAACCTCATCAATTCAAACTCACTGATAATTCAAACTAACATGCAAGTCTAGTCCTATGCGTCTCTATGGGAGGAAACCCCCTGTAATTCAAACTTAGCTTTATTCAAACAAAGGTTTCGTCAAACAAAGGTTTGGTCCCTATCGGGCTCAAATTAATGAGGTTCCACTGTATATTGTTAAGCGATTAACAACAACAAACGGGGCAGACGACAAGAGCGGAGCCATCATTTTCCCGACTCACGTCATGAGTTTGGCTTCCTCGATGAAGTCGTCCTCGGACATAGTGCCTTCCTTCATCATCTTGACGGCAACGTCGCGACATCCCCGCCACTTGCCCCTCCGCACCACCTGCAACGAGGCATGTGTACCACATGTTGCACAACTGCGGATAGCAGGTTCATGTTCACAAACAATGCAGAGCACAAGTTCGTCTGCTTCTTGCACAGGGGTTGCGATGATGTCAGAACATCAAGCTCTTATTGGCTGATTAAAAAAACTAGTGGGTAGACCTCAAGGCATCTAGCATTGAGGTCTACCCATTATCCTTTAATCAAAGCCAGTCAGAGCGCGGCGTCATTCTGACGATACCGCAACTCCTGCGCCAAAAGCAGATGACTTGCTCTCCGCATACCTAGTTCATGCACAGAACTAGAGAGGTCATCTACAACTTACCCCAAACTGTCCACTGCCCAGTTCTTCCAGAAGTGCAAGCTCAGAAGGATCAATCTCCCACTTGTCTACAAGAAAATGAAGGAGTTGCAATTGTGTCAGTAAAAGAACATGTGAAAAGCGGAACAGTCCGATGCTGCCAGGCTACTGTGATAGGCAAGCTAAGCCTAGACTGGATTCATGACAGGTCATTGGCACGTATCACAATATCTCAAAAGAAGACCCACTGCCGTTTTCTGTTCAATTTTCTATTGCTCGAAGAGACAAAGAGAAAGAGTGTGCCTTGTGCTATGGGGTTGGCAACAGGAGTTTTGACAATAGTAGCACACATTCCCTTAACGACTGGGATGGCAACCTGAGTTAGTAGATCTACCAGGCACGTAGCCAGCGGGGGGGGGGGGCATGGCATGGAGCCCGGCCCCCCCCCCCCCCCCAAATCTTCCATTTTTGCAAGGGCCTCCTCTCCCCCTTCCCCCTCATACAGCATTTTGTCATGGGCGGGCCCCCCCCCCGGATCAAAATCCTGGCTACAAGCCTGAGATCCACTCAGTGGTGGAACTCCCGCAGAGGAGCAAACGCCCCTCCCCCTCCCAAGGCCACCACCCATCGTTTGAAGTGCCACCTAGACGTTGTGATTTAAAACCTGCATACTCTACTGAGTCACCATAACAGCAGTCTCCAAAGCCGTGGTGCTTCGAACAGGAAGCGAACCTTTGGGGAAGAGGGGGTGGGCATACTGCAGATGAAAGCAGCGTCTGTGGACAGTTCCACAACTGAGTAGACCTAGTAATGTGGATGGCAACTGAATAAACAGTCCTTTCCCAGTCTTTCAAATACCATGATACTCATGGCATGGTCTAGGGCATATGATGTTTTTAAATATTGGTCAATAGCTTCAATCTCGTGACACAAGCTCTGGAACGAGCTGCTTGCCCACGAAATCATGATGCTGATCATGCCCTGATCGAGACCATAATGTGACCGTTTGCAGTGGGAGACAGGGACATCCTAGGCTAGACGCCGCGGAGCTTATTTTTCCTGCCTTTCCTTTCCAAACCATGAAGTGAATTAATTAAAGCCTTCAATTGATGACTTGCAATGAATGCAATTTTACGTATAAAAAAGCTAGTTTGTTGATTTTCGTCTCTCGTGAATTTCTGTGTACTGATACAATGATGTATGCTGGGATCTCAGCACTCTTAGGAAGGACAAATCAATTGAGTTTAAATTTATTATTTCAAAACAAGCTAGCCTACTAATCAATGAGAGTTGTCGAACGCCAAGTCGCTCAAAGTATACTTAGTAACCTTCCGGCTTCATCGAAGTTGTCCAGTTAATGAGAGAGCTGTTCCATTGATCAAAGAGCTCGGCTGATGCTCGGCTGATGCTCGTGGTAGGCATGCATGAGTCAATCATCCCACTTGAGGAGCATTGCCTTGAGGAAGCCATCTCGCTTGACAAGCTGACGTATAATAAACAATGCCAATAAATAAAAAAAAAAAAAAGTTCCGTAAAACTAACATCTTGGACGTATGGCTTTAACTCGTTTTACATTCTAACATACAATTTTCTTAGAAAACACGGGTGCACTCCAGAGGTTCTCGCACGACGACAGCATTCTTTAATCATTGACTACCTGTCTGCGCTCGCCAACTCGAAAATTCTACCGAAAGTTTGTCGGCTACGAATTAGAAGTTGTCGTACCTCGCTCGAAAACAAAAGAATAAAACTGAAAATATTGAAATTTTCGCAACGCACCGAGCATATGAATTAACTAGCGTCGCCGTGCGTATGGAGGAATAATGGACAAGGTAACCGGGAACTAACTTACTGTACTTCCTGAATAAACACGAGACAGCATAAATACTGCTTTAAAACAAAATAAAACAGTTCTACGTTGGAGAGAATCGAGAGCCAAGCACACAAGTATGGCGCCCCAACGCCGGGTGGGCTCAAAAATGGCGAACTGGGACGTGGCCACAGCGTTCGCGTGCCGTGTCGGTGACGTAGTTGAGCCGAGCTGTCAAACAGGCCACGCCCATTGGCCAAACTCTTCCACTATCCATGGCTCTGGGTGTAAGTACAGTGTGCCCCCCCAAAAAAACTCCAGTTCTTTTTTTTGCTGTAAAAAAAAAATGACGCATTGCCGAATGCTTGGCCTGCGCCCAAATGTGGTGCTAGCGATCCGAACCAGGTGCAAGAGTTCCAGAATTAACCACATCTTATAAAAAAAGTTACAATTTTTTTTTTTTTTTTTAATGGGAAATCGGGATTTCTTTATTGAAGATTTTAGAAAAGCACTCGGACCTTTTTAGCAAGATAACAGTTAATTCTGTATCTTAGGCATCTGGTTGGAACTGCTAGCGCCACGTCTGGACAGCAAATGAGCGTTCGGCAATGCATAATTTATTTTAATGCGAAAGCATTAACTGTTCCATGGAGCTAGCCGACGTAATTAGCCGCGCCAAATGGCAGATAAATTCCCGGATCCAATCTGAGGCATCCCAGCTTTCAAACCACGCAAAAAGCCACGCAAAATGGCAATGATATGAAGCCAACACGCGTCAGTTTCAATTACCGCCACCCCATGGTGCTGCGTGCCCGCGCCGGAGCAGAAACGGCCAAGGCGCCGAGAGGATCACATGCGGCCGCGGCACGAAGAACGACATTCATGCTTTTGCATTCACAACTCATAAGAAGTGCTTACGTGTACCTCAAGCCTTTTTGTTCGTAAAAGAAAAAAAAAAAAAAAAAACTGAAATTTTCTTTGGGGAGGGGGCACACCCTGCAGCTGAAGAGCCAAGTTAAAGGGGCGGTGCAACGATTTTATGATTAAAAGAATTTGCATCTTGTCATTTTTAAGTTGTTTATCGTGTCCCGGAGGATAGAGAAAACACCTCCTTCATTAAAAATGTCGCGATTCCGCTGCACAATCGCAAAGCAAAAGTCGAGCTTTTTCGCCCACCTGCAGCCCCAAGTGGCAGCCGAAGGAACTACGGCGAAAAGATTACGTGACCTCGCTCGGCTCTAAGCTGCAGCATAACGCCCGCTAATGTCAGCAGAGAGAGGGAGAGGAAGCGTCCTCCGAGAGAGCACACGGGAACCTACACGGCACTCCGAATGACGTCACTGGGAGTGCGACCGGGTGTGACCCTGAAGACTGGGAGTGAGTTGAGGGGTGCCCGAAATGCCAATATTTATCTTTTTTTTACGCAACAACTAGGACACGCAGGCGAAATCGGTTTTCTGTTCTTTACTTCAGAAGTGTCAGAGGGCAACTTCCACAAATCTTTGAACGAAGTCCGGAAATCGTTGCACCCCCCCTTTAAGCATTTTCTTTTCAGCCTTTTTTTTTTAGTTACACATAGAAAAATAGCATATTCCCTTTCCCTCCCCCACCTTTTTCCACTCCCTTTAGCCCCTTTTATGGGGGGGGGGGGCATCTTTTGGGACTTTCAATATTACGGAGTGTGAAGTGAGAAAGCAGGTCCCGTACCGTGCCCGAGCCCCGCGGTCGGCGCGGTCCTCCGCAAACGGGTGGGCCAGTGGCGAAGCCTGGTGGCGAGGCCGCCGCTGTCGTGGCGGTGGTACCGCACGAGCTCCTCCAACGTGGCGAATGTTCGGCGCTCGGACAGGTACAGCTGTCCGGGACTCCGGCTCTTGATGTGATAGTGCTTCACTTGGAACACGCCCGTCGGACTGGGGAAGAGAAGACATCCCGAATGCATATCTGGTGATACTGCAGAAGATCTCTGGACATGAGTGGTACCTCCTGCCTGCACCCTATGCATCGATGTTGCGAGAGTAATGCCGCACCCTACGCGTCGACGTTGCGCAAGTAATGCTGCAATCTTGACATTGTTTGGAAGTGTGGAACATTGGTACGCTATGGCATCGTTGGCATTAGTTGCGAAATGTCGATTGCTGCGACGGTGATGCCAAATGATGTTATAGTTATAATTCACATAGTTATAATTCCTTGCCCGACTGTACATTCATGTCTCGTTAATATGGACTCCATTATTATGGACATTCCGCTGTAGAGACAACATTTTCAGCAACAAACTGGGTAACTACGCGCATTTCTGTCTCCTTATTATGAACGACTAAAAAAAATAAGACGACTTTTAGGGGGAATGGCGGCATCCATGTTAGCGGGTATGACTGCACCACCATCAAATTGTGACTTTGGCAACACTAAGGAACTCGAAGCGTTCCCGTATTTACAGTGCTGTTCACACCTTTGTATACTACTGTGGTCCATTGTTGTACGACACCATCGGAACATTGTATTCTACGTGCAGATCAAAGCAGTGAATGTGACTCTTCGTGTGGTCGACACAGCCCCCCATGTAGTCGATCCTAAAGGCCCGTTCACACACTTGCGATTTCTCAGGATTATGTGCCTCGAAACCTTTTCAAATCTCGTACGACGAGGAAACACACTAGCGTCACCTGTTGGGAGCCGTGGACCGCTTGGCGGTCCGGTATACTTCCCATTTTCTTTGCGCATCATTCTTTCTTTTTTGACCCGAAAAACTTTTCCCAATGTTATAAACAACCATCTCTTGTAGGTCATGCGTATGCTAGATCTCGCAAACACCACATAACTTTTGCTTTAGTGAAATTCCGTTCAAGGGTCACCACATAGATGGCACCAGCGTGCTAGCAAGTGTGTGAATAGGCCTTGAAAAACATATGCAAAGGAAATTTTTTTTTTTTATACTGCCCGTATGGGAAAAAGAAGTCAAATATTATATTTACAACGAAAAAAAAACAACGTTTAGAGCTATATATATGGCGCGAAACGAATTTGTAGTTGACGCCTGCGAGAGCCACCAATAGTCATGTGGTAGACCTGCGCCACCGTCGCCGCACGCCGAGCGTGGCACGACGCCAGAAGAGAACACTCTGGCGTGCCAGCCGCCACTGTCAATTTCTGACTGGCGCGCAGGTCTATCACGTGGTGCTTGCGCTCTTTAGGGAGCTTCCTATGGGGTCTAATAGTTACTTACTAATCTTTGCTTAAAGTGCAAAAAAAAACGAAGATTAATAGGTAACTTTTAGAGCCCATAGGAAGCTCCCCAAAGAGCGCAAGCACCCTATGACTATAGCAACTAGTCACGTGACTCTAGCAGCCCCTTTTCTACGGGCTCCTGCGGGCACCAACTACAAATTCGTTTCGCGCCGTAATTATAGCTCTAAAAAACAAAAACAAAATTTTTGTAGTAAATTAATTTTATGACAGTCCTTTTTTATTCAGGCTGTTTAAAAAATTAACTTTTCTCCTTTGCATACGAGAATAGCCGGTGTGCTCCATAGTCCGATGATACTACGTACCATCAGACCACATAGTATGTATCGGGAGTATGTGCTACGTATCACCAGACTACGTAGTATGTATCGGGAGTAGGTATGTGCTACGTATCATCAGACCATATGTAGTACGTATCGGGAGTATGTGCTGCGTATCATGAGACTACATCAGATGGTGCTGTGCAGTCCGATGATAAACACGGGGGATCCATACCTGTTCGCCAGCAGAGACAGGGTGAAGAAACCCTGGGTGGAGGAGTTTCGGACCACAAAGGCTCCCTCCTTGGTCTCCTGGCGAAGCACCTGTTCGGCTCGCTGTCGGGACATGTCGCCAGCGTACCACCTGCAAAGCCAGCTCTCGGTAACTGCAACGTTGCAGTGGACGAAAAAGGTTGTGGCATCTCTGCGAGTATACGTGCAGTCAGGCTAGAAAGCAACATTGCTAGATCAACTCAATTGCGGAACTCCCGCAATGAACCCCCACCCCCCTCCACCCATGGGAACCACCTGTCGATTAAAGTGCCATCTAGAAACAGCCCTTCAAAATCATATACTTTAGAGCGGTAGCGCCACCTAGACGCTGTGCTTCGAACCACGTGCATTCTATGAAGGAAACTGTAGCCCCCGTAACAGCCATCTCCCAAATCGTGGCACTTCGAAAGATGAGTGGAGAGCCTTTGGGGTCAACGGACAGTTCTGCAACTGATTTGACCTAGTAACGTTGCTGGAAAGGTTGCCCGTGGCTCCAAAACAAGCGGGTTGTGTTTCCGCAGCGAAGCTGCCTCTCATTAACACCAGCAACGTTGCAGGGGTGAAGAGTTGCGTCACCAACTGCACAGCAAAACACTTTTAAGACCACATGTTTCATACTGCTTAGGCCAGGGTTGTGTAAACCTTTGGCAAGAGACACTGCCGAGCATATGTCGGGAGTGTACTAGAGAGCAACAATTCGCACGGATGAGTCAGCTCGGATGACGTTGAGGAAGCACATAGTGCCTGTCGAACCTGTGGCGTTACTCGAGAAACTACTATGTGCTTAGCTGAGCAACCGCTTACAACGTGACTTGAGGACTCACTCGTGTTGCCAGAGGCCCGCTTTCTGCTCCACATAGTTGCTCGGGATGAAGCCAACGGCCCTGCAAGGACACGGCATTCAGCGACCAAGCCCTGTAGTCCAAATGCGCACCAATTTCCAAACACACCGTATAATGCTCAGCATTCACTTGCGTCCCAACGAGTGCCCCCATCTAATTTTAAAACATTTGAAATAGTATAGGCAAAGGGCATGTCAAGCCCACCCTAACAAACTTCAGAGCTTGCCAAGTTAACCGAAGTACTCTCCAAGTCAGTTGCCTCTCCGAGAAGTCAGTGTAAACCGGTGTTTCGAGGTGGCGGACAGAACAACTATGCTATAGTACAACTACCGACTACTAAACCTCGTGGCTGCAGCTAAGCAAAAAGGGAGACTTACGCGCCACACTTTGCATGCTTCAGAGAAGAGGAAGGAGAGAGAAATTTGGAAAGAGTCAGAGAGAAAAGGACACCAGACCACCAGCACAAGTAGCAGCGAGGCGCACAAGACGCACTTACCCGCTTCCATCCCTGACTTGCCACCAGTGCTCCCCGGAATCGTCCAAGACCACATACTCCCGACCCTGCGGGATAAGTAAATGTTGCACCCCACTGACGAACCCCTAAACACTTTCAAATGCCACTTGCCCTTTATCATGGAAAACAATTTCTCCGCAAACAAATTTTCGCTGAAATGTTTTTCGCAAAACTTTAGTAGCCAGAATATGGACTATATGAATCCCATAACAATTATTAAAATCACTCAATATACAATATATATTCCTGAAAAAAAAAAAGAAAAAGCGAAGGTTTCAGGTGTACACATCTGTCTACGTAGCACTTGAAAGGGTCGATTGAGGACTGCTCTAATATCTTTGGGCACAAGTGCGAACTCACGGCTTCCAAGGACAGGTCTCCCTTCTCGATGGCTTGGAATGAGTAGAGTGCGGTCACCACTCGAGCAGGGGTGGTCACCTGCAATGCAACGCCAAGCAAAGCACGTTGTCCTTAAAAGACCAGGAAAGGTGAAGATTCATTATACTTGGTAACTATTTCTTGTTCAACTTTATGTCCCAGTATAGCTGTACATTGTTTTATGCTCTTTACCGTGTTCAGCTTTACCAGGTTCCGACAAGGTTTATAGTGTGTTAAAATCTGTAGCACTTGCTCAGCGTACGTCAAACTAATTTTAAATCGAAAAAAAAAAAAAAAATTATTGACTTTTGGGAGATTATTTTTTTTCCATGCTTGGACCAGAATATGCACTAAGCAAAAAACATTCCCAAGGCAACAGACTTACTAATGGAACCTCCTTTGTCCTTGTGGGAACTGGCTCACACGAAATAGAACCTGGAAGAGTATGAAAATTGGAGAGTTGAGAGCCTGGAAAGAAGAGAAGGTTCAAAATCTTTCCTCGGCTTTTCCTCCTCTTCATAACACAGAATGAGAACCACAAATAAAATTACCACGTGGCACCTGCGTATGACACAATGTCATCCTAAGGAAGCGAAAATTCTTCCAGAAAACCACCAACTCGCCTCGGAAATTGTTCCGACACTTCAGAGACGATCAGTGACGTCGTGAGTTTGCCAAATTGGTATACAAGTTTTGTCTTTCTTCCTCTCCCTTGTTTTTCTGGTGTCTAGCCATAAAATCCGAGGACACCTAAGCACTTCTTGTGAGTTGTGAATGCGAAGCATGGATGTCCAATTAAACGCCGCGGAGTGTTCCGCGGAATTTTGCGGCAGCCGACAATGTAGATGCTTGAGGCGGCGCCATGTTCATCGGCGTCCAGAGGAGCAGAATCGGCCGAGCAAGTGCCACCGTGTTCCTTTTACCGGCGTGGGGGCCGGCAGCGCCATGGAGTGGTGTTCCTTCAAAACTAGGGTGCGTGCCAGGCAAGAGGAGTTTATTCTCCGTTTTGCTGCTACAAGCTTCGCTCCATAGGACAGGGGACTTCAGGTGCCGTTTGGCGCAGCTTCAAGAGCTGATAACACCGGTTTGCTCCACAGGACAAGTAGTGCTTTGGCATTAAAAAGACGGCAGAAGTGTTAACAGCCGAAAATCACTCTTGTAAAGTGTGGAACTTCTCAGAAATCAGATTTCTTTATTCTAAAACGAAACTTGTAGGCCCCGGCAGTCTTGCCGCCTCAATTAAAGAGATAGCAAACTCGTAACGAAAGCTTTTCTTGAGATATGATATGATATATTTATTTTAGCTCAGGAGAGCCGCAGTGCCGCAGAAAGGCAAATCGCCCATACTTTGAAGGCCTGCGGCACCGCTTCTAATGATGATGAAATGGTACAGTACAAATGAATCGTGTGAATGATGACGATGATGATGGGATGATGAAGAGCTTGAATAGGACACACACGTCACAAAATCGGCTTTCCCAATACACTCTTTTTTTTTTTCTTTTTAGCACACGGCTCCATTGCAAGATTTATTTAGAGTTTTGCGGTGTGCTCCCATTTCGGGGCAACATGACGAAAGAGAAGCCCCCTGTCTCGGAGTCACCCTTCACTCTAAATCGGTCTTGCGACTTAAATATTGCGCTACATTTTATTTATTTTTTATTTTGGGAGGGGGGAGAGAGTACAGTGATGTGATTGGCCTAAGCCATTTTGGAGCACCTTTCGGAGCAGCCATAACAATGTTTTGGAGCAGCAAATGTGGCCTTTGGAGCAGCCAAAACATTGTTTTTGAGCAGCAAATGTGGCTTCTGGAGCAGCCAAGACAGTGTTTCCGAGCAGCAAAAGTGGCTTTTGGAGCAGATATTCTTAGAAAAATAAAAATATTTGTTTTAAGTGCTGCACAAACAAAGGACACTTTGTGTTGTGTTGTGTTCTGGTGTGACGTGTTGTGACGGCTTGTTTTTTTACTGCTGAGACATCCCACAAGCGCACAATGCTGTAGGCATTGCCGAGCAATTCCGAAAAACCGCTTGCCACCGTTTTACTGCATGGTTCCCTATATACCCGCTTGCCACCGTTTTATTGATACCCGCTATAGGTAAATGAGAACCAAACTGCACATATTAAAATTTATCTGAAAATTACCAGCTTAGTAGTAAATATTACAGCATTAGGTTGACTAGTTATATAATAAAAGGAAGCAGTCTCCAACTGATGAAACACGTGACTACTGCAGTGCAATGCAAAATTCTCGCGCGAGCGGAGATGGCTGTTCGGTCGAAACCATGCCACTCCGCTCCGTAGCCAACTGGTTCCCAAAATTGTCCACAAAATGTAACTGTTTAGCATACGACAAAAAACAGTCCAGCGGCACGTGCTTGCCAGGCCGGCTGGCAAGGTATAAGCTAAACACACACAAAAAAAAAAAAGAACCTGAGCACATCGATGCAAGACATCACGAGCCAGGGCCAAAACGTTCTTGGAGCGCTTTGTGCAACGACTGAACCCGAGATAAACAAGCGCGCTGTGCGGGTTCAGCGTGCAGACATTGCCTTCTTTACTTTAGCTCACTTCTCTTGACCAACTTTATTTCGCGGCAGATTTGGAAAGAAAGCCCACCGAGAGAAACCTAGGTAATCAATACTTCGACACAGCAGTCTTTGAGTTAAAGAGGGATTTTTGTAGTAACGTATGATCTAAACAAGAACAGGAATTTTTATGAACATGCGGCGATACTTAGTTTCATTTTAGAAAGCGCCATATCTGCATCGACGTGGGGACGGCAACACCCGACGTCGCGCGACCACAGTCACTGGAAGGCAGGGACCAAATATTGTTTTCCCATGGCCGTTGCTTTCAGGAACGAGTGCTTCAGCTCACAAAGTAACTCCCGCCGCACAAAAACATGGTTTCGTTTCAGAGCATGAAGGCATGGCTGGTACCCGGCACGCTAGCGCAGGAGCGTCTGCACCACAGTTCCGCGTGTGTCGTTGAAAAATATTTAAAAAAAAAGGTGCGAGACGAGACCCACAAGGAGACGAAACGCGAGACGGCGGGAAAACCATGCAGAACCGGATGGACAATTGATGCAGGGTACTTTGTGTCGGGCGGCCGCTTGCGCCACATAACACACGCATGCTCAATTACGGTACTCAGTTTAGTTTCAGTTTTGAAAGGCGACCAAAATTGGTTTTTTGGTGCAGGCTTGGCACAGATTGCCCATATTTTGGCAAAATGTAGCAGGATGTAGCAGGGTTAGCCCTTTGGCGCAGCTTGGCGCAGCAATCACATCACTGAGAGTAGGAAACCGAGGTTGCATGGCAGTCTTTAAAGGGATGCTGACACTCCCCAAAGTTTTTTTTATTTTTTGCCAGGCGATTCGTTATGGTGTCAGAAGACTCCTCAGTTAATACTTTTCTACAGTGTCACATATTTTTTATTAAAGTAAAAAAACGCAACTGCTCGAAACCAAAACTACACTGGGGAGGAAGAAGAAATGTAGAGGAGGAGAAAAATGGCCAAACGTCGCGTAACTACACCCGACCACATTTTTTTTTCTCTGTTTGTTTTCTGGCTGTGCGAAGCAGACGAAAAACACAAAAGTCCAGCACTTCGTGCTCGACGTTTGTGTGTTTTTCAAGCTCTTACCAATTAGTGGTCATAAGACGAGCGATGCCTTCGGCCAGGAGAAGGGGCAATGATTTGGCGACGTGTTCGTGCGAATCAGCTGGGTGGTCGGGCGTGTCGCACGGAATGAATCCTAATTGTTTTGATCAACAAAAAGATTTCTTTCGAAGTTAGACAGATTCACCGGTACCGCGAACAACAGTTCTGAAGCAGAGGTGCCACGCCCGTCATCCGCCGCCATCGCTTAGTCCGCTTCGTTCAGCCGTCCAGCCCGCGACTCCCACGATATGACACCATGTTAAGAATTGTGCAGAGAATGCACAGAGTGCTTCTGATTCTCTGTGCAATTTTTTTTTTTAGTCAACAGTATTTGCAGTTTTTTAGGAGCCACAAAAAATGGGCACTATATTTTTTCTGTTTTTAATACTGAATGTGTGCTTTCGATGCCCCACGAGTGATTATATTTGGTGTGCGTGCCTAAACCATAGAGAACAGCACGTGACCACAAAGAGGAAAGTGAACACGACGCAAACCGGACATTTCCCAACCGGCGGTGTTCGAGCTGAAAGAAAACGAATTTCGATCCGCAAATCGTGTTCCGAGTAGGTTGGGCTCCCTCATATGCAACGTACAAATAAAAACCTCGGCGAGCATAAATACCCTGTCGTGTCCCTTTAAGACTGCCCCTTTCAGCGTTGCAGGCATCACGAGGTGGGTGTCGCACGTGCGAGGAGATGGCCGGTCTCACCTCGTGGAAGGGAGGACTCCGAGCTGAGAGGGGTGGTGACCCAGGTGCTCCTACAGCCGGGGGCCAGGCGGGGACCCCTCCCGCAGCAGCCCCAGCGGCCCCCCGACCACGCCCCGGAGTGGAACTTGTCCGCCAACTGCTCGTTGTTTACGCACACTGCAACAGCCAGCGAAGGCAATGCGTCAATCCAAGGCCGTAAAGTTGACAACTTGGAGCCGTGCCACAAAGAGCCTTCTACGGGCGTTTGTGCGTGCCTCGAATTTTTAAGGAAGCACGACCCCTAAAGGCACGAAACTTGAGAAAAATGTATTTGCAACTCAATATCTGGACATGCCGGTGAACAGCGAGAATGGGGTAGAAATGCGGAAAAACAGTAAGTGAGACAGAGGGGACAGACGATGTCTTCCCAATCTCGAGGTTTACAGCTTTGTTCAATATATACACCGGCTCGCCTGCACTTGGAGCATTTCTCCGAGACCCACTTTTGTTCCGCAAAAATCCCCGCAGGTTGAGCTTTTCCTTAGCATATAAAACTTGAATAAAGCCGACCTTAGAATATGCTTTAATTGTTTGATTGGTAAAACAAAAAAAGTTAAAAGAATGGCAGTGCAGTTCATGTCAGCTTAGTCCTTTAGAAGTATGCTGGATGATCTCAATCTGCCACTCCTCTCTAGCCAGCGGAAAACTGCAAGATTAAAGTTTCTTTTTATGCTAAAAAAAAATCCCTCCGCCAATCTAGAACACTTGGGAAAGGCCACGCCATGCAACTGGTGGTAGAAAGGTTGAAGAATGACGCTTTCCTTTACTCATTCTTTCGCAGAACAATTATGGACTGGAACAACCTCCCACAGAGCATGCCTGAATATGATAGCATTGATGGTTTTATGAATATTTTGCTCAATCTGTCGTCAGAGTCTTAACATCTTTGTATGCCGAACTGTTATTTCGATCATAGCATTGAGTTAGTGCTGATGCCTTGTTTGTTAGATTAGGGTATTATAATGTTTTATGTATGATTTGATGTATTGTTTTTGTGGCAACTATAGAAGTTTAGTTTTTTGTAATTAAACTCTACGTTAACATTTTTCTAAGCAGTCTGCATATCGCTGTTTTTACCTTCTGCTGCTATTGCTGCACTGTAAATGTTATAAATTTTTATGTCTGATTGAAGAGTGTATATTTTGTGATATGTTGGTATTTTGTATGGTTTTGTTACCATCATCTCTCTAACGACCCAATTCTGGGTCAAAAATCTTCATAAATAAAAACATAAAATTAAAAAAGAAATGTGTGATGAGACGTCCAACTCTACACATTCCAGAAGTCATAAGCTGTCCGGAGCAGATATTTATTGATATAGAAATATTCATAGAACATAATTTTTATGGTAACGAATACTCCAAAGGCATGTCGGTTTTAAAAGGTTTTTGCGAGTGTAGTCTCGGGGTGTGAATACATCCCGTGACTTCTAGAGTACCAGACCTTTGTTACTCCGCGCCGATATCCCGATTACAGTCTGAATTCGTTTGGTTTCATCAGCAAATTAAGTGACTCTGCAGTCGAAAATGAATTAGTCTTTGTGTTTACAGAACATTCAGTATTCTGCATAAAAAAAAAAGATTATTTTTAGGCATTTTGGAGGTCTTTCAACGAGTCGAAAAGTAGTGCCAGGAATGTAGACGTGTTTGCAGCACGTTTGCATTTCTGGCACGAGCGTCGTCGTAAAACTATAACAAATGCTCGGTCTAGTTATAAAAATGATGAAACTTGCATTTCCTGAGGGCACCGATCCACTCCTCCCTCTGCGCTTCGGAAGACGCCACTATGTACATCAGCCGATCCTTGTAGCCGATCTGTGAGAGAAGCAAGCCGTTAGCAATCGACAATAAGCAAAATGAAACGTGCACATACAGATGACGATCCGAACTGTCAAATTAGAGCGACGAAGCAAAGCACATGTGACAGCTCAACACGGGAGGAGAACACTTCAGGGAAATCTTGCCACGTGTCTCACGCCAACACTCCGATTGGCTCACCGGGGCTGTAGCTTTCACCATTTGCCAAGTTATTTTGAAATGGAGTATAATGCCTAAGGCAGCCAAAAACAAATCTCGCAATGACTCTTTACTTTAATCTTGCTATAGAGGTATATCTACTAGTTTTCTTGATTTACTCGTAGCTAGGGTGACCAGAAGTCCCATTTTAGAGGTTCACTTCTGCCGTCTGGTAGTTTTTCCGGAGAAAAGTCTCGGGTCCTATTTTCGTGAGAATGTAGCATTACAGCTGAAATTTTATTTTAAAAAAGCATGCTATATACTTAGTTTCACCTTAAAAACACTGTAAAGGAAAAAATTTTAAACAACATAAAAATATTGCAAACATTACAAAAACAAATTCATAAAAATTATATATATATTTTTTTTAATTCTTTACAGCACTAGACTTGTTTTAGTTTACTGCTATTAAACGTGCGCGCCGAAAATGTGTACATAACATCACCACCACGTCACCACATGTACCATCGGGTTCAAATGAAATGCGAACAGTGCCGGAACTTCGAGCCCACTACCGGCACAGATTCCAAGCTTGGGTTGTGCTTGGCGAGGTTCAAACACATAGGAGCAGGGCGCTGCGAGCTTGCACGTACTACTCCGATGCGTTTGAACCTGGCCGGGCACAACCCAATCTTGAAAGCTGCGCAGTTGGTGGGCTCAAAGTCTCGTTATTGTTACCCTATGGTACATGGCATTCTTATCCTCTCCTTACCTTTCCTTCCCGTAGCGAAGTCACGCGCGAGAGATGGGAAGGAGATGCGAAGAGAGTTAAGGAGAAGAGAGGTAGCCACGAGGACGCTGCCCTTGGCGTGCATGACGTTACATACCCATTTTTTGGCACGCGTTTTTTGAAAGAGATAAACTAAAACAAATCTAGTGCTGTAAATAATTAAAAAAAAAATCTTTCTTGGGGAAGTTTATTTTGTAATGTTCGTAATTTTTCCAAATTGATGGAATTTTTTTTTTTTTTTTTTTAAGTTTGGACGCAGCCAACGCCACGGGCTGATGGGACCAATTGGACAGCATCAAAAGCGCACAATCGTGGTGTTCGTTGTGTTTCTGTACATGTTCCATCATCGCTGAACCATTCACGTACACGGAAGGCCCAGCAACTTAAGTCTTTAATGCTATTTGACTGGTCAAAGATTAGCCATCGTAAAGTACACCCTTGAGCTCCTTCTGTGGTTACATCTGCAAATATCTTATGAATTCTTTATTGCATAGATGTATGCACAGGAGAAGTTTTCTACACTACTGAATCTGGCATGTTTCGGTTGCCAACATTTCTTTTCCCTGCAGTCTTTGAAAATGAAAAGGCACTATTGTTCTCGACGATGATATCCAGAAAATGTGCCTTTTTACGCTGTACTGAATGGTAACAAAACTTTTTCTTCTGCTCCACCCCCCCCCCCCCCCCCCCCATCCCCCCTGCCCCATGTCCCGTTTACTACGCTGGGGATTATGGTCACCCTACTCATAGTGAAACTTTCCACTAAAATTTAAAACCTCACTGAATAACAAGCAAAACAACAGCAGGCTCTGGCAGTTCAATCAACTTATCCTGAATGTTTCTGTTTTAGGCTTCAAATCCAGTCTTAATTGTTTTCCACCAGAGCAAATGATGCAAGGAACAATGAATGGCTCGATTAGGCAGTGGAAACCGGGTGACTGCGTTCAGCTATTGCAAGCGGACACTGATCAGCATAGTCACTGTAAGATGATGAATGTCTTATTTTACATTTCACTTACATAAAACGTTTTAAATATTTCTGGTTGGATGCAGTCCATTGAGTGCATTCATAAGACATATAGGGAATGCCAAGAGACAAAATGATGTAATGCAGCGCAATAAAAAATTTCTTTAAAAAAGTGATGTGGTGCAGTGGCCAGCATACCTGACCTAGGGGTTCAAATCCTGGCACTGCCAAAAAGTTTTGTCTTTTGGCAACTTCGTAACATTCATTCTATTCTATCAGTTAAGATTAATTCAACTGCTTATTTTGACTATTCCTTCTGTAAAGACCACAAAAGATTATGAAAGTGACCCGTAACATCAACAAACGTATTTATACTAAGGGATCAGAGCTAAGCCACTCACTCCATGACAAATCATAAACAATTTTACGCCTAACCACTCACCTGAAATGCCTTGTCCCTCTCGAGTGAGCCGTCCTCGATGTGTTCAACCAACCTAACAGTGCGCAGGTCCAGACGACCCTTTTCTTTACCCTGTGGAGAAAACAAAACCGTTGCAAACCGGAACAACTTACTTCGTCAGCAACTGCATACTACTTCCGAAATTATACCAAACTCTAACATGCAACGGTTATTCTCCAAAATCCAAGAAGTCGACGCACAACGGAAACAAAAAGACTGCAAGCAGGACAAGAAAATTTGCTTTTCAGGCAGTTAACATTGACAGTGAAGTACACAATGGACAATATGTAATGAAGCATCTCTAGGAGAAGTTAGTGTGAAATAGAACGAATCTGTGTATCTCTAGAATAAGCTATATTTGGTCGGCGCATGTACTGTGCTCATCTTACCATACTCCGGCCGCCCCCAAGTAGGCAGCGCGGTGGGAGCTATGTGTTCCCCGGACCAACCAACTGCTTTTCTTTCATCACCTGACCTTGCTCTCTATGCACGGGTATGGAGAAGAGCGTCATCACACTACGAAAAATAGACACGCGACTGGTTCAAAGAGGAAGTAACTTCCACCACACTGTCAGCTAAGGGGTGAATGGTGTATAGCTCGAAACACCAACATCAAGCTAATAAGTTTGGAAAGTACTCCCGAGATTCACATGGCTCTGCTTTTGGAGAATAAATATGCCAAACGCTGTACATGTGGCATATCGAAATTCAGAGAACTGAGATTCGGATGTCGGAAGTTGGTAGCAGGAAACAATGTCTCGTCTACTAGCTAGGTAAGTCGATGAGAGATGATGACACGGCAAGAAAAAGAACTTGCATCCGAGTTGCCGTCGTGGTATCGCAGGGAAGCCTTGGTGAGCACAAACCACCGGGGCTTGTAGCTGACGGACTTGAGGCGGGTGGCACTCTGAGAACGCTTTAGCATGAGGGCCTCGAGCACAGACTTTTCGTCCGTCGCTGCCATCTTGTCATCCCAGCAGAAGGGATGGCCTGCAAGTTTTTCAATATGGTACCATTACTGATGCTGGACACGACGACAAGCCTCGGGACACCACTGCAACATCCGGGCTATTCGACCTCTAGGGAAACCTTTGACGACTCTTGGTCGTATTGCGAGATCTGGTCGTGCACGCACATTCGAGACACTATAGGCCTGTTCACACACACACCACAGGGCTGTTAGTCAGTGCTGACCTTGCTGATGGAACTCTGACTTCATACTATATTAGTGGAGCCCTGCATATCCGCGGATATCCGCCGTACACTGGCGGATGCGAATAAAAATGAAGCAGATTTGGCGGATGCCAGGGGCTGCGGATATCTGCGGATTCAGATCTACATTTTTGCCGAGGCGGTCCATAAACATGTGCGATCGCTCAGTGTAGAGTGAATAAGTAAGTGATACTATGAAGTACATCATCGAATGTATTAGATAAAAGGTGCCAATCGATGAAAAAACTGTTATGTCAAGAAAAATTTGATTTTCACCAAGGATCGCTCTAGAACATTCTATCTCACCAAAAATGCTGTCCCTAGAAAAAGTAAAGAGTGCAGGAGTATCAGTCGTGCCGAGAAAGCGTGTTCTTGTTTGGCAGAGGAAAGTGCAGGAAACATTCTTTGGGCAAAGAAAACCTAAGACGTACAAGCCACAAAAACGTAGAAGCCTGCAAGTGGCTTCTTTGCCTACAAGTACTAGATCAAGGGGACTGAATTCTATCCTCTGGAGTGGTGGAACTTGCACCAGCACGAGTTTCCGCACCTCATTCTTATGCCGCTCGTGCATGCCGTCCCAGCATCGAGTGCACCAATGGAGAGAGACTTCTCATTAGCGGGTATAAATTAAAGAGAGGCAAACCAGTCTGAATCCGTTCATGTTGACAATTTTCTGTTTCTTCTACACAGCAACCTCGACAAGTGAAATGCTGCGTGTGTGTGCATTTTCTTTTTCTCGACAGTTGGCATTGAGTTGTTTTTAAGTATATGGTTACGAGCATGCAGTTGAGGGTTCGTGTTTAAACTGAAAACAATAGGAGGTGTTGCCATTATTGAACATTGTGATATTTTCCCAGTGGTGTACTCGCACTTTGCCCCATATACACGAGTACTTTGCTGCGGTGAATGAGCGCCTTTCTTCTTCCATTTTTTTTATTGTCTGGCCTAAATAATATACCACAATGTTACTAGACTGTCCTTTGTTAATTTTTATGTTTATAAAATATGTGTCTGCTTGAAGTGGGTTTTACGAAGAAAAAAGGAAAATAAATAGTAACATTTCTTTCCTTTTGAGCACATCTTCTGGACAAAGTGGCAGTGTCACAGACTCCCAAGACGATCTCGTAACTGTGATCATCCTTCCAGCAATGCGAAGTGTCTATGGAAAGATGATAGCTTATTTCATAAATATGATAAAACAGAATACAATAAAATGACTTTCACCGTATTCTGACACGAAGAGTTTTTTTTGTACAAAGGTAAGCAGATCTCTTATAGCAGTGGTCAGCAACCTTTTGCAGCGGCGGGCCGAGTAGTCACGAAGCCGACACACGGAGGGGGCGGGATGGCAAGTCGCGAAGGGGGGGGGGGGGGGGGGGGGGGGGGGGGTGCAGAGAAAAGAATAGCAAAAAGAAAATGAAGCTGTTATCTGCCCAAGTATGGGGATGTTAGTCAATGCCAATTGGAAGCGCTTCTTGTTCCTGTTTAACCCCATTTGTGGTCCTAAGTTCCGTGTGGTAGTTGTGTCTGTGAGAAAGCTGCAAAGGGGATTTGGGGGTCCCTTTCTGGGGTCGTGCCGGGGGACACATAAAACAGCACCGCGGGTTGCCGACCCCTGGCTTATACCATCCAGATGCTTTTTTTTTTTTGTTTCATTTTTGTTCATGCTTGATGTTATGATTTAAAGTGAATGCGTGGATTGAGGGTCAGATGCAGTTCCGAATTTCGCAGATGCGGTTCGGATGCAGATACAAAGTCTGCGGATGTGGATCAGATGCAACTATTTAATAACAATGTGGATACAGTTCAGATGCACAGAGCCGTATATGTAGAGAGTTTGGTCAATGGGAGGCGCGGGCAGAGCCAGGGCGTGCGGCAGACTCGGAAAGAGGGCTTGGCATGCTCCCTTGACCAACCAGAAGCCGAAAAGAATCCCCTAGCGGTGGTAGCGACAAACAGTTCTGATCAAAGGTCTATGTTCGTAAATGGTCTTAATAAACGCGTAAGAGTGATGTCTAGTAACTCTTTGTGGTTGAAAATAGGGTACACGTGTTGTTTTCATCATGATCATGCAGAAAGATGTAAGAAACGAATGCGCCGCTCAACTCTGTTTTGCTCGGACAGAGTGTGACTCCTCGGACGGCAGATTCCCGGCCCTCGGCGCTTGGCGTTCGGATTATGTCGATCGTTCCGCTAGTCGCACCCTTCCACCATCATTTTCGATGAGCGGGGTTGAAACATCACGTGTACCATATTTTCAGTCCATCGAGAGTTACTCCAATGCAGTTATCAGGTTTGATTCTCGCGACCACCGCCAGGGTGTTATTCCCGGCTTCTGGTTGGTCACATTCGAATTTCTGAAGACGCCCTGGAACACGCCCAGCCCGCTTTCGGCCAATGGCGCCTCCTCATTTGTCTCCTATACTTCCCAACGAATGGCCAAACTCTCTACATATACGGCTCTGCAGATGCAGATACGAAGTCTGCGGATGCAGATCGGATGTGAATGATTAAACTGTCATCCGTGCAGGGCTCTATATATTAGCAGTAGGGTGATGATCAGCACTGCATTAGTGCTAAGTTACATTCGAATCAGCACTGCACAGAGCTGTTTGTAATGTTCATTTATTGTTGTGATGTATGTGCAAAACGGTCTTATATGAAAAGTGGCTGGCTCATGTTAGCGGCAATTGCTACTGATTGACCACTCCGTCATTATGAAGCAGTGGATATATGGTAAATGACATCTCAAATTTCTGAGAATGAGGCCTTTGAAATTCTGAAATGCGGAGCGCAAGTTTGTCTGCTTCTTGCACAGGGGTTGTGATGATGTCAGAATGCTGAGCTCTTATTGGGTGGTTGAAAAAAAAATTGGGGGTACACCTCAAGGCACCTAGCATTGAGGTCTACCCACTATCCTTTCAATCAAAGCCAATCAAAGCTCGGCGTCGTTCTGACGTCACTGCAACTCCTTAGCAGACGACTTGCTCTCCACAGAGGCTGCGTTGATGGGCAAGCAAGATGACCATGGACAGACTAGAAGACAGTATCTTGAGTACAAGAAAATAAATACTCAGGATTAATGCTGAACAGCCACCGTTTGACCATAAAACTTTCCAAAACCACCGAGAAAGTCTAACAATTCTAACTTCCACTTTGTAGTATTTTTGGGGCTGGAAGTTGACAAAAAGTCGGAACGAGACACCTCAGGTGATCTTATGGCTCTTACAATCGAAACTACAATAATGTGTTCAAAAGTGGTGCTCAGTTTACTGCATAACTCAACATTTACAGGCCAATTCGAGAGCATGTGAGTTGGTCAACATTACAGAGGTACGTCAGAATTTGTGGCTTTTGCTGACTGCCATGACTGTGTCCATTGGCACTGCTCAAACAATATGTTTTGACAATTTGTATTTCAGGTTGCCAAGATTGTCCTTCTTCACTGACAGACGATAAAGGTAATCTAGCGTACAAACTGCACGCTCACAGCTATTTCCTATCACTACGCGAGAACAACAATGAAGCTCCCAATCAATGCACAAAAATTATCGCGAAAAAAAAATTGAAAATCTAGCAACGCATATTTGATTGTCTGTTCTCATTTAAAGCCACGACTTGCATCGCGCACAAGAGCGCTTCTAGTAGAACAACTTCGTGGCACTGTGCGATTAAGAAATTAGCATAATCACAAAAGAACAAAAAAGACTCGCAATGTAGGAAAACGCCCTGCAGATCGTCCCTGTCCAAACTATCCTACGGAAACACCCATGGGCGTCTTCTCAGTTTTTCTATGTGCAACCCACCTCAACACAGTATTTATTTACTTTTTTTTGTCTCATTTTTTTTTTTTTTTTGCAAGTTACGTTTGCTGTCTGACGACGCTACGACCGTCAAACCACGTGGGTCTGATAAACCCGATCACACATAAAAGCCGGGAAGCAGTAGTGGGGACATTCGACTCACAAAAGCGACAGGATCGTCTTCGAACCACGGAAAATCTGTAAGTCCTCAACTCCACGGAGTCAAGTTCCGTCTCTCATAGCCACAAGGAAATGGTTTAAGAGTTAAGAAGAAAAAAAAAAAAAAAAACGAGAGAAAAACTAACAACGCTACGAACTATTCCTGACTTTCGTCCAAGAGCCGACGGAAACGTCGGTGATGTCACGATGCCGCCGTGACGGTTCCAGCCAAACGTTATTAGCCTAGTTCTGGGACTGGCGTTATATTTACACACCTGCCCGCGCCTCGCAACAGTGCACAACAACAAACAAATGCGTTCTCTAAACAAAGGGGGATCGAACTTCGACTGTCGTCACTCGGCCACACCGTCTGCGAAGTTGTAGAAACTCGTTTGACCGTACGGAATGCATGCGGCGTTAGTGACGAGCGTGCATGCATATTAGAAAAGCGGGGTCGTACTCACAGCTGAGCGTGCCGCGACCTATGTTGGAGACGCAGAGAAGAGTCGGGACCGTTGCACCGCTCGTCGCCTGTCTGACGCGCCCCGCGGGTTGCACTGATCATAATCTTGGGAGAATGTTTTGCGAGGAACGAACGACCTTAGTCCTCGGAGCCATCGGCTGGCAAAATCCTGTCTGGCTAGAGGCGAAACTTGACACAGCAGCAGCCGCCCGCAAAGGATGGCAAGAGCAAGAGAAAGACGCATGGCCTCTTTTCCTCCTTTCGTAAAACGGAAATTCCTCCAAATGTAACAGCCACGGGCGACTTCCTGTTACGGTTTTTCCTCCGTGAGCGGCTGCGTCAGCCTACATCACACTCAGGTTTCGGTACAGGTGAGCTCCTCTTGTGTCATTTTTTGACTGCGTAGTACGTAAGTACTTGTTCTTTTTTTGGAAAGCTTAGCGTGACGAATTTGTCTCTTGCTGAAAATAATAACGAGGGAGACGCTGCGTTTTTGTCGATGACGTTGCGGTTCGAGGTCAACGCGTGAGAAAACCGGGAAGTTTGGACGGTACGAATCGTTGGAGAAGTGTGATTTGTCGACGTTTGGGTCTTTTGCAGGAAATATGAAGAGCGTTTTGATCACGGGGGCTTCGGGACTGCTCGGCCGATCGCTGGTCAGGGCTTTCGACGCGGCGTCGTCGTGGACCGTGGTCGGGCTGGCGCATAGCCGGGTGTCTGGTCAGCTCGTGAAAGCCGATTTGACCAACGTGCAGGACACCGCACGCATCGTCCAGAAGTATAAGGTATTGTGCGAATTCTTATGATGCGAGGTGACCGAAAAATAGTCGGGCAAATCTTAAACGATTCATGCAATATTTGCTAAATTATCCAAGCATGACGTGGGTGTAGTTACAACCGCTGCGCGTGCTGGCGTCTTCAATAATAATTGTTCTTTTTTTTTTTATCTAAAAAAAAAGGCATTTTGCACGTGCGTTCGTCAACGCCTTATTTTGGTTATTTCATTTGAATTTCTTGCACAGCTGGGGCAAGCGCGTGTAGCTGTCATTCCCAACATTCTCCTTGCTGCTTGGCTACTTTGGCAAAATGTCTGAGTCTCTGGTGCGAAACGAGAAAAAAAAAAGATATTGTAACAACCTAATTAAATACAAGATAGGGCGTATAATTTATGTAAGAACGTGTACTATTTTCCTATCGAACTACTAACACAAACCCGGTGTCGAACTACGAACAAACTTGTCGAGTGAGGTCGTTAGATTTATTCGAGAAAATAGGTGACAACCATGTCCCCGACATTATTTAACCTGCCTTTAAACAATTACACAGAGGTGCAGTTCGAGAGAAAGACATATAATTTACCACGTAGGGAAATCCGTCGAACTGTCCCATTGATTATGTATGCATAGCTTTATCGTCCCCTCTCCTTTTTTTTTTCTTTTTTTTTTTCTCGTGCTACTGATATGGTGAGAGATAACTAGTGAGGGACTAGCAATCACTATTTTTATCAAGAAAGAAACAAACTCGTTCTAGCATATATTGCTCGTTTTGTGAAGTTTGCTAGAACATGGCTGACCAATTATTTTTAGAGTTATTTGAAACCAGGAGAAAATAAATGAGAAACAACGAATGAAGCAGCTAAATCGTATTTTGAAAATATCAAATTTAAATATTTCTTGCATTTTTTACTTTTCTGCAGATTTGGGGCGAGATATAAATTGTTGAGTAAATATCACTTACACAAGCAATATTGCCGCGTGCGTAGCGGCGTTGCCATCGTATGTACATACGCGGCTGCCACGCGGAGAAACGCGGGGTTCGAACCCCGCTCGGCAAGGTTCCTTCCTTTTATCCATCAATGTTCTTCTGGAAAGTTTCAGCCCGCTCTCCACTATCATCGTGTGACCCAGTACAGAACATTCCTGAACGTAGACATCGCGACACTGTTAGCGCGAACACGACATCGGCGCATTTTGGCATTTTACTTCTAAATAGTATTAGCGAGCACGAAATTTTATCGCTTACATTATAGAACTAAATGAGCTCTTTCCGTAGCAATAATAACTTGGGTGAAATCCCTATGGTTTCAAAGAAAAAAAACTGGAAAAACCGGCGATCGCTTGTTCGCGCCAACAGTGTCGCGCTCTACCAGCTGTAACGCGCTGCTTCGGAACAGTCACACTTCCCTCTTCGACGCAAGATTCGCCTCACTAAAAGTTACTGTTTAGTTTCACATTTTTTTTACACTTTTCCATTCGTTTCAATATACTAGCAAACAGCTTATGTCTATAGCGCTGTGATTAATATTTCACTGACATTATCTGTTCGGGCGAGTTGGCCAGCTCCGTTGAGTGCGCTTCTTGCAGCGCGCCTGTGCACTGCGGCGAAGCGACACCCGCGGAGTAGAAGTTGTGATTGTGTACCCGCGGAGTAGAAGCTGCAATGTAGCCGCGTGCGAAAAAAAAAGGGGGGGGGGGGCGCATTTTTAGAGCACACACACACACACAGTTGATGTATTGGCCACTGCCAAGCAAGGCCCCCTTGGCAGAGAATAAGACATCGACGGTTTTTCTGTATAATGAATACTTTTCGCAAAAACAATTTTCCCAGCGTGCGCAAAAAAAACAACAACAAAAAACAAACAAACATTATATTTGACAACGCTAACGACCGGTGGTGTTGACTTTTCCTTTCGGTGCTACGGATCTTCGAGAGTAATTTTTATTTTCGGCCACAGCCAAACGTGATCGTCCACTCAGCCGCCCAACGGTTCCCGGACAAGGTGGAGAGCGACTACGCCGCTAGCTACGAGCTCAACGTGACGGCGTCCAAAAATCTCGCAGCTTTAGCCGGTACGTCTACAAATTGATGGGGATCATTACGGATTTTGAGGTCACGCGACCGGCTCTGTGAGGAGAAAGTTCCAGCGTTCCAGCCGATTCCCGTATGCCTTTCCTGCCTTTTTTTTTTTTTATTCTCGTTTAACGCGACTGTTTTTTTTTTTGGTTTTTTTTTTAGTAATACTAACTGCATGCCGCTCCTAAAGTACATGCATCTGATTCATTTCACTTACATTTCGAGCTTGTTCATCCTCTTTCTGCGCGCAAAATCGGCCTTGAATCATCGAAACTAGGACGAACTCACGGCAGTTATTTGCATGGAACGTTAGGTAGTTTGTTGTCACCACCACGGATTTAACCGCCGGGAGAGACACCCGCATTCACCCGCACCCGAAGGCGGTTACGCATTGATAATTAATCCCCCCCCCCCCCCCCTCCTAGACTCAGAAGGAGCTGCCTTCATTTTCATCAGCACCGACTACGTGTTCGACGGCCGGAGTCCCCCCTACCAGGAAGGAGACGAGCCCAACCCGCTGAACAAGTACGGCAAAACCAAGGCTGAAGCTGAGAAAGCGGTGCTCGCCGCAAAGCCAGGTTCGTTCAGCCATCTTGACGCGCCTCTGCTCGCGGGGGCGCACAGAACACTGTGCACTTGTTAGCGCACAGTGTATGCGGAGCGCAAATTCGTCTGCTTTTTCTTTTGCAGGGGTGGTGGTGACGTCGGAACGCCGAGCTCTGATTGGCTCTGATTGAAGGATAGTGGGCAAACCGCAAAGCAAGCTGCCTTGATGTCTACCCACTATCCTACCAATCGGAGCCAATCAGAGCTCGGCGTTCAGACGTCACTACCACCCCTGCGAAAGAAGCAGACAAACCTGCGGTCCGCATACATGCGCCACACGGATGTACTACACTGTGCGACGCCGAAGCACTCTAGCCTGAACAGGCGATCGCCGGTTTTCACAGCCACCGCCGTTGTTGGGGTGTTTTCGTTTATCGTTCCGATGACTCCGACAACGACAGCCGATACTCGCGGACTATGGTTATCGGAAGCATCGGAACGTTCTACTAAAACTTTTTGGGGGCCATGTTTTGCGGTGGATCCCCGGGTGCGTTTCCCGTAGGGACGACGTGGCTCGAAAATTTCTCAGCTACATTTAGCGGAAAACATTTCTCCGCTAAAATTAGCGGCAAAATGTTTCAACTAAACGTCAGGGTGTCGCGTGCCGTCACGTGGCACCATGGTGCGTGACGCCACGGCACGCGATATCATTACGTTACGTGACGACGTGATGTCTTGTGACGTAATGATTAGTGTGCACACTCTGTGCAGCAGAGTATGAAGTGCCTCGGTCGTCGCCGCAGTTAATTTGCCAGATACGGCAAGGATGCGGTAATTCTTTTTTCTGCTTTTTTTTTTTTCTTTCTGGGACTTTTAAAGGCTATCATGATAGAATGTTAGTGGGGAGAAAGGTGATCGATTGAGCTCTCTAATCTAAGTGGTGAAAAATGTGGGGCCTGAGAAATAAACTGCGAAATATAGCGCCGATGTCGTTTTTGTGCTAAAAGCGTTGCGCTGTGTTAAAATCAAGGTGCTCAAAAACTATACCCGCCTGACTAAATCTGGACTGTGTTGTCAGTGGCCTGACTATACAGCTCTATTTGCGCCAGGCTGTCCCACGATGTTCTACCAGCTCTGAAAAAAAAAAAAAAAAAGATATAATAATAATAATTTTGAAGAAAAACAAATCTGTAATTTTGAAAAAAGAAAAAAAAAATTAAGAACCGAATAATTTACTAACGCAGGAACCTGTACACAGCTTAATTGCCGCGTTGTTACGGTGGACATATGCGGCTATTCAGAACTATCAGCTATCGACCTTTCGCTAGACCACTCAAACGTCGAGGAGCATGCTGTGGTTGTATACTTACATGCGCTGAGTGTGCCGGCGTTTGCGGCAGTAACCGCTCTGACGCCACCTTGCACCTGGGTTCCTCATCGCATCTTTGTTTTTATTTACTTCGAATATTTTATAGTACCGGTAAGGCGAGTGCCTGCCAGACTTGTACACGTTACTCAAAAAGAAAGTAACCGATTACAATTACAATTACTTCACTCTAAAAAGTAACCGATTACAATTACAATTACAGCCTCAAACAAGTAATCGAAAAATTACTCGAAAGTAATCGATTACTTCCCCCGTTACTTTATATACAACTTTTTTTTTTTTTTTTATTACGGTAGCACATATACACATTTAGATAGGTGTTCCGCATTTACACAATTCTTCTTCTTTTTCTTTTTTCTTTTTTGTCCTCTACATCTTGTTCAGTTTCAGCCGCAGTTGTATCTCGAAGTTTGCGTCGGTCATCCGCCAACGAATCATGGTGTCATGAACAGAGCTCCTAGTTCCATTGGCACAGTTGATGGAGGGATATTATTCGGGAACTAATATTAGGGACGAAGACCTAATTTTGACAAACCCAATGAAATGTACTAAACAAAAACTAAGAATAGAAATGTTCAAAAGCTGCCGAGCGAAACTTGCTAAGCATCCCAGAAATTAAGGGTGTTATAATTAAACATTTTAAAATTGCGCAGTAAAATGATCAACATAACAAAAAAGCACGTTATATTTATGTACGTACGCAAGTTGGAGTTGGTCGCCCTTGAACGTGAAAGAATCTTGAGTAGTGGCCGACAAAGCAAACGCTCGAACGTCACGTTGATTTTATCTTTTATTTTTATAACAACGAGAAGAGCACGTCAGCTCCGCCGTGTGAAACAAATTTATTGTTATTTGGATACATCAATTTCCTCCGAACAGAAGTTGAAACCAGCAGGATACGAAAGAGAAAGAAACAAAAATAATAGAAAAAAAGACAGCGTGCCAACAGCGGATGCTATGAGCACTCAGAACCAATCGGAGGCCGTGTGGGTGTCGCGTTACCTTGGATAGGGGGCATAGCGACGCGCGGAAAGCGTATCACTGACTGCCTCCACAAAGCGGGATTGGCTAGGATAGCTCGTAGCGTCCGCTGTGTCCGGACGTAAGGCGAAGCGGAGTATAAAAATCTTCTAGGTGGCAAATCTTCTATAAAAAATTGAAAAAAAAAAAATCAATGACAGTTTAAGAAAAATTTAGGAGGAAGAGAGGAGAAAGCAAACGCAAGCTTGGAGTGGAGAGGAGGTATCTCCTCTCTGTTTCGTTTTAGGTCATTTTGGCGAACAGAACACACAAACAACCTTTCGTGCCGGAGTCGGGCTGAAGACTGAGCTCTCGGTTATTAAAGATAAAACGAAATAAAAGAAGAGAAGCCTCGTGTACGGGGCGCTCTCGGGTTACGCGAAGCGGGGAACGGCTCCGCGCGAACGGCGGCTCTCGTTCGCTCTCAGGGACTTTGGAGCTCGCGAGCGTCGGCGACTCCATCTGCTCCATCTCCCAAGCTTTCGTCTGCTTCCTCCTCTCCAGCTCGCAGATAGTTCTTAACCTGTCGACCGGTTTTGCCCAGAACTGAGTGACTCCAACACTTCTAAACCCTCTCGGGTTTAGAAAAAAACAAATTGAGAAAAATTGTAATGGGTAATTTTGTAATCGATTACAGCAAGAAAGTAATTGCATTACAAGGATCGTTACTCGTTAAAGGAAGTAATTGAAGCGTTACAAAATTACAGTAAAATGTAATCGATTACAAGTAATCCATTACTTGTAACGCGTTACGTACAAGTCTCCTGCAGCGTGTGCGTCTACGTTCCCAGCATTCTTCTTGGTTCTCGGGCGTACATTGGGCAGAAGCTCTGCTGATTCGGACAACTCAACGAAGCTCCGTTGAATCCGCTTCTTGCATCACACAGGTGCACCGTGGAGAAGCCGAATTCGTGAAGCGCACATTGTGCAAGAAGCGCGAAGTTTGCACAAGCTCAGCCGCTCGATTGGTTCCGGATTCGCTAATAACAACCTGCCAAATGCCTCTTTTCTTTTTTTGTGTGTTTTTGCTATGGGAAGCGCAAGTTCTTAGAGCGGCCACAGTGAGTGGTTTTGAGCCCGGTGACGCTGACCAGCGGCCAACGTAGCCTGCGTTGAACGACCGGGAGCGGAGGCTCGGGCAACCCTCCTGTCCGCTAAGCCGCTTCTCCAGCGACGAACTCAGGAAACCCAGCTGGATTCCTGTTTTTTATGCATCTCCTGGTGAAGCGGCAAGGCAGTAGCGATGCAGGCGGCCGTGGCCCCAACCACGCGTTCGCGAGGGCACGAAATCCTCGGCAGACGATCTACGAAAAGTCCCGATTGGGGAGTTTTCGTAGATCGCCTCCGCTCTCCCGCAGCGCCCTCTTGAACCCGCTAGGAGATTTGGATGCTGCGCGCATTCGCCATTGCGGAAAACGTAGCGGAGGGACGAAAACGGTTTCCGAAATCTCCCTAGTATAGGGAGTTTTAGTAGGTCGTTCCAATACATCCGATTACGATACCGGATAAGGATACGATAAACATTCAAAGGCATTAGCAGAAAATCGGATATCGTTATCGGAGTTACCGGAACGATCGACTAAAACTATTACTCGAAACGTGCAAGACGCGTCCTTACGGAACCAGGCTTCGTCCTGATTTATTAAAAACGCAATGCTTTCTTCGTTCAGATGCCATCATCCTGCGGATACCTGTCCTGTACGGCGGCGAAGAGTACGACGCCGAAAGCGCGGTGTCCGTCCTCTTGCAGCTGTTCAAAGACTCCACAAAGAAGGCCAGGGTTTCCGACTACGAAATCCGCTACCCATCGCACACGCAGGACATCGCCTCCATTGTAGTGCAACTTTCGGAACGGCGACTCCTGGTAATCCATGGGGTTTATTCCTAATTAACCGCATTTCGTCTATGGTTAACTTTACATATCTTGTGTAAAAACGGTCGGTCTCGACAGACGATAAGTTACTTTACCTGCAGCTCTCGCTGATGACCTCATATCAGTGTTAGGAAGTACTTTAAGTACATTGTAGTTAAAGTACTACTTTAAGTAGGTCCAGGAAACTTGTACTTTACTTGAAGTACATTCTCTGAGTATGTTCTTGTACTTTACTTAAAGTATATTTTTCTGGTACTTTTTGAAAAAAAGTACAATTCCCGACTTCAAAGTACATTCCCCAAATTTGGTTTGATTATCACAAAATGATGCTTTGTCAATTCTGAACAAATACTGGGAGGGATATTCTTCACTCACCATGAAACGTGAGCAGACGACGCATCGCGCCGTTTGTTTTCTGGGGACGGCTTTCCCGTAACTTTTCGAACTCTCGCTACTTCTCGGTCGGTCAGCGCAAGCGAGGAGGTTTAAAATATTAGGAGAGCAAAATTAATCATAATGTAGCACCTGAGACTGTGGTGCGGAAAAGTAAAATTTTCAAGTCGAAATAAAAGACAACAGCGAACGTTACAATGTTTTGAGACATTCTCTTCCGTCTTTTCCTTCGACTTGAAAGTTCCTTAATTTTTTTGCACCCCAATCTAAGGTGTCACATTATGATTAATTATTACCAGCTCTCTTGCACACTCACTGTTTGCTTGTTTTTTTATTAAGGAAAGGACACTCCTCTATGAGAGGATTGCTTGCGGAAGCTACGGGGCTGACGTCATGCTCTCTCCTAGTACACTTAACCCCCTTGAGTGCTACAATCCGGTGCAAGGGGCGCAATATTCAGAAGAGGGACTTCTGAATTGGGCTCCATTCCTGAAAATAACTACTCTGTGGCCACTTGACTTTATCAAATATTCGCCGCTGTTTTTGAAAATAGGTCCTGCACTCCTGATTACCCCTGGGCAATGCATACCAGTTAAAAAATCGCTGTATATGGAAGGGCATCATGAAACATTGTGTTAAAATACTTGTACTTTAATTTGTAAGTACATTGTATTTATAGTACTAATTTGTAAGTACATTGTAATTATAGTACTTTACTTTAAGTACGTTGCATCCAGTGTACAGTGCTAATCACACTTGTCTATAACGCGCGAGCGTGCGGCTTTCTCCGGGGAGCGCTAGACTGGTGGCATTCGCGGAAACTAAGCTAGTCACGTGGTGCAACATGGAACGGCCCGCTCGAGGGGTGTCCTGCCCACTCTATAAGTTTGATAAGCGATAAAAGTAAAGTGCTGATATGTTTTTGTTTTTTGATGACGACATCGTTGATACGCCTTCATGCTTTAGTATGTTCATTGCTCGAGCAATGATATTTGTAAAAAGCGTGCGAGCAGACTTCCGCGTTCGCCGCCAGCTGATAGAGTGGGCAGGACACCCCTCGAGCGGGCCGTTTCATGTTGCGCCACGTGACTAGCTTAGTTTCCGCGAATGCCACCAGTCTAGCGCTCCCCGGAGAAAGCCGCGCGCTCGCACGTTATAGACAAGTGTGATTAGCACTGTACTTAATACTTTACTTAAAGTACATCACGTCTCATTTACTTTGTACTTTATTTGAAGTACCTTTTAGATGTACTTTACCCAAAACTGCCTCATATGAAAGGCTCGTATTAGCCTTGTGCGTCAGCCATCGGCGTGAACTCGGCTCGGCTCGTATTCGAAAACGAGCGCTGCGTCAGCGTTCGGTGAGGACTCGGATCCAATCACGCGCTTCGTGTCCAATGAATGGATGGATGGATGAATGTTACCCTTTGTAATGGCGGTAGCTTGCGCCACCTAGCCTAAGTCTAAAAAGACAAACATATGATTCCTCCCGCCCTTCTAAGCCAATTTTCTCCCCCTAACTGCCCTAACTATCACCAAGCAATGGCGACCGCCAATGTTGCTTGATGAACTTTTGAAAAGGGACTAACACTCGTCTTCAGCTCGTTTACAATCAGGTTCCTTTGTGGACATTCTGGCTGTGGTTCGTGTCCAATCGCTGTGGTGATGGGGACGGCCGAACTGACAACGTCTGCAGCACGTGCTCTGGACGCCACGCGATGGCACATGATTGACGCCAGATCGCTTGGCCGCTTGTTCTGACTGTGAAACGAGCAGTTGAAGGCTGCTGGCTTTTCTCCACTCCTTTTTATGTGGCGGCGCAGGACGTCAACGCAGAAAAAGAAGATTCGTTTAATGGCCAGCACGACTGAAGGCAATGTGCATTTGCCTACCATTGTGCTTTCGCTGCGCATGCACGTTCCAATCTTGCGAGGAGCCGCAGTGTTGACGAAGGTAGAGCGCTCGCGCAGGGGCGGGACAACTGAAAGATCTCTATGCCGTTTTTATCCTGCCAGCAAGTATACCCCGTGGAAAGAAAAACGAATGCGCGCTTTCTTAGTTATGGGCGCACAATATTTGTCTCGAGCAGTATTTACTGTTTGGGGCAAGTAAGAACATAGTTTCATGCCATGAAGGGGCGATGCAACGATTTTTGTACTTTGGTTAAATACCGCTTAGAACGAATCCCTGACGTTACTAGGGAGTTTTTGAAAACCGCGTTTCCCCCTCCGCGGAGCCCTCCGCAACGAAGAAGTCGCTACTGCGCCTGCGCGCCGATGGCCTTGACTGTAGAGTTTCGGGTATCGTAGCGGGTTGCAGTGAGCGTTTTGCGGGACGGCAAAAACGATATACGAAAACTCCCTAATGCCCTATGCCGGCCTAATGCCCTATGCATAATGCCGGCCAGAACAAGCGGCCACGTGATATGGAGCCGATTATAGACAATCACAAGCATGTCGCCCCGACTGGTGTCCGATCTGTGCAAGTATACGTGCAGCGTGCGAGCATGGCGTCCCGGCTGGTGCCCCATCCGTGCAAGCACGTGCAGCATGCACGTGAAGATAGCCTTGGCAGGCCTGGAATTCCACGTGCTTGCTCACACGAGGAAGAGCATGGCGGCCGCCAGATGCCCAGTTTGCAATCGTCTATAGGGAGTATTCACTAGGCGCCATATTTGTGGGTGCTGTTTAGAGCGCATGCTCAGAACGAGCTCACATCAATAGGCTGCCGGCACTCTTGATGGTGCGGAATGCACGTTGCAAAAGAACTGTGGAAGCTCGCCGTCAGCACGCGCTCAGCCTTCGCGCACACAGCTATGGCCGCCAGTGAATACTCCCTATAGGTTTGGCAAGCTTGAAATTGCACGGGCTTCCCGCACGAGTCCTGTGGTTCCCCCTTGTGACGTCATTACCTTGCAAACAACAAGTTCGATGGTGTTTGTTATTAGCATGGTGGAAGCTTGAAATCATTGCGCTCTCAAAGGAACACTGCCAACACCGTCAAAATTGAAGTTCTTTCATTCCTCTTATTTCCGTCGATGAAAATCCCTTTTCCGACGTCATAGTCAGCGTTCGGCCAATCGTGGAAGGCCGACCACAGCGACGCTTTCGGTCGCGCACGGGGCTAATACCGCTACACTGTAATGCCGCCAATGTTGATCATATATCCACGCGCTGGGGCTGGCAAAGCACAGGACACGAGCTGAGTTCCGGACATTGTTAGAGTTCGGCCATTGTCGTCATTGCAGCGATTGGACAGGGGCCACTACCCGAATGGTTGTCGAGCTATTGATTATCACGAGCTCAAATCGTGTGCTCACGCGATGCGACGCATTAAAATATCGTCATTGGGGTATACTGCATTGCAACTAAAGCCCCTCTATCCTGTGAAAAGTGCGCCATTCATTGTTGTGGAAATGCTCAAGACACGTGCTACGCGCTACTTCTGGGAAGGACATGGCCCAGTGCTGCGCTGTGCCGCCATGATCTTCCCAAGGGCTGCGCGTTGCACGTGCCTCGTGCATCGACGCACTTTGCGCTACTTTTGGAACATGAAAGGGCTTCAACTGCAAACCCCCCAGTTACGTCTTCAAGTTCTGCGAGAATGAGATTGAAAGAAAACGCTCGCTTTTGTCCTTGAAATGACACCTCAAGAAAGGAGTTTCTTGGTCAGTAACATTGTGTGCGAGTATACTAGGGTCCCACTAGTGCCAGTTATCTTGTGCAAGGTGAAAAACACTCCAAGCGGATATCGTCGCACGGTCCCTTTAAAGGGCCCATAAAGCAAATTTTGCGCTGGAATGAAGGACTTTAGATTGAGATTTTACTAATAGCATTTCGTTTGGTGGACCAAAAGAAAGAAGGTAGAAAGTGAAAAGCCTGACTTCAGTGCGAAAATTCGAAAACACAGCGGACTATTTCGTACCTCCTTCAATCAGCCGCCTCTCTTTCATCACCTGACCTCATTCTCTGCGCGTGGGTATGCGCGAGGGAGCGTCATCACGTGTGAAAGGTGTGGCTGGCCCAACCAGCACGTAGCTTCCACAGCACTGTCAGCTTATGTGTGAACGGAGTGAGGAAAGCAACTTTTGTTCGAGTTTTGAGCGACGGGCTAATCTTCTAGGAGGAGAATTTCGTTGTCCGGGTACACAAACGAGGGTCCGAGCAATAGGGGACTCCCTACTCTCCGTCTTCGCGGTTTCTGAGTTGAGGAGGAAAGCTAAACAGGAGGAAGTTGAAAAATCATTTTCAGTCTGTTAGGTAATTTATGTTGTCGTTTCATGCTCCGTGCAACTGCTGGGAACAGGGGCAGGGCTCACGGTGACTTTTGCAGGACAGCGGCGTGGCCGGCGTGTTCCACTGGTGCGGTCTGGAGCCCCTGACCAAGTTCCAGATGGTTCTGACCATGGCGGAGGTCTTGAACCTTGGGCACGACCACCTGAGTCCGGACCGGGATCCCAGCCAGGGGGCCCCCCGGCCCCACGACTGCCGCCTCGAGTGCGGCAGGCTACGGGACCTGGGCATCGGACAGCACACCCGCTTTTCGGAAGGGGTCAAGTCTTTTGCCAGGTTCCTGCAGTGAAACTTCCGATTAAAGTGTGTGTATTTTTGTGTGTTCCACTCAGCGGATCACGAGTAGTGCGTGTGAGCTTGTTTGTTTATTGACGATGCCCACCAACGGGCTTTTGTCTTTCCTATGATACTCGATACATCACAACAGAGGCCAAAAGAAGCACTCAAAATTGTCCAACACTATATACATAACATACTGAACAAAGTAAAAATCTGCATATTCTATAACACTTCCGGCATCACTGAGTTTTTAGAATTATTCAAAGGCATAAACATGTTAATGGCAGATGGAGATTGGAGCGTTTACGAATTTAGAACAGTCCAACTGACCTTGAAGAACAAGAAAGCCGACAAAAGCTCACGGTAGATTCCAGACGTGAGCATAACAGTTTTAAAAGTTCGTATAAAAAATAGTTTTTTTTTTGTTTGTTTGTTTTTTAACAAAATTCGTACACATTCAGTTAGCAGCTCGATGACAACTCAGAAAGGTAGGGCGAGGGAAAGGAAGGTGGGAGGGTAGGAAATGAATGCAACGCTAGCGAGGGGAGGAGAAATCCTCTCCCCTCGCCAGCGTTGCATCCGCTTCCTCCTCTCCCACCTTCCTTTCTTTCGCCCTACCTTCATAACCTGCAGCATACTATAGACCTTTTCATTTTAGTAGTTGCCTCACCGGCGGATAGAGGGCGCTGACGCGCTCGGCGCCATTAGGTTGCTTCAATTTGGTTGATTTCGGTTTCAACGTGGCGGCTATGTTGCTGTTTTACGTTGTTTTTGCTTAATTTTGTGATACGAATATTTTCCTTGTAACACACAACCAATGAAACGGCGGTATTGAGCCACTTTGAGGACTACGAGGTGCATTTTAGCCTAAATTGCGGGCTTTTTTTTTACCAACTCCTTTGATGTAGCTGATTATGGTCGGTTGCGAAACGCCTGACTGATGTACAGGGGAGATTACCATCGCCTACGGCCATACCCGATGACACCTGTTTCCAGAAAAACAAACTAATGAAGAGACTAACGCGTGAATGTAAAGAAGCATATCGACAGCTTGATTAGCAATGTGCTGAATCGGCCAGAGCAGATGAACTCTCGAGTTTACTACTCACTGTTTGGTTTTTGTGGGCACCCAACCTTTAGTGAACTTCGCAGACTAAAAACGTATCGTGTAATGACGCAGATAATTGATATAAACAAGTAGTATCGTTTCAACCTCTTCTTTTTTTAAATTAAGTATTCGAGCATGTTTTGGCAGCCCGAGTAAAAAGTTTCTTAAATTATCAACCCTGCTAAAGTATTCATAAGCACCATTTCGCGATATTGGCCCTAGGAAATAAATTATTTTTATATGAACATTTGCTTACTCAAGATATGATATACGTAAACGACTTCGATTTCGCGAGGACCTAATTTTTGCAAATTTCGCGAATCGCCTACGATTCGCGAAAAATAGGTCCCGCGAACAATTACGGTAAAATGTAAACACATTGGAATCTATATGGAGATCCCATCGCGTCGCGAAAATTAGAACCCGCGAATCATTTAAAAATTACACCATCTTCCCGAGGGGAACCATGGGGTGATGCGGAGCATCGTGTTAGTTCCGAGGAAAGAGTCAGTTGCGTGCTGACGTCGAGAGATGGCGCCACCGACTGCCCTAACGCTACCCCCTACGCGAGCCTTTGTCACGGCTCGCGGCAGAGAAACTTGGAACGCTCGCCGCTCGCCGTTTATTTATTTTCACACTTGAAGGAGAGGAGACTAGAGGAGGAGAGTTGCGCGTGCGCGCGCGGTGTGAGGAGAAGCGAACGCACGCGCAGTGCACGCAGCTGGTAGAGAGAGAGAGCGGAGAGAGTAACGCGCAGCTGTTGGAGAGAGGGAAGGAGGAGAGTTGCGCGTGCGTAGTTCGAGTGCCGACTACAACGCCGACGCCGCGGGACATAGACCCGAGCAAGAGATGCTCCGCATCTAAAACTTCACCTTTGACCTAAAACGCGAAATATTGAACCCGCGAAAAAAAGGTCGTTTACAGTAAGTGACAGGCCCGTCAAATTAAATCCAGCATTTGTCTTCCGGAAAGCTTGTCATATAAAATTAAAGGGCGCAGGAGTAGAAATACTTCGGAAAGTTTGGCTGAATTCTAGCGCTAGGCACCACTTCACAGACCTGTGTGAACAAATATTTATTTGTTTGAACAGATTCGCTTTGTGAATTTCAGAGTCGCCAGCCACCAAAAGTAAACCTCTATTCGCCATCGACAACCCTGGACTCAAATAATTGTTATGCAGACGGCTTTTTTTTTTCGCCGTCAATAATTGTGTATTACAGATACTGGCAAAAATTAAAACAACATACGAAAAAAAAAAAAGCGTCGTCATTACTGCGCATGCGCCGAACCCAAACCACGTTTTGGATTTGAAAATAGAAACGACGTTATTTCTTTGTGCACACTATTCTAAAACTCGCTACTGTCAAGTTGTCTGTGGCAGTTTCTTACGCGGAAAGTCCCAACCTTTGTGTTAAAATAAACAAAGTGGATGGCACTGGTTATCTAGATATAATCAACATATCACTTAAAGGGGTCATGAAACGATTTTCCTACTTCTTCCTCCTTAGCTAAAATCCTCAACTCAAATGCGAATTGTGAAATCGCGTCGTCGTGACATTCCTTCGGCACCGTTGCGATGCCTCCTAGCTTACACCGTGCTTTCTATGCACACCATAGAACTTGTCATTCCCCAGTGACGATAAGTTCCGTCAGGGCACTCATTGGCCACGAACGCGAATCCGAATATTCGTCGACGGATTTATTGTTGACGAGCGCATACGTCCGAGTGACGCAGTTCTCGTGTCCAATGCGTGAGCTGGGCTCGGCTGACGTCAGGTTGGCACCGCTGACGCGCTTTGGGAACCGCGGATGTATCATAGTGAAAAGGCGAATAGCTTTCGAAGGCAAGAGGGTACAAAATAGTCCGCTATATTTTCAAATGTTCGCACGGAAAAGCTGGCTTTTGACTTTCTAGCCTCTTTCTTTTGGCCAACTAAACGATATGCGATTAGTAAAGTCACAACTTAAAATAATTCATCCCAGCCCAAAATTCGTTTCATGGCCCCTTTAAATGACTGTCGAAATGGGAGCGAGCACAGTATACGATTTCTTAAACTTCATAACTAACCGGCCAACAAAACGTTTACGTCGCAAAAAAAAAAAAAAAAAAAAATTGAAGTTTATATACATGTAGGTGTGATATTATGAACAAACAAATCGCCCGATGTTGACGTACCATTACTTCTAGCCTCAGATAAAATACAAGTTAAACGTTCGTTGTCTATCTCCTCCGCGAATTTCCTTACATAATCAAAAGAAACTGTTTTTGATATATTATGAATACAAAGAACGATACTTTTAGAAAATACAAATAGTGACCTTGCACTTGACGCCTTGCGGTTAAATGCGCGATATAAGTATACGCGCTGAGAATGTTGCGCCACGATTACTAAACAAACCTCAGTTGTCATAAGGACCTTTGAACCCTCTTGATGTCTTAGTAGTCGAGTAGACGGATCGGACTATAGTTTCCGAAGTAAGGCAGGAAAGCGCGGTGAAACGCGACGAAAAACACGAATACAACGCATCCGCCAAGGCGCGGAGGGGAGAGCGGAGCAGCAAGTTGAAGCAACCTAATGGCTGCCGCGTCACGTGATTCCAAGATGGCAGCGCCCATGCGGGGGAGGATGAAAAGGTCTATAGTTGTGGCCACAATAACATTTCTTTCCAAGGTATCGGCCACGAATTAAACGACGGAGCTCTTGTCACCGGATGATGTTCTGCTGGACTAAAGGCGCTAAATTTAATTCCCCGATTTCCTTGTGGGCGCCGCTCTGAATATGCACCAAAATGGAGGAGCCCTCAAGAAAGTCGGAATGGAGTGGAGATTGTCTGAACGCAGCTTATTGGGCGGCTCTGCTGTATATTCCGTCCAGCTGCAAGCTGATACTGCGGTGGAAGCTACGTGCTCGTTGAATCAGTCATACGCCCATCTTTCCTCACGTGATCACGGTCCCGCTAAGCCCCACGTGCAGAGAACGGGGGCAGATGATAAAGAGAGGAGGCTGCTTGGCCCGGTGAGCGCGTAACTCCCACCGCACTGTCAGCTTAGGGCTGAAGTCAGTACAGCGTGGGGCCACCCGCGTTAAAGGGATGCTGATCCAAACATTTTAGTGTCTATAATAAGTGGCGCCACTATCTTTTCACGAGTCATCAGCCGCCGGTGTGCGCGAGCACACGCAACGAAATTGACGTAATCATATCCCACATTCACGCTTAATAAGCTTGAATGGGGGATATGATGACATCAATTTCGTTGCGCGTGCTCGCGCACACCGGCGGCTACTGACTCATGGAAAGATAGTGTGCCATTTATTATAGACACTGAAATGTTTGGATCAGTATCCCTTTAAAGGGGCGGTGCCAATGGTTTTAACACTGAACGAATGTGCAGCTTTTATTTTTTTTATTGTTAACTTCGGCATAAGTAAGAGAAAACGTGCCACCATACCCCGAAATATCTATATTTCGCTGCGTAATCGCAAAATAAAAAACCCTTCTTTTCCCAACCTGCGGCCACATGGTGGCCGCAAATGGAATCTTTTGTGTGACGTCATTCGGAGTGGTTTTTGTAAGTGATAGTGTTGGGCAATTGTAAGCTCGATTTAAGGTTAAGTTTAAAAAATCTTGTTGTTTAGGCATGCAGAAATGCGTCAAAAGCCTTATATTGGCGATAAAAGGGTATAAATTATTTGTGGCGCCATCTACCGCAAGTCAACAAAACTTGCCGTCGCCGTCAGCCGTCGACGCCCAAGGCGCCTACGGCGGCTAAACGAGCAACCCGGAGGTTTTGTCTTTCCCTCCTTCGACGGAGTCTGTTGGTCGTGGTGCGTAGTATCGTGGTATCGTAATGCCCGTGTCCCACTAGAGCGACATACAGAAACAAAAGACAACGACAAGCCTCAAACCAGGGTCTTTCGCGATTTGAGAGGCTTTGTAGAATAAGGAAGGCTATGCTCAAACACGAGCATCATGCACGCGAGGGTATCTTTGACAGGCTTGCAATCGCTCGTCCTTACTTCACGAGCACCGAACGACTAAACGCCTGCCAAAGGTACCATCGCGAGCACGCTGCATGGGCTGCATGGGCTGGGGAAACGGAAGCCAGAAGAACCCAACCGGAAACCAACGCCACTCCGAGTGACGTCACAGGCGAAGCAGGTGCCGCTTCAATGTTGAGTTGAGGGGTGTCAGAGATATCAATTTCTTTCATTTTTTTTAATGAAAACTAGGGCAAGCATGAAAGAATAGTTTTCGGTCTTTCGTTTTATATGTGGCCGGGATCAATTCCCGCAATTAATTAGCCAAAGTCCGCAAATTGTTGCACCGCCCCTTTAAAGGGGTAATGAAACGATTTTTCTACTTTCGCTAAATACTACTCAGAATCACTACCTAACGTTAATAACCGAATGAAATCGCCTTAGTTTTACACCAAAGTTGTATATGACTCGTAGGTCGTTTTTTTTTCTTGTTTTTTTTTTTTGTGTCCGTCGACGGCAAACCCCCGCGCTCGCCTTATCACCGTTTGCGCACGCCTTATCATTTATCATGTGGTTTTGACACTTGTTTCAGTAAGAAAACCAGAAAGCAAGTGTCAGAACCACGTGATAGATTATAAGGCGCGCGCGAACGATGATAAGCACGTAGCGCTCCCCGCATGCGTGTCACGGTAAAGATTGCGGTTGCATAAGTTGCCGCGGCAACGGCAGCGTACGAAGTGTTTTATATATAGAATGTTTTGGTGCAGTACATTTACTTTTCTTTCGTCAATCATTTGGTAGGAATCCTTTTGCTGTTTACAAACACGAACTGCCGCTTGTGTCCCAAGCGACTTTCGGTCGCACCGTCTTTGCAAGCCTGTTGAGCTTGCTAATGTCATCGGTGCTTGTTCAAAAATAGGTTGAATATGATCCACAACATCCGTAAATGACAATGGCACGTTTGTATTTTGAGCCTGGTGACTATTTTTTGTTATAAACGGCCCACTCTGGCAAGCGCTCGGAGAAGGCCCAGCTTAGTGCACGTGACATCCGACGCAATCGTGGCATAGTTCGTCTCGGGACGAGCAAAGCTACCGCGAGGCTGACGTCGAGAGGATGCCCTATCGTTCCAGCCACCAAAGCGGCTGCTTTTGTACGAATTTTGAGTGACGGGTTAATCTTCTATAATCTTGTAGGGGGGACAGAGCGACTTCTGGGTCACACAAAAGGGATTCTCGTGAAGAGGGGGGTTCCTCCTTCCCCTCTTCTCTCGTCGTGGCCGGAGGCGAGACAATAACCGTCACTTCCTCTCAAGGTTCCTAGACGGGCATTACAAACGAGGCGTTAGCGACATCCACCAGATGCTCTTTGCTAATCGTTTAATTCGTTTTAAAATTCCTTTTCGTGTCTTTTTTAACAAGATATTGGTGTGTCCGATCTGATACTGCTCCTTTGAACACAGATAGACCATAAAATAAGCGCCGAAATTTCGTTGTAGTATCCCTTTAAGGTGGCCCTTGTTCATTCTTTTTATAAACCGAAAGTTCTTTGGCACGTCAAAGACTGGAGCACCACTGGGTGGCGTTTGCCATGAAAAGGGTCTCTGGCGCAGTGGACAACTGTTGCAGGTGATACCACAGCTTTGCTGTCAAACCACCTTCACGGCGTAAATTGGAGAGTTATTTTTTTCTTTCTAAGCTATGACACTCGGTAAATAAGTTCAAGAAATATGAGCATCGTTCATCCCCTCAACTCGGAGCTAGAACAAGCGGCTACGGGGCCTGGTGCCTATCCTATGCCGCCAACTAGAGCCACTAAATAAGCTTCGCTTCAAAGTAACGGCACTTACCCATCTTGGGGCTTTATATCATGGTTGTCAGTTATCTGATACTTTATCTGAAATCACAAGAAACGCTTTTTCGTCCTCCACAAATGTTTAAAGAGTTCGCGACAGAACACAGCAATATTACATGAGCTCCACCGAATCTAATGCTGAGGAAGTCGCACTTTTGAATCATGGCGATCGGCAGATGTGTCTGCTTTGCACAAGCACCAAGATGGCGGAGATTAACGTTTCCTATACAGGAAACGTTAATCATACCCATGCGCTGGGGTTGGCCAAGTAGAAAACGGGTGCTGAGCTACAGGCATTGTTAGAATTTGGCTATTCTCATCACCGCAGTGGTTGGATACGAGCCACTAACCTAGTGTCCGCCGAGGCATTGATTGTTACGAGTCGAAGTCGAGTGCTCACGTAGTTCTCATGTCCAATCCACGAGCCGCGCTCGACTGTCGTCAGGCGGGTGGTTGCGATCCTACCATTACGTCATCAAGCTTTCTGAAGGCAAGACTGGAAGAAACGGTGCCCTTTTATCCTCGCAATTTCACCGCGACCAAGAAGCCTCTGAATCAGTGGCGGTCCGTGAGAGTATACATGGGCCAGGACCAGTACGCCTCTCTAAAGCCATGAACATTCCAACCCGATATCGTTTCATGATCGACCCCTTTAACTTTTGCATACGTGGTGATTTTGCGTCCTCCTCGAGCGTGAAAGCGTTGTGTACTAGTACGGTGCCGGCAACGCGTTTCCGACTAATCTGTTTACCCTGTCTTAAAAAAAAAAAAAAGGTGGTCCCTCGATTTCCGCCTGGTGACGTCGTACAAGTGTCACACTGTTGCCGGCCGCGATCCTGGCGGTGTCAGACCAGCGGCGGTGAATGTGGCAGACGCCTGTTCTGCTCTAGGTCGCTTTCCAGCTTGACAGTCTACGGAAGCTTCGGCGGCCAGGAGTTGAGACGTATAGAGAGCCTGCATATTACAGAGAGTTTCCAACCGCTCGATCGTGGTGACACGGTTACGGCCGCGCTCGTATGATCTAGTAGCTGCGAGAAGGTGCGGAAAGCGTTGACCGTCTGCGAACGCCTCCGCCTTTCCGCCAGCGTTCCTCCTCGCCAAGCGAAAGCGCAGCTCATGCGCACTTGCGACTAATCACCGCGGGAAGCGTCCGTCATTGGGCGCTTTCAGTAGCGGCTCCCTCAGCTCCGAACGGAGTCACTCGAGTCGGAGTCATCAAAACGCCTACTAAACGGCAAAAAAAAAACAAAAAAAAAAAAAACGCGGCTTTAAAACCTGCTTCTACGCAATTTCCGCTTCCTCCCCTGTGCCAGACGGTCTCCGAATAAATTGGAAGCAGACGATGGCGAGCACGATCACTTTTATTTGACGCCGGTATTGAAGAAGTCCTTGACAAGGTCGTTGAAAAAAAAGCAAGTGACTGTACACAGCGCTGCTGTTCGAAGTAATGCAACGCGATCGAGCTTTTCGCTTGGCGGTGCAAAGGCAGCTACTGTTTAAAAACCGACAAAAACGTCGTCAGCACACGCAAAATATAGAGCTCGGCGAATCTACGCCGCCGGTTGCGATACTTTTATACGGCCATACGTTTGTTCTGCCCTTCGTAACGAACTTCCTATAAAGTGTATTCGTATACACACAGGAAATTCGGCCGCGGTCGGCGATCAAGGTTTTGTCGGCCGAAGCGAGCGTCAGCCAACGTGCACCCCGATTTAGCTACGCAAACAAAACATCAATCGGGATCATGCTCTGCGTGAGTGTCCAACCGGCCACCGAATTCGCGTTCATACCCTGTGTGTTTCCTCCCTCTATGTTTCCTGTTTACCTTTCTCTCCTATTTTTATGATTTTCGCTTCCGTTCATTTCACAATGTAGCAAACCAGCACCAGGCGCTGGTTGACATCATTGTTCAATAAACGCCTACCTCTCTCTCTGTTCAGCGCGGACAGGACTATCTTCGATATTCACCGAGTTTCCGTGCAACGGCGATCAAGACGCGGCGTCAAATGAACGTTTACGTTGTTTATTAGCATATTCAAACCAAACAAAATACGGTCCAATGCATTTTCCGAAAGAGTCTTACCGGAAAAAGAAATTCGAACGTAATTCGTCTTACCTTGAGCACTTTTCATTAACAAAAAGCGAGCTAACCGCACACCCGCGACAGAACCGACGCTGCGTATCCCGCCATTTTTTTTTTCTCTTTTAGCGCCAGAAATCGTCACCAGTCAGGAAATGACGTCATCTTTAGCTTCTTTGACTCTACGTGCACCGTCTCCGGACTCGGTGCACTCCGAAGCCCCGGAGTTACGTGCGCCGGAAGTGACTTTTGGCCGTCCAGTGGAAGGAGTCAGTGACTCCTTGACTCCGGGGCCGCTACTGAACGCGCCCATTGAATTGCAAACGCTCCCCGTGGTTCGAGATGAACTCTTTTTTCGGTCTAGACTCTCTAGCATTACACTCCGGCTTTCTTGGCGTCATTTCGTTACCACTTTGGGACCACTTTCGATTCACGGTAAACACACCGATCGGAGACGCGTTCCAGGAACCGTACTTTCATTAGTCACCGGCAGAATGAGAACGGCCCGATCGCCTCTTTCGGAGCCTTCAACACGCGCTCGTTGCGTTCCGCAGTGCCATAGCCTCCTCTACAGTGGCGTCACGAGGGTCAGCGGCACCCGGGGCGGTAGGCCGCCGCGACACCCCCCGCTCTCGCGTGGCTCGCCGCGACTCTCTCCCCCCCCCCCCCCCCCCCCCCCCGCTCTCGTGGCCGGCCGCGACACCCCCCTGAGCGCTGCACCCGGGACGGTCCGCCCCCCCCCCCCCCCCCCCCCCCCCTTGTGACGCCACTGCTCCTCTATACTCACAAAACATAACAGTTCGACGACGGAGCCATAGAGTGCCCGGTCGCAGATTTGGAGCGCCAGGATCTGGTAGCACAGAACATCAAAGAGCCATTTCTTGGGAACCTGGACGTCAGCGCACAGCTTTTGCAGCGGCGAGGACCCGAAACACACTTGTTCCCTCGACAGAAGTGTGTTTCGGCATGTTGCCGCAGCGGGGCGCCAGTTACGTGGCTCTCCTCCCATCCGTTGTCTGCCGCTCCACCTTTTCCATTTCGGCGGCCGCTTCTCGTGGCGATCTGCCAGGCTTTGCCAGTGCATAGGAGGCAATGGCCGTGCATTGGCTGCGCGTGCACTCTGGAAGCTCACGAGACGCCCGAGCTTCATTGAAGCGAGGAGACTCGCGCTGCAGGCCGGACAACTGAAAGACCTCCCCGCCGTTCTAAACCTGTCGGTGACCATGCTCCGTTCACCCCCAAGTTGACAGTGCGGTAAGAGCTGCGCGCTCGCCGGACAGATCAACAGCCTCCCTTTCATTACCTGACCCCTCTTTCTCTCTGTGCGTGGGTAGAGTGGAAGCGTGATCACGTGGTGAAAGGTAGACGTACGATTGGTCCACCGAGCACGTAGCCTCCACCGCACTGCCAGCTTATGAGTTTCCCTGACTCGGGGCCTTTCCCGGTTTGGAAGAAACGCTGTGGGCCGGTATAGTTTTAAGTGGACAATTCGGCGCCGAGCAACTCGTTGAATCGGGCGGAGATGGATAGAGAGAAAGAGAACCCTACGACAGAGAGGAAGAAGGATGTGAAAAGAGAAAGAGGAGGGGGAGCATGTTTACGTCGGAAGGGGGAATGCGGAGAAGGGCTACCTTGTGGCCAATCCGAAAATCGATCGAGCCCAAATGTCGCTTCCGGGTAAGGGGGAACACTCTTGGATATTTATGCCTCTTTTTATTATTATTATTTTTTTTTCTCTTTCCGCGGAAGGTCCGATGAATCCACTAAACAAATTTGAACCCTTCCGGAGAACGAAGAGAAAGCAAAAAATAAATAAGTACACGGAAGGTTGTTACGTCGGAGATTAACGGTTACTATACCCCGTTTCGTCTTGCGGTGGACCAGGCAGCGCACGCTACGAATCATCCCAGCCAATCGCGAGCCTCGTGGGTGTCACGTGACCATCGGTACAAGGGCGCAGCGGTACGCTGTAGGTTCACAGCGCTGTATTGGCTGGGATCTCTGGCGACGTTTGCTGCGGTCCGTCGTTAGATGATGCGGAGTATACAAGTGAAAAGCGGAATGAAAAAAAAAATATAAATAAAAGTAACGTTTCCCAGGGAGACAGATGGTCGGTTTTTTTCACCGATTCTTTTGCACTGTACTTTTTATTTATTTTTTTCTTTCTGTCTGAGATGGTTTTCGAGTCGAGTAAAGCTTCACAGACTAAAGTAGACGATCGGACACTGCAGCGCAGCGGCAACGAATAAATATAGAGGAAAAAAAATCTGGCGACGATGCGAAGGATGAAACTGGGAACCAAATGCAGGGAACGAACGAAATCAAGGTAAAGAGAGCCGCGGATCTCTCTCTCTCTCTCTTTTATTTTTTCTTCCTCTTATGGTCGATGCGAAAGAGGCTCTCTTAGGGAGCCGGCGCGCATCGCTTTTGTAGCAGACGACCGCTCGTTGGCTCACCGGTCGAAACTACATCAGTGGCCGTGCAAGCTCCTCGCGCGATGGAGGCAAGCGCCCAAGACACGTCTTGCAGCACCTCGGTGTCAGGTCAGCAGATATTCTCGCTATTCGCACCATGGTGTGGGTCGTGTCCTCGTGGGATGTTTGGAACGCTCGACCTTGTTCGGCCTCTCTTGTTGTTTTTTTTCGCACGGAGGAGCAGGAGCCGAAGTTCTGTAGCAGACGAACTAAGCTTCCTTTCGGCAAATCCAACGTAGCGAACCTGTCATGCTCTACGCGCTCTACGGGCGTCTTTGTGCCCCCCTCCCGAAAGTCACGTGACGCTCAGAGTGGATTGGATTGGCTCCGACGGCTCGTAGCGTCCAGAGCGGTTTATTCGTAAGGTGAAAACGGAGTATACGAGGCGATGAAGCGGCCGGGGCTCCTCCGAAAACATAACGCCGCCACGAGACAGCGCTTCTTGCATTTTTGGTGCTACCTTTATCGCAGTAGGTGCTAATAGGGTGAGAAGGGCAGGCCGTCTCTTTCGAACGCCCGGGTTCTAGTGTGCGGTCGTTATCTTCCGCAGTTCTCTGCCTGAGCATGCACGCGCGAATGCTATACGTCGAAGTGTTATGAAGGAGGGAAAGCTCGCGCTGGACTCTCAAAGACGTCCCTTCCGTCCGTTTTCATCCCGTCAGTAGCGAGCTTTAGTAGTCCGTTCCAATACCTCTGATACCTTCGATAACGATACGATGCACGCGCCCAGGTGGCGGCTGAGTATCGGGTATCGTTATCGGAGTCATCGGAAAGATGTACTCTAAGCAAATTATATCACCTGTCACCACCCCGCCGCAGAAGGACTTCCCAGCTGGTCCCGGTGAATGATTAAGTTTCGAGTAGGCAGCAATAGATCAGTGTTTGGACAGCTCAGTGGCAGCGTCAAGTTTGGAAAGCAAGTGTGTCAACGGGCCTTCAAGGCCCGTTTACACACTTGCGACTTCTTATATGACCGAGTGCCTTGAAACCTCTTAAGGTCTCTTACGACGAGAAGACACACTGGCACCACCTGTCGGGTAGGAGCGGAACACTTGGCGGTCCCGTATATTTTATCTCTCTTTCTCATTCTTTCTTTCTTGGGACGAAAAACTTTTGTCAATGTTAGAAACGAACATTTCTCAAAGTTGTACGTACATTCGACCTCGCAAACCCCGCCAAAACCTTCGCTCCAGTTAAATACAGTTCCAGGGTCACCACATAAGTGGAGCACAAAGAAACACAGACCTCGTTCATCGTTTACGCATTTTAAGTAGGATTCGGTGTTTTCGGTTACTCTTTATTGCCGATTCGGTGCTTAATTTTTTTCGTCTTTTGACAGTTTAAGAAACGCAGGGCGTGGCGAGTTCCAACTTCCCAGCATCTCATTATCTCTCCGGAGCCAATCAGCTTGCGGCATCGGCCGACTGATAATATTGCCAAAGAACCAAGCGAGAAGCGTGAACATAATAAACCACGCTCTGACGTCACGCCACTGCTGGCCACGGAGCATGCGCAGACGCTTCCTCTGGCGCGAATCAGGTTCCTGCGCGAGCGCACCTGGTGCGGGAAATCGCGGGTCTGTTTGTTAATCAGGCTGTCGGCGTATAACAAAAAATAAATGCTCCAATTTGCGCAGTGAAGGTGGTTGGAGAGCGAAGCTGTGGTATCACCTGCAACGAGTGCCCACTGCATGCACTATAGACCAACACGCGGCCCTGACGTCACGCAGCTGCGGTGGCGCTGTCGACGGCACTGCGCATGCGCAGATGCTTCCCTTCACGCGAATTCCGTTTCTGGGCATGCGCAGTGCCCACACCTTGTGTGGGCAAACGCGGGCTTGTTTGTAAACAGCGTGTCGGTCCATAGACCCTCACTCTAAAAAATGTCTGTGCGTCTACTTTCACGTACAGCACTCGGAGAGCCAATCACCGCGACTTACGGAGGCAGCTCAGCGAATGACGATGCGGAAACATATGTTTAGACCAAAAAACGCAGTCTGAGTTGTGACATTAAGCAATGCAAAACGTCACGCTTGCATTGCTTAATGTCACAACTCAGACTGCATTTTTTGGTCTAAACGTATGTTTCGGTATTGTCATTCGCTGAGCTGCCTCCGTAAGTTGCGGTGATTGATTTTCCAAGTGCTGTGCGTGAAAGTAGACTCACATACTTTTTTTAGAGTGACCTTTTTATGGCAAGCGCCACTAGGTGGTGCTCCAATCTTTTACGTCCCCGAGAACTTCCGGTTTATAAAAAGGATGAACAAAGGCCACCCTAACGCCGCTGCTTGAAATGTGGATGAAACGTTTAACCACCGATTCTCCGGGTGAACGCCAAAAGAACGAAGGAGTGCGAGATCTGTTAAAAGGTTTTGAGTAATTTTGGAAACCAGCTTGCCTCCTCCAAGATGTAATATTGTACGGTCGAAGGCCCTCGTTAAATTACCCACTTTGGTGTCCGTGTAGCATTTATGCTTTCTAGCACAGGTCACATAAGCAAGCTCAACAGGATTGCAAAGACTGTGCGACCGGAAGTCGCTTGGGCAAGCGGCAGTTCGTGTTTGTAAACAGCAAAAGGGTTTATACCAAACGACTGACGAAAGAAAAGTAACTGCACTGTACCGAAACTTTTTTTTTCTATATGAAAGACTTCATACACTGCCATTGCCGCGGCAGCTTACACAACCGCAATCTTCACCGGGAAACGCATGCGGGGAGCGCTACGTTCTTATCATCTATCCTGTGGTTTTGACACTTGTTTTGTGGTTTTCTTATTGAAACAAGCGTCAAAATCACATGGTAAGAGATAAGGGACGAGCGCAAACGGTGATGAAGGCGCGCGCGATGGTTTTCTGTCGACCATTCTGTCGACTACTGTTCTGCCGACGGACACGAAAAGAACCCGACCAACGAGTCATTTACAGCTTCGTTGTAAAATGACGGTGCTTTTAAAGCGCTCGCTCTCTCGAGGAGTGTGCCATTTGACAATACGGAAACTACGTGACTGGGCCCAAAATGCGACGGCTAGATAAATTCACGAAAGAGCGTGTTCATTTGTCAAAGTAACGTCTGCAGCATAAAAGAAAGGAACGAAGGAAACAACCGCAGGCAAGCATACCAGAAGGCAGGTGTCAACAAAGTCTACTCGGTCTTCACATGGCAAGGAGGCTTGAATTTCACTGGCATCAATCGAAATTAAATCATCCGGTCAGAGTGAACACCGATGTACTTTCCTGTCTGCCCGACGTGTAAGACGTCTCAGGACGAGTAAAAAGACCTGTTTGGAGCAGGCCGTATGTGTGTGGTTGTTGTTTCCGAAAGCTTTTTCTTTTCATTTATTTAGTCGTAGTCGTGATCACGACCTTCTGTAATAGGCCATAAGGTTAACATCAAATGAACGCGTCCCATGCGGCCATTTTAAACTACCCCATTCACCCCTAAGCAGACAGTGTGGTGTAATCCAAGAGCTCGTCGTACCAGTCATATCGTCACGTGATCAAACTCTCGCCCATACTAACACCAGAAGGCGGGGTCAGGTGATGAGGCGGCTGATTAGTCCGGCGAGCGAGTAAATCTCAGTGCACTTTCAGCCAGGGACTCAAACCGTAACCAAAACCGAAAACCATTTAGGAACGAAATTTGTTCAGTGAACGTAACCGGAACGAAACTGTTATTTGAAATTTATGAAAATCGTAACCGTAACCGTAAATCATTTACCGGCAGCCGATAGTAACCGTTATTAGGGACTGTTAGCAAACCGTTACCGAGTTCCGCTCCGGTAGTGCGGTACGCGAAACACTGCAACGGCTTGCTAAAAGTCCCCATTAAAAGACAACTAAAAATATTAGTTTTTCTCAAGAATGACCTCGAGGAGAGATCTTGAAATGTCGTGCACATTTGACAGAGTTTCCGTCAGCGAGTGTTGCATCTGGTAATACATTTCCGTTCAATCTAAATTTAGGATTAAGACTAATTAGTTGGAATCAGTGGTAGCGATAAAAAGTCTCTATTTACAAATCTGTCACACTCCTATAATCGCTACATATACTCAGGACGTGTCGCCTTCAGGGTATCAACTAATAAGTTAGAATAGACTTCTCCCAAAACTCGAAGCGTCCCATCGTGGCGAAATGCCACGCAGTGCAATCTGGGAACTGGTTGGTCACCCAGTTTCGGTTTCTATTGAGGAGCTTCAATTCATGCTATCACGCCGTGACCGAATGCGCTGCTTGCGTTTTCTATTGTCCGGCTTCCAACGAATGTACAGGGTGATACAAGGAGACGCCAGGCTCTTTAAATCGACCGGAAAATTCGGTTTCTTAACCTATCGCGCTACGACTTTGTGCAGCGTTGCCCACAGACGGTGCATTCTTTTTTGTAAAATTTGCAAAGAACGAACTTACCTGAGGAAAAAGTAAAGAAAGAAAAAGGCTTAGCTCCTATGGAAACGCAGCGATGCCACCGGTCTTCAAACAACACGGCGCCGTTTCGCACGGGAGACAAGAGATGGCGCAACGAACGCCGCCAACGAACGAGCATCCGGCGCCGAGAGCCGGCGTCTTTTCTTTAGCAGACGATCTTTTCGACTCAAAAGCGGCGCGCGTTCCGCTGGGGGCGACAGTCGCAAAAACAAAAACAAAAACTGATATGAAAAAAGCTCGCGCCGCTTTTGATTCGAAAAGATCGTCTGCTAAAGAAAAGACGCCGGCTCTCGGCGTCGTATGCTCGTTCGTTGGCGGCAGTTGGCGTCGCGACCGCTTGCGCAGTCTCTTGTCTCCCGTGCGAAACGGCGCCGTGTTGTTTGAAGACCGGTGGCGTCGCTGCGTTTCCATGGGAGCTAAGCCTTTTTCTTTCTTTACTTTTTCCTCAGGTAAGTTCGCTCTATGCAAATTTTACAAAAAAAAAAGCACCATCTGTGGGCAACGCTGCACAAAGTCGTAGCGCAATAGGTTAAGAAACCGAATTTTCCGGTCGATTTAAAGAGCCTGGCGTCTCCTTGTATCACCCTGTACAATACTCCAGGCATTCTCGAGCGATATAGAAGGAAGATTGGCACAATATCCGACAAGCCGGATATTGTGCCTGCGTATGCAAACGTAGTAAGACTTTACTTAGTCCTATGTTCCTGACCTGCAACTAGGGATGTCGCGAACCTGTTGAGGCTCGAGTCCATCCAGGTTCGACGAGAAAGTTCGAATAGGGTTGAACTGTTATACGCATGCGCGACGATCTCGCTCAGTTGGCTTTGGATTGGATGGTGATGACCAAATGATCAAGTCAAACATTCTACTTTTAGTATGGTGCCTGGAGCGCGTCTATCACCGGTGTGTTTAGCGTCCTATGCTGCCCATACATCAAAAGTGGTCCCAAAGTGGCAACAGATGTCGTCACAGAAGCAGAAGTGTCATGCTGTTGCATGTCGCGATCCTGGCGTTTGGTCGTAGAAATGCCGACGAGAAGCTGCGAGTAGCACAACCGAACGCGAGTGTCGCTGTCGTCACTGCGTCCCAACTTCTGGCTGCCGAAGCTTCCGTGGACTGCCACACTGGAGAGCGACCTCCAACAGAACAGGCGTCTGCCACATACACCACAGCTGTTGGGACGCCGCCAGGATCGCGACTGGCGACATCATGACACTCGTATGACGTCATCAGGCGGAAATCGAGGGACCACTTTTTTGGACGCGGTTAACACACCAATCGGAGACGCGTTCCAGGCACCATACTTTTAGTAAGGGCAGTACTGTTTGTTTGTTTTGGTAATATAGCAAGAATAAATTATGGTATTAATTTTTTAAGTTATTAGAATTATTTTCCGTTGATTAACATAAAACAACCTATTCCATAAAAAACATTTTCTCCAAAATTAGACGTGCTTGCATCAAAGTCTAGGCATTTTGGTCTAGGCACACTGTCCACAAAGTGGAACCTTGTAGAACCACACTGTCCACAAGTCTAACGTTGTGGTTCGACGTAAAAGTCCGCCTCGACGAAAGTTCATGACATCCCTCTTTGCAACATATCTGTAGAAGAAGCTTCGAGTCGGGCACAGTCGGGCACAGTCGGGCACAGTCGGGCAGCAAGAAACGCGCGCTTCTATAATCACATGCATTTGCTTGGAAATAAAGAAAAACATGACGTAGGTGCAATGGCGCACAGCAACAAAGACTAGGGAAGGGTACGAACACAGGTAATATTTTTACAGCTTTCTGTGTTGTTCGTTCCTCTCCTTAGTCTTCGTAGTTTTGTGCTATTGCCTTTACATTATTTTTACCTTTCACCAACTAGACCAGCTCTCAAAATTATTACTTTATTCCACTTAGCAGTATTTTACAAGAAGATGGCTATAGTTCTGCTCCTTCCTTCAGTGTGGACGGTGCCTCTTCTGCATATCTTAGGTTGCAAAGAACTATAGCGACAGGAAGGTGCGAATGGTTCTTCCAGCACCCAGTGGGAACTTCCTGAGGGTTGTTTACAAACGCTGCCGAACAACAAAGTAGCGAAGTTTATATTTATTTTTATTATATAAAATGCGATGATTCACGAGTAGCGGGGGTAACATGTGTGCTTGGGTATCAAACTACACAATGCGAATAGATGAAGTGAACAAGTGTTGGAGGTATAAACGTGTGCAACGTTTTACAAATTAGAAGTACTAAAAAGACGTTTTTGAGTTCTTGTTCTTTGCGAATGTCTCGTTGCTGGATATCTGGGACTACTTTAAACCGATTATTATAAAACGGCTGTCTAATATTTCAATAAAACAAATTATTGGAGAAACAGAACAAAAAACAAAAAACATGTTTTTAGGAACGTGTAACCAACCGGTAACCGAAACCGTAAAAATTAAAACCGTAAAAACCGAAACGAAACAGATATGAACAGGAAACGGTAACCGTAACCGAAACGTTATATTCTACGGTATGAGTCCCTGCTTTCAGCTTAGGGGTGAACGGAGAATTAGCGATTTCCACCACATATTTTTTGTAACCTACCTTCACGGCTTCGTCGCTAGACCGCCAGGAGCTGTAAATATTCGATTCGCTCGAGAAGGCATGGCGAGCGATCCTGCCGCCACAGCTTCCTGTTCTAGGTGCTGTCGATTTCGCAGGATTCGCCAGTAGTGGGAGAGAGTTTTGATCACGCGCGAAATATATTTCTTAAAGCAAAGGAATATCCTTAAACAACCATCCTTAAAAAAAAAAAAAGAATGAATGAGTGAATGAATAAATGAATAGATAAATAAATATCTCAATATAGCCCTTCATCAACCGATAAACCCCTGTTTGGAGGGATCTTTCTTTCAAATGCTGGAATTATTACAAAACGAATAATAAGACCAAAAAGAAAAAAAGTATAAGATAGCTTCCTTCCGTGGTAACCGAATAATGCGCGCTCAGACTTCCAAATGAGGTGCAGCCGTTCTATCGGCGGCTGCGCGGAAGATGAGGATGAAAAAGAGGTAATCGATATTCGAGCTATCTCCTCAACGAGGAAGGGAACTCTATTTGTATACTTTCCTTTTTTTTTCCCTTTCATTATGATGCCATATTTTTTTATTATTTTTCTGTCAGTAACGGTAGCGCGACTATCGCTTTCGCTACCGTAACATTCGATCCTTCTTTGTCAGGTTAGATCTTACGTCTCACCAATATTTTATATCTACATGTTTTCCTCGCCATGGAAAACCATAATGGCCGCGTCTGAGGCATGCGATTTTTTTTCGGTCGCGCACCAGTCATCTAGCTTCGTTTGGAGATTTGTGTTTGTCCTTTGTCCTTCTTGTTCCCCTTCTCCAGGGATTATTTTCGCCATTCTTGTCCAGCTCATGTGCAATTGAACTTTTTTAAAGACGAATTAAGGGACGTGCACTTTCTGTGCATGCGCCAGCGTCTTGCGCGTAGCCAAAAAGAGGCAACAAAAACTAGAGGAAGCAAAAGAGAAAGCCAAAAACAGAAAAGTGAAGGGGTGAGTGGTAGCGTTTCACAAAGGGGGACGTGTGTGCCGTTTCCCAAGAGTCATGCTAGCGTATTTTATTTCACGTTTATTTCTCGCGTGCAACGTGAGCGAGCGTGCTGATTGATTGATTGAAAGCGTTTATTGGTCAAATACTGGGGATAGGGAATAAGGGGAGGTGGTGTCGGTGGTGACGGCGACCTGGGGCCCTATGTTGCACGTTTTGGACGCCCACGGCGACTATGGAGAAGGAAGTGACGTCAACAACGCAGCAAACGCAGATTGGATGTTGATTTTCTTTTCTTCTGTCAACACCCAATCTGCGTTTGCTGTGTCGTTGACGTCACTTCCTTCCCCATAGTCGCCGTGAGAGTCCAGAACGTGCAACATAGGGCCCCTGGACACTCTTGGCACAACATTACACACTACACACTACATGTGAACATCCAGATTCGTCTCAAAGACGTAGTCTAGGAGACTCTTCAAGACCCTTTTCTGGCGGTCTGGTAGTTTTGGAGGTGGGCGCACCCACTCCTCCAGCAATGTGATATCTGGGCTTGTGCTTACTTCTGTTATCTTGGTAGTATGAGCAGTCCCATATAGAAGGTGGACAGTATCTGCCTGGGCAGTTTGTTGCACTAGGTCCAAATGCCTGACCTTCGCCCTTTACCCCACCGGGAAACCCGGGCCGGAGTAGGGTTGGCGTTGGCTTGTATGCGACTGATGATTACTCGTCCTCTTCCTCCGAGTTTCGGATTTGAGGGCAAACACTCCCACAGTCGGCGCTTGTAGTGCTCTTTGATGCGAAGTTTTTCTTCCCCGGGGTCATAGTTATCTTCTTCCACGGGCTCCTGTGCCTGATTACAAGTGATGGAATACCCGTGGTCTTGCTGGTGTGAGGGCATACCAGCTTGCTTGTGGAGAAATGAAACGGCGACGCGAGCGAGCTGATGTGCCTCCTCGTTACCCTGAATCCCGTAATGACCCGACACCCATCCGATGACGGTCTTCGTCCACTCTAAAAGAAGTTGAGCGGCAAGTTTCATTATTTTTCTCACCCGTCGGCAGAGGCTGTTGGCTTTTTTGCGTTCAATGACTGCCTCCTTACCGTTGGAGAAAAGGCCCTGCTTCTAAGGTCAGGACAGACTCCAGGGCCACTTGAATGGGTGCTAGTCCGCCTACTCGGACTGTCGTACATATTGGGAGTTGCATATGTTCACAGCGGACTGGATTTCTGGAAAGCAGGCTACCGCCGCCCCGGAACTGTCGTCGCCGACAGCGAAATTTCTGTAGGCTGCGAGCAAAATGCTTGGATCGGTACAGTGTCCGATCATCTTGTTGTGTGCTTTTACAAGTGTCTCTTGTTTCTGTGTGTCATCCTTCTTAAGCTTTCCCAGGGGCTTGTGTTCTACCATGTCCAGCAGATCTTTCCAGGGTGGAAGTTGTTCAATGAGCTCTGGCCTATTTTCCTGTTCTCTTTCGAATCGGCAAATAATCTCTCTGCCTTGTCTAGTGTGTTGCATTCGGTCTCCGTGTGCCCAAGTCCGTGCCTGCACCGTGTCGTAGTGTGAGTTACATTGAGCCTTGTCCTTGAGTCTTGGGCGAGCCGTGAAGACTGGTAGACCGGTGATTACACGCATCGCCTGGTGGTTCAGCGTCTTCAGTCTTTTCCATTGTGCCTTAGTGCGTCTATAGTGTGCTTTAGTGAGTCTGAAAAAGTGAAGACCGCGTGTGTAAAGCTTTGAGCGACGTTCAAAGCTGCGCGACTGTACGGGCGCCTGTAGCACTGGCGTCATAGCCAGGAAAAGTTGTGCTACATTTGTGCTAAGAGAATGGTGCACGGCACGCGCCTTAACACCGGACGCGGGCGAAATCGTTTTTTTTTTTTTTTTTGCGGATCGCTGCAAGATTTTCTTGCCATCTAGAGAATCTGAATAAACCCGCCTAAAACAATCAGAGCCTGTGCACTAGATTTTGGATGTCATCACAATGAGATCGAGCGCAGACACAAATTGGACCCGAGCGCAGCGTCAACGTTCGGCCAGAAGTCGTGTCCAGTCGACGCGTCGAAATTTAGACGCACTGTCGGGCTCGGACCAAATTAGTGAGTGAGCGCCATTTGAGGTGTGATGACGTACCGTTGAAGAAGACGAAGTTGTGCACAGGCTTGTCTGAGACGATGAGATTAGAGCCACTGAATGAGCTACGCTTAGAGTATCGAGCAAATGCTCATACCCCGCGATTTTGGTGCCGCAGCATTACCTCGGGGAGAGTCAGGAATCAGGTCTTCAACCAGCGCTGTAGTTATGCTTTCTCTTGCAATTCTCAGAGTTCCTACTCAGAATTAACGTTCACTGCCAGTCACCGAGAAACTAGCAGCACCTTACGTGCATGTCGCATTTCCGGCACAACGTAACGAATAGGGCGTAGCAGGCTCCGCGATAGTTTCCAAACGATTTACGCGTTCGCTTCTTTTTTGTCGGCTTCTCCTGTGTCATTTCCTAAGAGGGGAACAAGATAACACGCGTGCACAGCTTTGGTCCGCGCTCAAGCGCGCGCTCCCGTACCTTTGACTGCATGCATGGCTACAGAAAGTTGTGACACATCATACGGCCGCGCTGTGGCGCAGCACCCGGCCGCCCAGTGACGCTTAAGGCCCACTACGCGCCAGTTTTTGCTTCGGAAACGTGTTATCATGCTTCACTGGAGAAGCCGTAAGACAGCGAGCGCGTATCGAGTCCGGCCGTAACCCACTCAACTTTTTTTTTTTTTGCAATGACATTGTTTTTTTTCTTCTCTTTCACGATTTTTTAATTCTTTTTTAAATAAAATTTACGCCACGTTTATGACTTCTGTGTTGCTTTGTTTCACTGTTGAAAAACTGCTATTGAGGCCACGCACTCGATCGAGTGAAGTGAGTTCGTCAAACTGGTCAAACTTGAAGTGTGCTCTTCAGGAAGAGGCCGCGTGGCACACCACAGAAATGGCACTAAAGGCGAAGTGCACTCGGCTGAATGTGCACGGAATTAGCCCGTCTGACAGGAGTATAAAAAAAACGGTTGTGGCGCAGTCGGAATTGTAGCCAAACGCAAGTGTGTGAACCGGGTAGTAAAACCCGAGAGAGAGGAGGACAGGGGAGCGCGCGGGGACGCCAGAACGTCGAGCTCTGACTGGACCCAGACAACACCCCACATCCTCAGGACGTCCTCAAAAGGTAAAAACGTCCTCACGGTTTTCAAGACGTTCTCAGGACATCTGAGAACGACAGTCGCTGGATCATCCTAGAAACGTCTTTCTTAACTTTTTGAGGACGAAGGATACAAAGTTACCGGTAATATATACGTCCTCAATTTGATTGCGTTAAAAAAAAAAAATGAATGAAATGGCGCTAGTACACACAGTTCACGTTTACTGCTATACTAAATTTCACATACAAATTATTACATTTGAAGGTAAACATCTTCGACAGACTTCCCACGCACGAGATCAATCGCCCCTGAAGAAGGAACCGAACTGGTTTTGAAACGTTGGGTCCGAGTTTAATTTTTGGTTGGAGTCAATTATTTTTCCATTATCACTTCCCAACCAGACAGACGTCTGTCGAAGATGTTTACCTTCAAGTCTTTACACCTCGATTACGGGCGTTCAACAGCTCAGCTTGCGAAACGGTATGTCAACGTTACTCGCAGCATCTCCGTCTTCAAAACGCACCTTGACTTTACGAAAACCTGCCGAGACATGCGCGTGATTCCGCAAAACCTACGTCTTAAGCGTCTCGTCCACACTCAAGAGGGACACCGGATCGTGGCTCAAGCAGAACATCGTTTGCTCAACGCCCGAATTCATGAATGCCATACCACCATAAAGAAAAAGGAACTGGATCTGTTTTTTCTACGTCGGAAGCTCGAACATCAGATTCCAGACGTACTACCACCTCTGCAGTTGTTTGCGCGGCCACTGCCGAAAAGAAGCAACGTTCGTCCCAGCAGAGGAAGCTTTCGATTCTATCAAAGTCAAGCACGACAAACAAAAGCAGCGACACCACCGCTTTTGTAATGAATCTTTCATCTAGACGACTTTCTGACTGCGAGGCGGAAGTTTTGGCGAAAGGTCACAATTTCAACATGACCTCAGCTACGTGCCCTGCCGAAAATGGTCGCAGCTGTAAAAGACGGAATCTCCTACCTTGACACTGAACGCGAGTGTTTAACTACTGTACACGAGAGGCACGTTAAAGGAGTCATGAAACGCTTTTCCAACTTTTTCCTGTTTAGCTTTCCTCCTCAACTCATAAATCGCTCATTCTACCAAACAGTTCAAGAAGACGGAAAGGGGTGAGTCCCCTCTTACTCGAAATCTTGTTTGTGTACTCGGGCACAGCCATTGTCCCCCTAGAAGATTAGCCCGTCGCTCAAAATTCGGACAAAAGTTGCTTTCCCACCCCGTTCACCCCGAAGCTGACACTGCTGTGGAAGCTAGGTGCTCGTTGGGCCAGCCACACTTTTGCCACGTGATTACGCTCTCTCACGCATACCCACGCGCAGAGAATGAGGTCAGGTGATGAAAGGGAGGCGGTTGATTGGTCCGGCAAGCGCGTAGCTTCCACCACAATGTCAGCTTAGGGGTAAAGGGATTAAGTGAGGTCCGGTGCCGTGTGACGTGCGTTTGGGCCCGGTGACGCGCTGCGGGGTCCGCAGATGTATCACTGTGAAAAGGCAGGGGGCGTACGAAGGGAAGGAGGTACGAAATAGTCCGTTGTGTTTTCAAATTTTCGTACCGAAAGTAAGGCTTTTGACTTTCTACCTTTTTTTTCTTTTGACCCACTGAACGATGTGCTATTAGTAAAGTCCCAATATAAATTGATTTATTCCAGCCCAAAATTTGTTTCATGGGCCCTTTAAGGCAATAGGTATTCTGTCAAGACTCAGTTCTCGACCTCATCATAATCCTGCCTAAAGAAGAAACCAAAGCGCTGCGGGAGCTCCAGGCGGATACCACTATCGTAATTCTGCCTGTGGACAAGGGCAATTCGACTTTGGTCCTAGACCGGGAAGCTTACGAGCATAAGGTCGGAGACCTCCTTGACAGTCCTGCTTATGAAAAGCTCAAGAAAGATCCGACCCGCCTAGTCCAAGACGGCCTGAACAAGACTCTGGCAGATGTTTTTAGGAACCACTCCGATTCAAAAGGCCTCTCTGCTTCTTGCGCAGGAGTTGCGGTGACGTCACAAGGACGCCGAGCTCTGATTGGTTCTGATTGAAGGATAGTGGGTAGACCTCAAGGCAAGCCGTCTCGAGGTCTACCCACTATTCATTCAGAACCAATCAGAGCTCGGCGTCATTCTGACGTCACCACAACCCCTGCAAGTGAAGCAGACGAACTTGCCCTCCGCGTAGCTTTGCATCTATCCTCTAATCATTCCCCAGACAACACTTGAACATCCCCAGGATGTCGTCAGGACAACCTTTTGAGGACATTATGATGTCCTGAGGATGTCCTCAAATTATCCTGGAAACATCCTAAAAACGTCCTATTGTCCGGCCTCCGGACATCCTCAGGAGGGTGGCCAAGGATTTTTCTAGTACATTTTAGGACAATGCACTGCAGGTGCAGCTGCTCACTGAGCTGTTAGGATGCTTTCATTTTTATTGTTTCTAGGTTTTATCCAACTGGATTTTGATCCTGAACATGCCTGCAAGAGCTGCCTGCAGAAAAAAAATTCATTGTTGTGTACTATTTTAAAGTGAAATTCACACACCAATTCTAGATTACTAGTCAGTGAGAGGCTAAGAACATAGGGCAAGGGAAAGGGGGAAGAAAGCTGGCGGAATGCTGAAGAGGAGAGAAAAAAACCTCTCCCCTCCAGCATCCCGTCTGCTTTCTTCTCTGCGTCTTTCCTTGCCCTATGTTCTTAGCCTGTAACTATGAGCATGATCATGCCATTCAATATTGCAAACAAAGGTAACTGTTCAAGAAATACTTTATTGGACAGCAAATGTTATACATGTAGCAGCTAGCCAACGATGGCACCACTGGAAGAAGAGAAAGGCACGACGGACACGGGGGCACGAGGGAATAAAAAGCGTGCATTCCGAATCGCCATTCTGGCTGATGCGTGCTGCTTCGTACATGGTGGCAGCGGCTAAACTTATCGTGAGCGAGGCACGTAAGTGACCAGCCTATGCAGGAAGCCAGAACTGATAACAGTGGCAACGCGATCGAAGACCGCGAAGGACGCCCACGAGAGCAGACAGCGAGCATCATGACCTGTCTGTTGCCCCCGCCGAAGCAGCTAGACCCAACCGGCGAGCCTTGGAATACATGGAAAACGTGGATCACGGAATTTGAACTCTTTGCGGTGGCAACGCACCTGAAGGACCAGCCAAGCAATGTTCAAGCTGCAACGCTCCTCGTCTGCATCGGAGAGGAAGGTAGGCGGATTTACAGCACCTTCACATTCGAAAACGAGGCCGACAGAGAGAACATACAAGTTCTGAAGGACAAGTTTGAGCAGCACATGAAGCCAGCTATAGACCTAACGTACCACGAATTTGTTTTGGAAAGAGAGATCAAAAAGACGGCGAGAAATTCGATGGGTGGTTGACCGAGCTAAGGATCCTCGTGCGAAACTGCGAGTACGGTGGTGTCGAACAACGCATGTTGAGAAGCCGAATAATACTCGGGACTAAAGACAGACAGCTACAGCAAAAGCTTATCAACGACAATCCCACTTTTGAGAAAGTACTCGAAATTTGCCGAACAAAGGAACGAACGCAGGAGCAGTTCAACGAAATCCGCAGAGAGTATGACCGACATGAGGATGACCGAAGTGAGGACACACCAGGAATACAGGCGCTGCGAAAAGACCAAGCGACATGCCGCTGTTGCGGTTTCGTACACCGCACGAGCGCATGCCCGGCTGCAGGAAAGCAATGCCTTAGCTATGGCAAAGTTGGACATTTTGCAAAATGCTGCAGCAAAGGTCCACAGTCATCTAACAGCCGACAGCAGCGCCAAGGAAAAAGAGGAAGAAAATACGACCCCAAAGTCCGCCAAGTTGATCGCGAGGACACTGACGAAAGCGATGAAAACTATCTGCTCTGTCACCTAACAGTGAACAAAATAGACAAAGAAGACCGCTGGAGTGAGACAGTACAGATCGAAAAAGACCGCCTACGCTGCAAGCTCGACACAGGAGCAAATTGCTCCGTAATCCCAAGGAGATTACTCAGCTAGATCTCAAGTAAAAAAAGTCCGCAAGTGTGACACTACACTGTCATCGTTCTTTGGCCACAAGAAAAAAGCGTGTAAAAGAGTTACCCTGACAGTGTCAACTGGAGCCTCAACGACCCAAGAGAAGTTCTTTGTGGTCAAAGATGATGTACCAGTGACACTGGCGGGAGAACTGAGTGAGAGGCTCGGATTGCTCAGACGCATAGCTACAGTCACAGAAGGACCCAACGATGCGACAAAGGAAACAGCTACAACCTTTAGTGATCCTGCGGGACCATATGCAGATGTCTTCCATGGACTGGGAAAAATCAGGGGCTTTACATACAACATGAAAGTAAACCCTGGTACAAAAGGTGTTGTACGCCCAGCAAGGAAGGTACCGGTGGCTCTCCAGGAGAAGGTCAAGCGCGAGCTACATAGAATGGAGAACGAAGGGGTAATCACGAAAGTCAAGGAGCCGACCGAATGGTCCAGCTTCATGGTAGTTGTCGCAAAGAACGAAAAAGTACGCATCTGCATGGATCCAGTAGACTTGAACAGAGTTCTGAGAAGAGAACACTACCCAATGACGACAATGGATGACATCGCCACCCGAATTGCTGGAGCGAAAGTGCTTTCGGCTCTGGACGCATCTTCTGGGATTTGGCAAATAGAACTCGACGAAGAGAGTTCGAAGTTGTGCGCAATGAGTACTCCCTATGGGAGGTACAGGTTCAAAAGGATGCCCTTTGGAATAAGCACAGCTCCTGAAGTTTTTCAGCGCGTCATGAACGAGATTTTGGAAGACCTCCCCGGAACAGCAGTTGTGATGGACGATATACTAGTCTGGGGTAAAACCCAGCAAGAACACGATGAAAACATTAGGCGCCTGCTCCAACGCTGTCGAAATGTGAACCTACGACTCAACCCAAAAAAGTGTCAATTTGGCAAGACAGAAGTTCGTTATCTCGGGCAAGTACTAACCGGGGATGGCATCACCGTGGATCCAGACAGGATCCAAGACATCCTGGAAGTGAAAGAACCTAGAGATCCCAAGGAACTTCGAACATTCCTTGGAATGATCACATACCTCTCTAACTTCATACCACGACTTTCTGAGCGAGTAGCACCGCTGCGGGAACTGCTAAAGAAGGAGAGCGCGGGGGTATGGACAGAACAACAGCAAAGAAGCTTTGAAGACCTGCGGGATGCCCTGACAAAAGCACCAGTGTTGGCATATTACACACCAGGAAAGCCCATAACGCCCTCAGTCGACGCAAGCCAATACGGCGTGGAAGCCGTTATCACCCAGGAAGGAAAGCCATTAGCGTATTCGTCGAGATCCCTGACAGCAGCACAGACAAAGTATGCGCAGATCGAGAAGGAGTTGCTTGCTATTGTTCACGGATGCACCAAGTTTCACCATTACATATTCGGACAGCCGTGTGTAACAGTAGAATCGGATCACAAGCCCTTGCAAGCTATTTTCACCAAACCACTGCATCAGTGTCCGATGAGACTACAACGAATGAAGATGGCTCTCCAGAAATACTCGTTGCAAGTGAAGCATATACCTGGGAAAGAACTGCTGCTAGCAGACGCACTTTGACGTTTTCCCGCTAAGGAAACACTGAAAGAAGAGGACAAGTCCCAAGTAAACGCGCTAGAGCACATATCAGTTACTCAAGACCGCCTTCAAGAAATCTGAGAGGCAACCGCAACTGACGCACAACGGCAACTGCTGCGTCAGTATGCGCGGACTGCATGGCCGGAAGAGAAAGACGAAGTGCCGCAACTTGGAAGGCCTTTTTGGTCATACCGGGAGGAAATCCATGAAGAAGATAGACTTGTACTCCGATCCAACAAGCTAGTCATTATTATATGCAATTAAATGCAGAGGCGCAAGCGAGCTGGACAAGTGATAGACTGGTGGCAGCTGATAAAACCCGTTTGCTCTACTGACGTCTAACCCCTGGTTAGCTCAGTTGGTAGAGCGCTCCACCTGTAATGGAGAGGTCCCGGACCAGGCGGATTTTTTCAGCCGCGCACCAGTCACCTAGCTGTGTTTGGAGGTTTGTGTTTGTCCTTTGTCCCTCTTGTTCCCCTTCCTCCAGGGATTATTTTCATCAAGCTAATCATACCTACAGCTATTAGGCAAAAGATCATCAACCTGCTGCACGCAGCACACGCAGGCAAGGAGAAGATGAAAAGAAGAGCTCGAGATATCCTGTTTTGGCCAGGAATCAACGCTGACATCGAGGGCAAGTACGACAACTGCAGCATATGTCAAAAGTACAAGCCAAGAAATTTCAAGATGCCACTCTTGAGTCATGCGGTGCCAGCACTGCCTTGGTAGTATGTTAGTGTGGATTTCTTTACTTATGAAGGACGGGATTTCATAATCATGGTGGACTTCTACTCATTTTACTTCGAGGTTGAAGAAATGAAAACCACCACAGCTTCCAAAGTTAAAGAGTTTTGCTTGAAGGCCTTCGCAACACACGGACTCCCTTCGAAACTTTTAAGTGATAATGGCCCGCCGTTTGGGAGCCACGACTTCAAACAGTTCCTAAAAAACTTGAAGATCGAGCAAGTAACTTCAAGCCCTTACCATGCCCGATCAAATGGCATGGCCGAACGAGCCGTGAGGCAGGCGAAACAATTGCTGAGAAAAAGTACGAACACGGAAGAGTTTTACTATGCACTTCTTGAATGGCGCAACACTCCACGAGACGTGGTCCTCCAATCACCAGTACAGACTGATGAGCCGGCATACAAGAACGCTGTTGCCCACCAGGCTTGAAATTACCTACCTGTTATCGTGCCGCCCAAAGCCGTCACACAACGCCTCACAAAAATAAGGCAACAACAGAATGCTAGCTATGACAAGTCCTCTCGAGCACTAGCAGATATCGAAACAGGTTCTCAAACTACCGTCTACAACAGCCTCAAGCATACGTGGTTACCTGCCATTGTAGTTGGCCAGTCTACATCAAGATCCTAGAACATTCAGACCCCGGAAGGCCAAGTGCTTCGGAGGACACGCGAACACTTAAGACCAGTGGCCCAATCCCCACAACAGACGACCCCCGAGGCTACAGAGCCAGTAAACGATGGCCAAGTTGAGTCTGAGCCGCGCCAGCTGCTTCGCAGAGGAACAAGGGATAGAAGGCCCCCACAGCGATATGGACATGACCACGATATTTAGACTTACACAGATCTCTAAACTCGTTTTTTTTTTTTTTTTCTGAGAAAGGAGATGTAGCAGCTAGCCAACGATGGCACCACTGGAAGAAGAGAAAGGCACGACGAACACGGGGGCACGAGAGAATAAAAAGCGTGCATTCCGAATCGCCATTCTGGCTGATGCATGCTGCTTCGTACAATACATGACTTTTTTCAATGTCTGCAGACATGCAGTCTGGCTTCGCATCTTGTCCAGCACTAGTCCGAATAGTCAGCGGGATCTACAATAAAAAATTAATTCCATAAGCATTAATAATAAAAACAGGTAATGTGAGAAACTCACCATCATGTCGAACATCTCCGGTTTTGGACTGCAGCTTCTTCAGTTTCTCTCCAGCGTGGCGCAGCCATTAGCGGCGAGATGTTTTGGTGGCGCCCTCCTGTGGTTCCCCCTTGTGACGTCATTACCTTGCAAACAACAAGTTCGATGGTGTTTGTTATTAGCATGGTGGAAGCTTGAAATCATTGCGCTCTCAAAGGTACACTGCCAACACCGTCAAAATTAAAGTTCTTTCATTCCTCTTATTTCCGTCGATGATAAATCCCCTTTCCGACGTCATAGTCAGCGTTCGGCCAATCGTGGAAGGCCGACCACAGCGACGCTTTCGGTCGCGCACGGGGCTAATACTTTGATGATGGTCTCCACGTCAGCTTTGTTTGCACACTCAACATGTGCTTTCACTGCCCCTGAAACATTGATTTGTGATGACAGTCACAGCAGAAAACTAAGATGATCTAGAAAAAAATCACAATTAATGTTCGTGCGAGGAAGATGCCCTTGCTACCGAGTCTACTTTCGCACAGTTGATAAGGTCGAAGCATTCGTTTACGCGCCGGCATCTTTCCCGCCGAAATTGCCGTTCACTGCTTTCCGCCATTTCGAAGAAGTACTACGTATAAAAACACACTAACCTTTGTCACTGCCTTGCATTGCTGCCATCATCAATTTGGATGGAACAGCGCAGATATACAGACTCGCAGCGCTGACTAACAACTCAGCGATATATTTCTTCTTCCTCAAATCGTCATCTTCTTCTCCTTCGCCGTTAATGAGAACATTTTAACATTTTAAACACCAGAAACCAAATAGCCAATAAACATTAATAAGTAAATAATAAATAAATAAATAATAATAAATAAATGACAACTAAAAATAAATACAACTAAAAAATTGAAAAGAATAAGAAATAAAATTAAACATATTGTTTTTAGAAAATAAATTATATTTAAATAATTAAACTTAAAAAGATATTTTTTTATTTTTTAGTTTTATTTATTCTTAGTTGTCAGTTTATTTATTTATTTATTATTTATTTATTAATGTTTATTGGCTATTTGGTTTTTGGAGTCTAAAATTTTTAAATGTTCTCATTAACGACGAGGGAGGGGAAGATGAAGATTTGAGGAAGAAGAAATATATCACTGGGTTGTTAGTCAGCGCTGCGAGTCTGTTTTTCTTCTTGTGTGCCTGTGAGTGTGACTGTATATCCGCGCTGTTCCATCCAAGCATGAATTACTAACTAGCCCAAGCATCCACATTATCAAGCCATCATCAACCTCGAGGCTATTTCTCTTTCTGTCCTGGCTTGGCTTAGCTTGCTTGGGTCTCTCGGATGGGTGGATAATGGCAATAACGGTACGCCTTGCAGTAGGCGGTAAGCTTGCGCCACCTAGATTGAATGTTGCCAATGGAACTGAATTCCGAAATACTGCGCAAATACGAAACTAATAATATTGTAGTGCGTCCTGGTTTTATTAAAGAATTGTTTGATCAAAATTATAGTTAAAAGACGTCCTAAACTTACACAACTACATGTAATAATTTGTATGTGAAATTTGGTTTTGCAGTAAACATGAACTGTGTATCCTACCGCCATTTCATTCATTTTTTTTTCTTCTAAAACGCGATCGAATTGAGGACGTATAATAATAATAATAATAATAATCTTTATTGGCTCAGGAGAGCCGTGGCACCGCAGAAAGGCGACAGCCCGTACCATGGAGGCCCGCGGTGCCACGTCTAGTGATGATGATTATGAGATGATATGTACATTACCTCAAACTTTGTATCCTTCGTCCTCAATAACTCATCGGAAGGACGTTTCTAGGATGATCCAGCAACTGACGTTCTCAGGATGTCCAGAGAATGTCTTGAAAACAGTGAGGACGTTTGTACCTTTTGAGGACGTCCTGAGGATGTCGGGTGTTGTCTGGGCAAATTCGACCGAGAACGCAGTGCTCTTGCGGAGCACTGTGACACTTTTGACCATCCGATAGACTTCGCGAACGCGTCCGTTTATGATGTTGAAACCAATCTCCGAAAAAGACATCACCTTGAATCATGGCACATCCAAAAATACACCAGGAAATATCAACAGATCTATGGGTACCTTACCATCTGTTTATGTAAGTGGACTGCGACACGTGATTAGAAAAATACAGGATGGCAAGGCGGAAGCGCGATTAGAAGATATTCGTACCACCAAAGAAGACGAGGCTGCTCCCACGTACGAGATCAATCGCCCCTGAAGAAGGAACCGAACTGGTTTTGAAACGTTGGGTCCGAGTTTAATTTTTGGTTGGAGTCAATTATTTTTCCAAATTATTACATGTAGTTGTGTAAGTTTAGGGCATCTTTTAACTATAGTTTTGATCAAACAATTCTTTAATAAAACCAGGACGCACTACAATTATTATTATAGTCGGTTGCAAGCTAAGAAAAAACCGGAAATGCCTCTCAGAGGAAAATGTAATCCTACGCCGAGAAACGCCAGCCAATCGTTTTCATGACGTCACGATTCCGTGGACCAATCGCGATCCTTTTGAAAAAAAAAAAAGCTCAACATGGCTGCTGGCCTTAGCAACGCGACGCTAGTTTCTCGTGACAATTATTCTGCTTTTTTGCACCGTGTTTTACGTGCCCGAGGTTACGCCACGAAATCTTAATGGTATCGGCTTGCGTTTGCAGCAGTTTTTGCGCGACAACGTGAGAATCCAGCGACGCTATCGCCAACGAAAATTTCGAAGCGGGCCCGAGGCTTAGCTTTTCGATGTCACCTCAGTGGGATCCATGACGGAAGACAAAGAGAGCGGGGCGCGGTGGTGGTGTCGATGACTTGGGAGGGTGCCGATTTGTCAAAACCAGAAAAATATAATTATTCTTGTTTTCTATTCATCCAACAAAATAAAGGCACACATTTCGTGCGCAAAGCCCACAAAACTAAGTAAATCACTAAATATTTATTATTTGCAGGAACTATAAGTGCTTCGCTTTCCCTCAATCGAAGGCGCTGGAAGACGGTATGTTAGACAGTATCTTGGACAGAAAATGAATTGGGAAGACGGTACATTGGACATGACTTTCTTTCTTTACTAAACAGCTATTTCGTTGACAAAAACGTATTCTAACTTATTTAAACGTCCTGAATGAATTAAATAAATATTGTAGTAGTTTAAGACACGTTTACTGGAGGAAGGAAAAGCAACGTTGCTAGCGAACTACTTTCTCGACGGCGGAGGCACTTCAGATGGGCGCAATGCGCTTGTGGGTGGAGCTAAAAGATTGTTGTCAGGTTGCATCCGACCGCTGCGAGTCTGTTTCCTTCTTGTGTGCCTGTGAGTGTGACTGTTCATCCGCGCTGTTCCATCCAAGCATGAATTACCAACTGGCCCAAGCATCCACATTATCAAGCCATCATCAACCTCGAGGCTATTTCTGTTTCTGTCCTGGCGTGGCTAAGGTTGCTTGGGTCTCTCGGATGGGTGGATAATCGCAATAACGATACGCCTTGTAGTAGGCGGTAGCTTGCGCAGCCTAGACTGAATGTTGCCAATGGAACTAAATTCCGAAATACTGCGCAAATACAAAACTATAGGAGGTATTCACTGGCCGCCATATTTGAGGTCACTGTTTAGAGCGCATGCTCAGAACGAGCTCCCATTACGGTCGGTTCTCACATGCAGCGAAGCGCTGATGTAGCGCTCCTCACGTGCCGCCAGCTACTTATCGTCTGCCATGAGCAACAGTTTTGACGGTGCGATACAAAGCTGGTGAACGCTCCCGTCAGCACGCGCTTAGCGCGAGGTAAGCGCTACGCTCGTAGCGCTCCGCTGCATGTGTGAACTGGCCTTTAATAGGCTGCCAAGACCGGCAATCTTGGTGGTGCGGAATGCACGTGGCGAAAGAACTGTGGAAGCTCGCTTTCAGCACGTGCTCCGCAGCCGAGCACACAGCTATGGCCGCCAGTGAATACTCCCTATTAGCGGCGAGATGTTTTGGTGGCGCCCTCCTGTGGTTCCCCCTTGTGACGTCATTACCTTTCAAACAACAAGTTCGATGGTGTTTGTTATTAGCATGGTGGAAGCTTGAAATCATTGCGCTCTCAAAGAAACACTGCCAACACCGTCAAAATTAAAGTTCTTTCATTCCTCTTATTCCGTCGATGATAAATCCCCTTTCCGACGTCATAGTCAGCGTTCGGCCAATCGTGGAAGGCCGACCACAGCGACGCTTTCGGTCGCGCACGGGGCTATATGAGAACAATCTTTTAGCTCCACCCACAAGCGCATTGCGCCCATCTGAAGTGCCTCCGCCGTCGAGAAAGTAGTTCGCTAGCAACGTTGCTTTTTCTTCCTCCAGTAAACGTGTCTTAAACTACTACAATATTTATTTAATTCATTCAGGACGTTTAAATAAGTTAGAATACGTTTTTGTCAACGAAATAGCTGTTTAGTAAAGAAAGAAAGTCATGTCCAATGTACCGTCTTCCCAATTCATTTTCTGTCCAAGATACTGTCTAACATACCGTCTTCCAGCGCCTTCGATTGAGGGAAAGCGAAGCACTTATAGTTCCTGCAAATAATAAATATTTAGTGATTTACTTAGTTTTGTGGGCTTTGCGCACGAAATGTGTGCCTTTATTTTGTTGGATGAATAGAAAACAAGAATAATTATACTTTTCGGGTTTTGACAAATCGGCACCCTCCCAAGTCATCGACACCACCACCGCGCCCCGCTCTCTTTGTCTTCCGTCATGGATCCCACTGAGGTGACATCGGAAAGCTAAGCCTCGCGCCTGCTTCGAAATTTTCGTTGGCGATAGCGTCGCTGGATTCTCACGTTGTCGCGCAAAAACTGCTGCAAACGCAAGCCGATACCATTAAGATTTCGTGGCGTAACCTCGGGCACGTAAAACACGGTGCAAAAAAGCAGAATAATTGTCACGAGAAACTAGCGTCGCGTTGCTAAGGCCAGCAGCCATGTTGAGCTTTTTTTTTTTTTTTTTTTCAAAAGGATCGCGATTGGTCCACGGAATCGTGACGTCATGAAAACGATTGGCTGGCGTTTCTCGGCGTAGGATTACATTTTCCTCTGAGAGGCATTTCCGGTTTTTTCTTAGCTTGCAACCGACTATTAGCGGCGAGAAGTTGTGGTGGCGCCCTCTTATGGTTCCCCCTTGCTACGTCATTACCTTGCAAACAACAAGTTCGATGGTGTTTGTAAATAGCATGGTGGAAGCTTGAAATCATTGCGCTCTTAAAGGAACACTGCCAACACCGTCAAAATTAAAGTTCTTTCATTCCTCTTATTTCCGTCGATGATAATCCCCTTTCTTACGTCATAGTCAGCGTTCGGCCAATCGTGGAAGGCCGACCACAGCGACGCTTGTGTTCGCTCTCGGGGCTAATAACAACTCAGTGATATATTTCTTCTTCCTCAAATCGTCATCTTCTTCTCCTTCGCCGTTAATGAGAACATTTTAAATTTTTAAACACCAGAAACCAACTAGCTAATAAACATTATTAATAAATAAATAAATAAATAAATAAATAAATGACAACTAAAAATAAATAAAACTAAAAATAAAAAAATAAAAATTAAATTTTTAAGTTTAATTTTTAATTATAATTTATTTTCTAAAAATATTCTTTAATTTCATTTTTTAATTTATTTAGTTTTATTTATTTTAGTTGTCATTTATTTATTTATTTATTATTTACTTATTAATGTTTATTGGCTATTTTGTTTCTGGTGTTTAAAAATTTAAAATGTTCTCATTAACGGCGAAGGAGAAGAAGATGACGATTTGAGGAAGAAGAAATATATCACTGAGTTGTTAGTCAGCGCTGCGAGTCTGTATATCCGCGCTGTTCCATCCAAATTGATGATGGCAGCAATGCAAGGCAGTGACAAAGGTTAGTGTTTATTTTTTTTTATATGTAGTACTTCTTCGAAATGGCGGAAAGCAGTAACCGGCAATTTCGGCGGGAAAGATGCCGGCGCGTAAACGAATGCTTCGAGCTTATGGGTCCATATCCCATGAGCGAATGACGTTTTAGCGAACAGCGACATTTGAGCGAATCGACGTTTTAGCGATTAACGGGGGCGCGCGTTAAGCTATCCGCCGCGCTGCGCTTTACGCCGCTTCGCGGCAACAGTCTGCGGCGGCTCATTACAAAAATGTGAACCCATTTGGACCACCCGAAAACGCCGCTTCGCGGCGTCCGACTATTCGCTAAAGTGTCATTCGGTGAAACGTGGGCGTTCGCTAAAATGTCATTCGATCAAGTGAGTGCCTCCCCTTGTCCCCTTCGGCGGTGTGTTTTTCTCCTGAGTTCGATAAAGATGTGTGTGTGCCGTACCAACGTAGTCCTAGTCCAGACAACGGAGAGGTCGACCTGCCGCTTACGACCTTCGGGCAAGAAGACGATTCTCTGCTCCAACAAGAGTGCACCAACGTTGGCGCCAACGATTGTGCAACACGTGATTGGGGATTCGATCCCCAAGACTGTGCCGCCGATACGGCAGAGGCTGCAAACATGGGCAGTAGAGTCTCGATCCTGTCACTCCGCGGTCACATCGCTTCTGGCAGTGCTGCGCAGCCACTCATGCTTTTCTTCACTACCATATTTTGCAAGAGCCTTGTACAGACTCTAAAGAAGTCATCTGGTATTGTGAAGCTGCCGGGAGGCGAATACTGTCATTTTGGCGTTGAGGCGGGACTTTGTCAAATCCTGAAAGACTGTGCGGAGTTACCGACTGAATTGAGCCTCAGTTTTAATATAGACGGTCTCCCTATATCTAAGAGCTCCAAAAACCAGTTCTGGCCTATTCTTGGCCGCATCAACAACTTTGAAGACGAGGCACCATTTGTTGTGGTGTTTTTTTTTTTTTTTTTTTTTGTGGTAGTAAACCTCAGGACGCGAACCAGTTCCCGCAGCAGTTCGTGGATGAAGTCAAACTTCTGATCACTGCAGGCTTCTTTACTGACACAGTGACAGTTCGTGTAAGAATACATGCCATAATCTGTGATGCACCAGCTAAAGCCTTCATACTGTACATCAGAGGCCATACGGGCTATCACAGTTGCGCAAAATGCACTGTTAAGTGTGTGTATTGGAAATGCAGGGTGTGCTTTCCAGATATGACCAAGCAATTGCGAACCAATCAAAGTTTCCGCTGCAAAGCACAAAAGCAACACCACACTGGTCAAAGTATTCTAGAGGTACTTCCGATCGATCTCGTGAAGGATGTACCGTTAGATTATATGCATCTCGTTTGTTTCGGTGTAACACGCAAGCTGCTCCTGCTTTGGGCTCGTGGCCCAAAGGAAGTAAGACTTGGGAGCAGCGTATGCAGTGTGCTGGCCAAGATGCGAAGCCAGACTGCATGTCTGGTGCAGACATTGAAAAAAGTCATGTATAACATTTGATCTCCAACACGGTGAGATAATACTCTTCAGGTGAGGACAGCGCGCTCCTCGCGACGTGCCGATAATGTTTGCTTTTCACTCTCTCTCTCTTTCTCTCTCTCACTATGATTTCAAGCGGCGCCGGCAGATGACTCGTCGACCCGTGGGAACGGTGTAAGACGCAGGAGGCAGGCAGCAGTGCACAAGACGGCTCGTGCCGCCTCATGCTCCACACGCGCAGAGCTCCAGCGAGGTTGTTGCACGTGCAGAAATATCACGGTGTACCGGGGTGTCGTGGCAACGAGATAATTTTTATCGCTCTCACACAGTTTCGCCGTTTGGCCGCCGGCGACACTGTCAGCCACGGGCACGGTGGCCACGGAATGATGCAGCCTTGCGGATGCCCGTCGAACGAAAGCTATCTGATTCAACGCGCCGCGCGTTCAGCCCCGCCGTGTCCTCACCTAAAAAGTGTATCTTATACCCAAATCACACGGCAGCGTAAAGGTACCTTTAGCCCAGGTACCTGTCGTAAAGGGAGCTGGACAACGTGATCACACGGCGCATAAAGGTCCCTTTCGCTAAGGGAGGTCCTGTGTTAAACGGAGCTCGCCAAGCTCCCTTAACAGCTACTGACCCACGAACTCAAAATGATATAACAGATATATTAATATATCTTGTTTAATGCATTATAACAAATTGAATATATTTAAGTATAAAATTGTGAAATGATTATGAACACAAATGTGATGGAATAACACAAAAATGATGAACGCATACTCTAGCTAGCAGGTAGCAGCGGCGGCACGTGGAAAACAATGTCTGCTACGAACCCGAAAGCGATGGACCACTGCGAGTTCTTTTTCGAGGTTGTAGACGAGTCGCCCGACTCGATCCCGCCCAGGACCCTTTATTTTCGTCGTCGTCCATCCCTTTCGATCGCGTGACTGGCGTAACCGTGAGACTCCGTCGTGGTTCGTTTCTGCCGGGCACTATTTAGCTACTTCAGTGAGAACTTTGCAAGAAAATGGAGCTGCTAAACATAAAAAGGTCGCCCACCTCGCAATGCAAACTCGTAAACGCAGATGATTTAGGGCCAGTGTCGCCAGACGGGTCGGACGTTTTAAAGCGAGACTCATTTAGGTGCGCCCTTTTACTTAGAGGAAAAAGTAACTTTGCCGCAAAAGCAGACAGAAATAATATTTCGGTTTTAAATGTGATATTTCACATCCAATAATAGAAAAAACTGCGCCAAACCGGTTTCGAGGAATACTTATTTATCACGTGCTCCTCTCGCGGTTAAGCTGGAATGCAATCGACATCGACCTAAAGTGCTCCGTTTATTTATCGTGTGATCAAGAGCGCCGTTTACTACAGGTACCTTCAGCTAAGGGACCTAAGCTAAAGGTACCTTTACGCTGCCGTGTGAATTGGGTATTACACCGTGCTCTCCATTGAAGTATTTCTTGAACAGTTACCTTTGTTTGCAATAATGAATGGCATGATCATGCTCATAGTTACAGGCTAAGAACATAGGGCAAGGAAAGACGCAGAGGAGAAAGCAGACGGGATGCTGGAGGGGAGAGGTTTTCTTCTCTCCTCTTCAGCATTCCGTCAGCTTTCTTCCCCCTTTCCTTTGCCCTATGTGCTTAGCCTCTCACTGACTAGTAATCTAGGATTAGTGAGTGAATTTCACTTTAATATAGTACACAACAATGAATTTCTTTCTACAGGCAGCTCTTGCAGGCATGTTGAGGTTCCACATCCAGTTGGAGAAAACCTAGAAACAATAAAAATGAAAGCATCCTAACAGCTCAGTGAACAGCTGCACCTGCAGTGCATTGTCCTAAAAATGTACTAAAAAAAGTCTTGGCTGCCCTCCTGAGGACGTTCTGAAAATGTCGTGAGGCCGGACAATAGGACATTTTTAGGATATGTCCAGGATCTTTTGAGGACATCCTCAGGGCATCATAATGTCCTCAAAAGGTTGTCCTGAGGACATCCTGGGGATATCCAAGTGTTGTCTGGGATATTTACATTCCGTGACGTCACGACCAGAAGTTGCCTCTCTGTGACGTCACGAGTTTTCGCCCTCGTAATTTATCGTCATTTGCAAACAGCAAGTTCGACGGTGAGTTGAAAGAGCACGACGGAAGCTTGCGTGGTCATTTAATACTCTATTGCAACTACGTCGCGAACGTGACTTTCTGACACAGCCCATTTCCGTAGATGAAATTAGAGTACATACTACTAAAGACGTCACAGGGGGCCTGTAGCCAATCGTGGATGGCTGACCGCAGCGACGCTTATGGTCGCGCACCGTGCCAATAGTCCATTTCACCAAAAGTTTAAGCAAGAGGCAACGCGATGACCTGCCATCGCCCGTAAAACGAAAGCGCTGTTCAAAAGCTGCTCGTGCTTGTCATCGGCTTTGCTCGCGCTTCGGTTAAAACTATAGAGCCACTGAGCAATCTACACTAGAGTATGAACCAACTCAGCTTGCTGACGTCACGCCAGTGTGGTGGCGCTGCTGCCGCTACTGGGCATGCGCAAACGCTGCACTCCTTCCGAATGTGGTTTCTGCGCACGCGCAGTGCCCACACCTCGTGTGGGCAAAGCCGGTTTTGTTTGTAAACACTGTGTTGGTGTATAGACCTTTCCAATGTTTACAAAATCACAGTCCAGCGTGCGATCTTCACAGCCCAGCACGTGCGTGTTCGTCGCTTCAGAATGCGAGCAAAGCACGCGCCATACGCGCGAACGCTCAAAATGGCACCGGCCACAAGCTCGTTTTTGGAAAGGTCTATAGGCACTCCAGTTCTCAATTTTTTTTTTTTTGTGGTCGCCGCCATTTTGGTTTTTAGCGGAGGGCGGATGCAGTGAGCGCGCGTTACGATTCGAACATGCAACTTTCTCAGCTTTATGTGCCATCTCACGGGGTGCTCGGGCGATATCGTTGTTTTAACATTTCCGGAGGAGAGAAGGACGTTTCCTGCGATTTCAGATAAAGAGTCAGATAACGGGCAACAATGATTTTAAGCAATAAGACTGATTGAGTGTCCTTCCCCTGAAGCGCTCAGTGGCTTTATATACTCGCGAATAACTTTCTGTGGCTGCAGCAGTCAAAGCTGTGGGCGCAGAGGCGCTCGCGCGCCATGAGCGGCGATCAGAGCTGCGCATACATGCGCACTCTTCACTTCATCTGAAACGCCACAGAAGGTTGTTCAGGAGTATGCACATTTCCGTTGTCACCAAAAAATCACAGCCCACACGTGCTAAATCACAGTCCAGCCAGCGCTCGCGTAACACACAAACACAGCAATGAACGTGCGCTCTTTTGTGGTCAGCACTGGCCGATCAAATTTAGCACACCGCTGAAAGCTACAGCGGCAGATTGATACTTTAGACCCATGTTGCGGATAAAAAAAACAGGACGCGGGATGGCAAAAAAAAAAAACATGCTTTTCGTGTAAGGCTCGTCAAATTATGAGGCGCTGGAGAAATTCAGCCTTCTGCGTTAAGTCCTTATTTCGAACTCTTTTTGTTCGCCTTCCGCCCATTGAAAACCATGCGGGAAGGGCCTTAGAACGCACCTGCCACCTGGTATCGCTGCGCCGCAGCGTTCTTCCGCACCTCTGCTTTCCTCGCCGTCACCATGGCAACGAACGCCGAATGAATGGAAGCACGCACGGTACCGCCGCGTGAAGCCAGCAACAGCTGACGCCATTTTATGAACGCCGTCTGCTAGCCAAAGCCGAACGCGGTATGTCAGATCAACCGCCTCCGCCGGTGCTCGATCGCCGGCGGAGGCGGTTGATCTGACATACCGCGTTCGGCTTTGGCTAGCAGACGGCGTTCGTAAAATGGCGTCAGCTGTTGCTGGCTTCACGCGGCGGTACCGTGCGTGCTTCCATTCATTCGGCGTTCGTTGCCATGGTGACGGCGAGGAAAGCAGACGTGCGGAAGAACGCTGCGGCGCAGCGATACCAGGTGCGTTCTAAGGCCCTTCCGGCATGCTTTTCAATGGGCGGAAGGCGAACAAAAAGAGTTCGAAATAAGGACTTAACGCAGAAGGCTGAATTTCTCCAGCGCCTCATAATTTGATGAGCCTTACACGAAAAGCACGTTTTTTTGGCCATCCCGCGTCCTGTTTTTTTTATCCGCAACATGGGTCTAAAGTATCAAACTGCCGCTACGGCAATGGTGGCATACTTCAGCCCACTTTAGCCCTTCAGCTTTTACTTCAGCTACGGTGGCTCTTCAGCTGACTGTCGCGCGCATACAACACGTGCTTGCCATCGAGCCTCGGTCTCCACGCGCCACGTGATCTCATCTCCAGAGCCGTCGGCGGTGCCGCGTCAGCAAGCGATTCAGAATGATGGAGATCATGGAAGCCCTGTGCTGCGCCCAGAGGCGCGATATCGGTACCTGTAAATATATTTTTCTTTTGCTTTCACTATACCGACAATTGCTACCAGCTGCTTTTTAGCTTTCAGCGTGGAGATCTAACCTTGGATTCGTAGGTCGAGCGCGACCTATATAAAGATGCTCAGTCAGCTGGCAATCGAATGTCTGACTGTCAAGTTGTATATTGACGAGAAGTGTCTATGATTGCTGTTGGAGTTTGCATCAATTCAACGCGGCGTGATTTACGAGAGTCAGTGAAAGCTTGATTAAGGAGCGTAGGGCAGAGCATATTACGACCGTGCATATTGCTACGCAACAGTATTAAGTGCGCACGAGTATGTTTCGCGCTTTACACTAGCTTTCGGGCACTAGTGGGACCCAAGTATATGCTTGTACGCGACGCCACTGATCGAGAAGCTGTTCGGCCGCGTTGTAATTTCAAGGATAAAAGAGGGTGATTTCTTTCAGTCCCTCCTTCGCAAAACTTTACGTAGTCGTGATTTGTATTTCTCGCGCGGGGCACCCGTGGTGACGAAAAACTAGCGAGTGTTTCTTAGTTATAAATATCAAGAAATAATTATCTAAACGATATTTACTGAAAAAAAAAAAAATGTTGCATGGGCTTTTTAGCGGTTGATACCGGGATATTATAGCCCAGTATTCACTGGTAGCCATATGTTGAGTCCAGTGCTGTTGAGCGTGAGCTTACGATGAGCTTCCACAAGACTTCCGTAACTATCCCTTCACACCTACAGTGTAGGTACTTCTTAGAAGGTCAGGGGGTCTCGTTCTTAGCATGGGCTCTGAATGTTGAGCTCAAGTATGGCACCCAGTGAATACCGTCTCAAGTTTCAAAAGTACTAGTGATGCCATTTCATTCCTTGATTTTTGTGCAGAGGACATGCCAGTATCTACCTATGAAGACGTCATCCGGGTCCTGGGTGTCCAGACCACACGATCCAATACGAAAGTGGCGACACGATGCGGCAGGAGGACCCGCAGCTTCGCCCAGCTGGATCGGCTGTCGGGACATCTGGCGAACCATCTCTTGAACTCGGACACCAAGGCACCTACCGACGTCGTCGTCTGCGTGTCGTGTCCGGATGACGCCATCGTAGCAGCCCTAGCCACTCTCCGACTCTCAGCGTGCTGCATACCCGTGTCCCCGACCTGTTCTGTCCTGGGCGCGGTCATGGACGAGGTGCCACCGTCTTGCGTAGTCGTGGACAGCAAGACGGAGAGTCGCTTCTCGGGCTTCGAGCCGGCTAGAACCATCGACATCGGCAGTCTACTAGCGTCTCTTTCAGCGTCCGAGTCCGAAGACGACATCTGCGTCATGACACCTGCACCTACTCAAAGCTACGGTCTGCCGGGGCCGCTATTTCAGATCCTCAGCGAAGAAGGAGAGCGATGTTTGCTCATGGCGGACCAGTGCCTCGGTCGATACAGATGGGAGTGGAAGGCCCACCCCGCTGCAAAAGACGACGTGGTGGCCGTAGTCAATGACGTGGACTCTGCGCGCTTCTGGGAGGACGTCGTCGGAGTCCTGGCTGCGGGAGCTACCCTGGTCATCCCCACGGCTGTCCAGAAGCGGTCTCCCACGGCGCTGCTCAAATTCTTGTCGCGTGAAGCCGTGACTAGGCTCGAACTCAGCCCGGACTGCTTGTTGTCCCTGTTGAGGCGCGCCTGGCTCGAGCACCGTCATGCTCCGTTGCCCAAGCTGACCCTGGTGAAGTGTTCGCAAGGTCTGTTGACGTCGCCTCTGGTGCGCCTGTTCCGGATCGTCCTTCCTCGCGCTCGGCTCGTCTACGTGTACGAGCACGCGGGGTTGTGCTGCGCGTACCAATGTCCCCCCAGCGACTGCGAACCTCGATGCCACACGATACTCGAGGGTGACCTGGTGGTGCTCGGAAAGCCTGTGGGTCTGTGCAATGTCGTTGTTAGGGATGAATTTCTCCGGGACTGCGCGCAAGGAGAAACTGGATCCATCAACCTTTGTGGAAAGGCGGATCATGTGCTCGTCAGTACGGGGGACTCGGGTTTCGTCAACGCGGAGGGCAACCTCGTGCTCACCGCCATGACGACGCCGAGACTCGGTGGACGCAAGGTATGGGACCACGTAGAGCGGCGGTGAGGTATTTCCTCTCGTATCTTAAAGCGCAACCGTAAGTCCATTGCCAGTTGGCGATACTGAAACGCTATAAACGTTACCAACATTCTGCTTTTATTATGTCTGTGAGTAGAGTTGGTTTTGTGTTTTCTAAGTGGGAACTAGGTCCACAAACTGACGGAAAGATGTTTTTTAACAAAAATGTTGACTGTCCATCCGTCCGTGCATTTCACGTTACATTTAGCGGGAAAATTGACGTCGGGTGACCTGACGTCATGTGACCTACACACAAACTCAATTTCCCCGCTAAATTTAGCAAGCATGTGTACGTCATGTGACCTATGCACTGATTCAGGTTTCCCGCTAAGTTTGACAGGAAAATAGACGTCACGTGGCCTATTCGGCAATTTAGTTTCCCCTTAAAGGAGCACATATACCTCTAAGGTTATATTTGTTTTAATGCGAAAGCATTTACTGTCCCATGGAGCGAGCTGACGTCATCAGTTTGAAGCGCGAAAACGGCACCTAGTTTTCCCGATCCCAAAGGAGCGAACTAAAGCTGATGGATTTCGCCTTCGGTTTTATTGGCTGGCGCGCGTCGACGGGGCTTCCTTTGGCCGTTTCGCTCGTCAGTTTCCACTACCGCTCACCCCATGGCGCTGCGTGTCCATCAGCGCGCCGTTAACACGGAGCGTCCAAGGTCAGCGTGCCCAGGGGAGCACGCGCGCTGACCGGCGACGAAAAGTACGCAGCAGACGAAAAAGAGAGCGGACGAGCGGCTTGCATGCTTTTGCATTTACAACTCATAAGAAGTGCTTAGTGTACCTCGAGCTTTTTTGTTCTCAAAAACGATGCAAATTGTAGTAATAAACATGCAAAAAAAAATATTTACCCACGCGCGCGCGCGCCTTTTTATTTTTGTCGTTTTTCTCTCCCGCTTTTCACCTCCTCGATTATTTTTATTTGTGATGTAATCGATTATTAAATTTAGAAGCTTTGAAAGCGACATTTTTATAGTGTTTAATAACGGCATTCGTAAAACATGTTTTTTTTTTTAACGCAATTGCGAACGCACTACGGCCCTTCTTTTTGAAATACCGAAAATCGGAGTCCGGAGTGATATCGCCTCCTGACATTCTTATTCACAATCGGAAAACATGGCGGCGCTCGACGCATGTAGCACTGAGGATGATCGGTGAATCGGGGAATCGAGGAGTCGGACGAAGTTATCTTTCTTAGGTACCCGACATCCTCGCAGACTTCGAAAAGGAAATCGCCAAACGGACAAAACAACTGGGTTTGGTGTTTGTGTACCGTAGTTTCAAATGTGACTCCGCCGGGGCAGCCTTTCACGAAGAACCGCGGCGCGACGTGGCCCCTCACGTCACTCACAAAAGTCCACTGCGCGTTCTCTTTGACCTCACACACCGTTTCAAAGAATTTGAGATCGCTGAAAGGGCCCTAAAAGAACGTCAAACTCGAAAGTGAAGCGTCGTCTGCTCACGGCGATAGGCGGCTCGCATGGAGCGGTTGATCGCGGGACGCGGGCGAACACGACACGGAGACGTGAGAGACACTCGCGTTGCAGGACGACTCAATCTTTGACGTTACTGCACTGGCGCGAAAAGCGCGGGAAATTCAAATTCGGCTTTTGGAAATTGTTTTTTTAATTCACAAATACCGAATTTTTACTTCACAGATACCGAATTCCCAATGGCGCGGATTCGGCTTTTGGAAATTGTTTTATTTTTTTTACTTCACAAATACTGAGTTCCCAAGTTCCGAATTTTGAGGATAATGTCCAGGCATCGTTTTCAATCTTATCGAATAATAAAAAAAAACTAGATGATTTTGACCTGTCAGTGCCCCTTTAAATTTAACAGGTAAATTACCTCAAGTGACGTTTGCGCCTATTTCATTTCTCCGCTAATGTCACCAGGAAAATTGATAAAAGATATAGGTTTTTTTTCGCCGAAAACGACCGTTTAGGATGTTTAAAAAAAAAATTGGAACGATGACTTTTTAAATACCTCATTTCATGCATTATAGAATTTTAGACATAAAGGTCGTTGCAACTTTTTTGATAACTGATTTTGCTCGTAATCAGGTTCTATTCTCTGTTAAAGTTTACGGCTACTCGCACCCAATCGTGTGTGTTTTCTGTCGAGATACAGTGTGCACGCACGTGTCTTCGCAGGTGGACTTGTCCGTACTCTCCAAGTGCATCTCCGCCATTCCTGGTGTGGACGGGACAGTGGTATGCTGGGAGTGCCTTAGCCAGCCAATGACGTCACTCATTGCCTTCTACTGGAGTTCGGCTACGGGGGACACCTCGGGTTGGTCACGTGTACAGTCTTCATTCCACCATATATCAATCGTTCCTGGACTTCGGAAGGCTGTATATTTGTGCCGCTTTCATGTGTCAGTTAATACGACACGTCCGCTTCATGATGCCGTGATAGAGTGCGAAATGATCATAAATGAGATATCTAAGTTACTTAAATTGCATATTGTAATAAGTGAATTTGTCTCAAACATATAGCAGCCATTAATGCAAATATCACACCCCTTTAGCGATTGTAACGAGTTAGTTTAAGACATAATCGCATTTGCTGTAAAACAACCGTCACTTAAAACTAATGAAAAAACACTTCCCTGAACAATATGTAAAACGGTGCGTTCATTTGAGCCAAACGCTGCGAAGAAAAGGTGTGTTGGATATCATTATTATTGTCAATTTAACGAGTTCTGCTCAGCACTGAAAAATGGGTACAGGAACGTATCTGCGCAAAATGCCTTTTTTTCAAAGGCGCTTGCAATAGTTAAAGTTCTTGAAAAAGTGAGACAAATTGCATTTTTCAGTTAGTGTGAACGTATGACTAAGGGCTGATGTAATATCACACTTCGCATTGCTATAATCGTAATTACAGGAGTTTCAGCTTCGCTTGAGCTGTAGTACCTTGCAATCTACTTGAACTGTCCCCTTCGGTGATCGCCTGGAGAAGTAATTTCTCTACTTAATTGGCTTTAACCCTACGATAGACTATAGGCAAAATTGGGGGCCTACAGGACCAATCACTAATTACGTCGTATATATATCAAGTGGTAATACACCACTTGGTTTCTCTATATATGTGTCTCATGACTGGACCAGGCGCCCCGCAGCTCTGGCTGTAGTCCGTCGTAGAGTAAGGCGAAGTGAAGTAAAACTTTGCCACACGGCTTCCACATGACGTCACACCAGCTGTCATTGTGGTGGCCACATTCCGGACCACCGAATCTCTTTTCCTCGTTAAGAACAATAGGTATCAATAGAGAGTTCTGTAAATTGTTTCGATACTTCCGATACCCCCGATAACGATACCCGATGACGATACGATGCACGCGCAAAGGCGGCGGCGGAGTATCGGGATTCGAGTATCGTTATCGGAGTCCTCGGAACGATCTATTAAAAACACTATTGACCACCAGCATGAACGGCTTGCACGTGACGTCATCGGACCGTGGTGGTAGTCGTTCTTACGTATTGTTCTCGTCGAGGAGAGCAGGGTCGATGGTCGGATATGTGTGCTACAGAAGGTGTAGCTAGTGTTCACTGGCGGCCATAGTTGAGTTTTATTTTTTTCTGAATGCGAGCTTACGATGAGCTTCCACAACGCTTCCGTAACGTGAGCTTCCCGCCACCAACACTGTAGGTCTTCTTAGGGTGCCTACATGTTTCCGCTCCGCTTTAGGGTGGCGCCAACTTCTTGTTACCCTTTCCCAGATCCTCTCCCACCGCCATTTTTTCCCCATTTCTTATTTCGCTAAACGTAAACAACGTTGAGTTTCCGTAGTCTCGACACACCGGCTACACTGTGAGGCCACTTCCGTTTCCGTTCACAAGAGGAGTCGGAGGCTCAGCGGGATGGCGGTGGTCGTGGCAGTCGCTCTCTTTATTCGGGTGTTGCATACTTTGAAGTTGCGAGCAGGAAGTGTGCGTTGCTTTTATCGAAACGCGCGTTCCCGCGACAAAATGGAACGCAACAGACCAGCATTGAACGCCAAAACCTCGCCGTCGGAACGAGTCAGAGCGCACGACCGGCGAGTGTGACAAAATGGTTGACGAAAACAGCGGAGGTTGCCATGGTAACGAGGTAGGCAACACTGGTTTCTCGGCAACAGGTATCACAAACGTTGTTGCCACCCTAAACAGCGGAGCGGCGGAAACATGTAGGCACCCTAGGTCTTCTTAGAAGATATACTGGAGTATCGTTCTGTGCTTGCACTGAGAACGCTACGCTCAAGTGTGGCGCCCACCATAGGCGTGCACAAGGGGGAGGGGGGCAAGGGGTCATGCACCCCCCCCCCCCCCTTGACTACTGAGGAAAAGCTCAAAATTTGTAATAGATATTTTTTTCAATAAACAAAAAATTGGGTTAGTTATATGGCTTGCAGCCCCTGGTTTTACATTTTCTGCTGACAAGACTGCGGCGGAGTCTTGTCTGCTCCATTGTTGTATATCAAAAGTACACCCATCTTTAAGGTATGAATATAAGTTTCTATGCTTAGTATTTGATGGCAACCTCGCCTTCCACCCACATATAAAAGCACTAAGACTGAGGTGTCAGGGTGCGCTGAAAACCCTTGAAGTACACCCAACTGACCACTGGAGCATTTTGAATATCCGCCATGCCTAATCTGTGTGCCGAATCAAATGAATGGTTGCTTGATAAACGGTTATTTTTTTCTTAGTGCAACGCAGTTTTAGGACTTCGTAGGCTTCCTCTATACAAACTCATTCTGTCATTTAGAACAGAAAGCGGTTCCCAAAATAGGTCCTCTGTCAAGATGTAAGCATAGCATACAATCTGATCTTTTCGAAATATAACAAGAGCGTTGTTTCTTTCAGCATTAAAAAACAGAAAGGTATGGAGCTTGAGGGACTTTATGAGATCCACATAAGTTTCTTCAAAAATGGAGTTGAAGGCACTGGCTATGTTCGCTATGCTGCGTTAGGACAATCTTTCAGATCGGTGAGCAAAATAAGTTTTTATTTATGCTGTGGGTGTTCCCAGTTGCGCTGGAGTGGGCGGTAACGAGGAAGCCGTCCAACCTGCAAGTGCCTGCGTAGGTAGCGTAAGAGACGTCAATAGCATCCTAGTCACGAACTGAAGAGCGTTTCTATTGAAACAAATAAAACACTCATGTGAATCGGACTCTGATCCCGGCTACACTCCGTTTCACGATAACATGGCGAACTGTGGAGGCTGCGACCCCCGCGACCCAAAGAGGGCGCCGGAGCAAGGCACGGGATAACACTGTCGAGGCCGCCGGGGCCTCGTTACCGCCACAGCAACAGAGCCCTCCGCGACAAGAAGTAGTTCTGGGTTTCTTTTTCTATTAACGGCAATTGAACTCGCGCGATTCCATCTATAACGAGAAGATGCGAAGAATAAAATATAAATAATCACAAATTTATGAGTTTCAATTATATTTAAACCAAACAAGTGACACCACATTCGTATATCCGCTCGATTTTTTTCGCCTTGTAGCGCCGTGGCCGTTGGCGATCGCCGGCGATCGCAGTCGTGGAACCGGCCGTTTCCGCTCAAAACATCGCAGTGTGCCCTGGCATTAGCACCCGTCCGAGATTCGCGTAGGGGAGTTATTCCTGTCAGCGTTTCGTCAAAATGGCTCAAAATGGCGGCTGATGTGACGTCAATGCAGGCTAGACATACGAAGTGAGGGTGAAGTGCGATTCTCTGGCGAACTGCCCCATTCCAGGAGACCTTCTCAGGCCCTTGACGGCAAAGCTTCCGCGACGCTGGATCCCGCGAATCTTTCCGCTGGGGCCGCTTCCAGCCAAGCAACCAGAGCCGAGCGTCCTGCTGCGCGACTACGGCGATGCCTTGACGAAGCTGGAAGCCTGCGGAGAGCTGAACAAACAGCGAGCCGCCCACGTGTTTGTGGCCCTCGCCAGGATGCTGCGGAAGCGAGTCTCTGAGCTGGTCCTGTCTCAAAGCTACGCGAACCAAGGCGCCAGCTCCGTCACGTGCCATAGCGCGGCCTCGCTGATTGGCCGCATCGGCTACCAGGTGAGAGTCGCCGTGGACGGACTACCAATAGACGTGTGGGAGCACAGCCTCTTGTCGCCGCTGCTGGCATGTGCATCCTCTCTGTCATCCACAAGATAGACCAAGCGCCAAACCTACGCGCCGCCAGGTCCAATCACAAGAGATAGAAACCATGTTTCTATTTCTTGTGATTGTGATATCCACTAGAAGACAGTTTCGTCTTCTAGTGGATATTTATAGCTTCTGACATATTCCAGGTGCGTTTTCATACACCATATATGCGATTCTGTAGCAGGAATGTCAGAAACGTAAACCCGAGCTTTGACTAATCGGGGTTATCGATGCAAGTTACGAGTTTGCGGTGAAGTTGCTGGCGATGCACTTGACTTTGCAGATCACGAAATCGTTCAATCGTTTTTGACAAGACACCGGACGATCAGAATCGCTGGCCACTGGGGAAGCGAAAAAAGTCCGCGCGGGAAACGCGAAGTTCCACCGTGCACGCGACACACACAAAATTGGACTGAATTAGATTGCAATGGCCATATAGGAAAACAAAAGTATTTACTGCCAAATCCTAGACTTATTTTTAAATCTTTGAGTTACCAATGTAAAACAGCATAGAAACAAAATTAAACGGCAGTGCTGTTGTTATTTGTATCTTTTTGGCCGTACTACAATTTGTTTCGGCGGACACCGTTTTCATCACAAAGGAACTTTTTTCTTTAGTTCTTTGTTTGCCAGCCTTTGGGCTTTAGTCAATTTTAGTGTGAGACGGAATATAGGTTGTCTGGTAGTCAAGCATTAATGGATGGATATTAAGGGCTGCACCTTTTATAACGGGCGGCAGCTTGCGCCACCTAGCCTAAAAAAAACAAACAAACATTTTATCTCCTCTGAAGCCAACGCATTTCCGTAAATATCAGCAGGTTGGGAGAGTTATCGCCGGGATGACATTTAAGGGATCGGGCAAAAAGAAGCAAAAAGTTCCCCCAGCCCCTCTTTCTCTTGTCGAGGGGGTCGCCAATCTTCCTCTCGTCAAACCATGTCGGCGTCCCCCCCAACACCGGACCCACTGGTGGACAGGATTCCCAAGCCATGCCCACATTTGCCAGAGTGGCGCCCAAGACAAAGTTTTTTTTTCTTTTTTCAGCCACGGTGGCCAGACTAGGTTTCGAAGCGTGGTTGCTTACAAACGTGTATAAAGACCGATCGAAAATTCCCTCCCTTCGTGGTGAGACGAGACTAGCTAAACATACTTTTTAATACGTGCGGTGAATACCTGGATTCACGCGACCGGAAGACTGCGGAGTCCTAGCAGGCGCCGATCAATCGCGGCGACCGATCGGCGCCTGGTCGGGTTCGGCATATTCTCCTATTCACTGGCGGCCATAGCTGAGTGCGCGGCTGAGATGAGCGCGTGCTGACGGCGAACCTCGCAGTTCCTGTGCAACGTGCACTCCGCGCCACCAAGATTGCCTGTCTTAGCAGGCCGTTAATGTGAGCTCGTTCTGAGCATGCTCTCTAAACCTCGCCCTCAAACATGGCACCCAGTGAGACGTACCTCACCCTTAACAAAGATCTAAGCGCCGGTAGCATTTTTTATGACCCACAGCGACTCTTGGCCGTCCTTATTGGAACCTACAAAACAATATTCTAACGGTCAGCACCGATCATCTCGTCATCACTGGGCAGTCAACAAAATCACCGCATCACCCAATTAATTAACAGTCGGAACCAATAGAAGAGCGCCTAATATAGACACGTAGTATCTGTCGATGACTACATATATTATAGTAGTATAATAGTACTAGGCACAACGTTCTGTGGCATTTCCGAAGGAAGTGAAAAGGGGCGTGTACAGCTTTAAAGGGGTCATGGAACAATTTTCGTACTTTCACTTAATACCGCTTAGAATGAATTCCTGGCAAAAACTTAAAAAAACGCGTTTTTTTTTTTCTTTTGTTAGTTTGAACGCAAAGGCAGTTGAAACTCGCAGCCGGAATAAGCGCTTTTATCCTTCAAATTGCACCGCGACAGACGCTGCTTCGCCTCTCGTGTTGCATGCGAGTATACGCAATTGGGTCGTCAGAGTCGCTGACAGCCTAAAGGGCGTGGCGAACCCCCATCCATCTTATTGACGCTCCGCAGCCGATCAGATTGCGTCATTTGCCAATGAGATCGCCGAAGAACCAATCTCAAGGCAAGAAGCGCGGACAAAATAAGCCACACCCTCCGTTTCCTCTAGACCCACTCCACTCTCTGACGTCACGCCGCTGCGGTGGCGCTGCTGTCGGCACTGCGCATGCGCAGATGCTTCGCCTCTGGTGAATCTGGTTTCTGCGCGCGCGCTGTGCTCACACCCGGTGTGGGCAAACGCGGCTTGTTTGTAAACAGTGTGTTGGTCGATAGCTGTCACTGAATACACGGCGAGCAAGTGTTCTAAAATACGTCTTTAGCGCATCAGAACGTAAACAGGGGCACGGCGATCAAATGGCAACGTAGAGAGCCCGTAGATAAAGCGCGATAACCAGGCAACCAAGCTCGCACCGTCATTGGTTGATGTCGGGGTTAAAGAAACGCACATGGGCGCATTTGAGGGGGAGACGGGGGCGGGGGGGGGGGGGGGGCGTAAACAAACGCACAAGGTGCGCGAGGAGCATGCGAATTTGCACGCCGTATATACCCATTTGCAAGTCCAGCTCCAGGCCGCCGCCATCTTGCTCGGTTGGGGTGCGCTTCGACGCGTCATAATCCGATTACGAAGCCTTGCGAAGGCGTCGTAATCGGATTAAGCCTTGCTAGGGCATCGTAATCGGATTATGGCCGCGCACAAGCGCACCCCAACTGAGCAAGATGGCGACATCTGAGACCGGGCTTGCAAACGTGTATGCCCGTTTGCAAGTCCGGCTGCAGGGCGCCGCCATCTTGCTCAATGGGGGTGCGCTTCGACGCGTCATAATCCGATTACGAAGCCTTGCTAAGGTGTCGTAATCGAATTATGGCCGCACCCAAGCGCATCCCAACTAAGCAGGATGGTGGCACCTGAGACCAGGCTTGCAAACGTGTATACCCGCTTGCAAGTCCGGCTTCAGGGCGCCGCCATCTTGCTCGGTTGGGGTGCGCTTCGACACGTCATAATCCGATTACGAAGCCTTGCTAAGGCGTCGTAATCGGATTATGGCCGCGCCCAAGCGCGAGATGGCGGCGCCCTGAGACCGGACTTGCAAACGTGCCTGTGTAAAGTGAGAATTATTCTATTCCAGTGTTGTTGCACGGCCCGTTTAATCGGCGGTGAGCGCACGCGCTCCAGTATACCTTTGGCCGCAATCCAGAGAAAGTGGCCCCCCGGGGGCCGGGTGTAAATGTAATATCGTCGAAAAGGGAAATGCGAGTGCCGTATTCATTTGAAAACAGGTCGACCTCTTTTGTGTACAATGCCTCTGCGTACATAACTCTCTTCCGACGCTCGAAAAAAGTATATCATTCCGATTTACGAAAGAGGACTGGCGAATAGCGAGGCACCGATAACGCCGAAACGTAAAAATAAAATTTGTGTGGATCACTTTTTTTTTTAATTCGAACGTTATTTTTGTTTTGCCATTCGCCGGTTCCTTACGTACGTCTTTATGATTGGTCTCCATGGGTACTTTGGGAAAGTAAACACGCAGGCCTGCTCATTAAAAAGGCCGACCTATTTTTGGATAAATGGTAGCATTCTACTGTCAGTGAGGCGAAAGCTGGGCGAGCCCGCGATGGGGTCATTCAAATGAGGAATCAGTTGACCTTTCTTTTCAAAAGGTAGTCAAGCGCTGAATCTGCCGCACTGATGGATGTGATGAAAGGCTACAGCATACCTGCTTGTTCGAAAGTTCACGAAAGTCTAGGGCAGACAGCGGGGAATGCGCTTGTGTACGGTTCGTTATCCAGCGCTTTAAACTGCAAGATGCACGTGCACGCCACTTTGGATTCTCGAAGGGGATGATACACAATAGACCTTTCCGAGAAATCTCGGGAGACCTGGGGCAATCCCATATTGCACTGCGTGGCGAAGGGAATTGTGGGGCTCTTCCGATGCACGCTCGGGCCGACTCGGACACTTCGTATATCTTGGACCCGATACTATCCGTTCCTTCAGACCACTGCAAGTACAGGAAACACTAAAAATTAAACGAACACAAAACAAGGTCATCAGGTACTTTGTTCTGTTTTCCCTCTGCCTTCCTTGCGTTCTGAAATTACAAAATTCTCAACCAACGTCAACTTTGCATTCTAGTCCTGGGTAGTCTTTCACGCGCCATACATTGGCGTCAAGCAGAACGTCGCCAATGTTGTAATATTTTATGCAACACATGTCTGGACGATCGTATCCGCCAACTTCAATAGTTCAATAGTCCAAGTGCAAAGCCTTGTTTGCTATAGTCGTGTGTAAAACAGATATCAAGAAATGTTCTAGACACCGCATCGCGTCCGCCCCTTTGAATATTTCCGAGGTTGGAAAGACAAGCGGGCCAAGAACGTATACTTCTTATAGTGCAAACACAGCCTCATTGTAATTGAAACCGTAGGAAGGCCACGAAAAAAGATGGAAGGCTCAGAGCGTCAGCCGACGTTTCGCGAAGAAACCCTCCCTTCCTCAGCTGCGGAAAAACATTACGTACTTTAGCGAAATGTCGATCGGCCACTACCTTGAGGCTTCCAGCCACTACCTTGAGGCTTTCAGCATTCTTCTTCTCCAAGTTTCTCATAGCGTGTATGGGACTAGGTCCTGAGCCCTTTCAATTGGATTGCAGGTGTCCGCGGACGACCTGCTGTCCAAGCCGCTGTCCCAAGTTATCGAGCGTGCAGCTTGCAGCCTGGTCTTGCAAGGACCGCGGCAGATGCGCTGCTGCCTCGTGGACGCGACCACGTCGTTCGAGAGCGTGGCCTCGGTTCTCGCCAAGTGCTTCGTGGCCAAGAACCGACTGGACCTAGCCGTCGGCAACACAGAGGACCTGCACATGCGCGCCCTCAAGCACATCTGGCCTCTGGTAGTTGAACAGGGAACATCCAGAGTCATTCTCGACGAGAGTGATCGCGTGGCAGCGGTGGCACTCGGCTTGGACCTCTGCTCTGACATGACGGTGCGTGGACGATCATTGTACTTCGTTTGCGACTGTTTACGACCGAGTGCTTGAAAACCTTTTGTGATTTCTTATGACTGGCGGCATCTATCGGCAGCCGTGAAGCATTTGCAACTTCCGTATATTTTCTTCTTTTTTTTTTGCGCATCATTTTTTCATGGTTGGATATAAAAAATTTTGTCATTGTTTTAAACCACAATTTATGATAGATAAAACTTGTAAACATTTGATCTCGCAAATACTGCTGAACCTTCGCTCTAGTGAAATGTAGTTCCAGGGACATCCCATAGATGGAGTCAGCGTGCAAGTGTGCTTTCTCGTCGTGAGGTATCCCAAACAATCGTAATATACTCGTTCGTAAGCAGTCAAAAGTGTGCGAACCAGCCATTACAATAAACCGCATGCTGACGCTACAAACCATTGGAGCCAATCCAGTGACACGTGAGTGTCACGTGATCTTCGAAAGGGGCGCAAACCGCGGGTCGCGAAGTCCACAGTAACGTAACGTGTTTACACCATTGTATTGGCTGGGATGGCTTGTAGCGTCCACTGCGGTCCATCGTACGTTGAAACGGTGTATAATGGGCTGAATCTCATTCCGCAGCTCCTCATATGGTTGTTGTTGGAGCGAGCCCGGAGCACTCTTTTCTGGAATGAGCGTCTTCTACTGGATGGTTGAAATCAACTTATTTGTATCCACCACAAGGCGGTGGTTCGCTCATTCCTGGCTACTGATTGGAGTGATATTTGTCCAGACAGCAGAAAAGTCGCTCTCTTAAATCGGCAGAACGGACGGGAAGTTTGATTTATCCTCTGCACAGGGCTTATCTTATTACTCCCGGTGGTCAACCGCCTCTCCATGCGCTTTTAGTCAAACATAAACTACTGACGGAAAGACATGACCAGAAATCCTCTACAGGGAGCAATTTGCCTCCCCTGTCAAGAATTTCAGTGGGGGCCTCGAAGTTAAGAAATGTTTCCTCGCGTATTGGGAGGCTGCTTCAGAAATTTGTTGGCCGATTTCGCATCTACTGTTTAGCGTCCGGTGGTCAGGGTTAGGGTTCATGAACACATATTGTTTCTGAAATTCTGTTCGCCATAAAGTCGCTCCATGTCTGGCCTTGGGGTGTGGCTCGTCTCAAGATAAAGGAGCATGCTTTCAAGTACTACAGGTTTGAGACATCTGCGGATGGCTCTCGAAATTTTTGTCCAACTGAAGAAAGCGGTCAAGTTGGCACCACTTTGATTTGACAAGAGGACGGCAGACCGACGCCGCAGTAGATTTAGCAGCACTGTCTCAAAATCAAACTATTCTCCGCCTCGCTTTAGTCTGGCAAAGGCCACAAGTGAAAGTTGGCAGACTTGGCTGGTGCTTCCGCTGCGCAGATGTTCCCGCGGAAGATATAGGATTTCAAAACTAAAAAGCTCGCGTGTATGGTTCTTTCCCTAAACAAGAACGAACACGTTTTTTCTTTCACTTTGCATTTTCACGTAAAGCATAACGAATTGGTGGGTTCCATGCAAAGCGCAAGCTCGTCTGCTTTTTGCGCAGGGGTTGCACTGACGTCAGAACGCCGAGTTCTGATTGGCTCTGATTGGAAGGATAGTGGGTAGACCTCAATGCTAGCTGCCTTGAGGTCCACTTCATATTTTTAATCAAGCCAAACTGAGCTCGGCGTTCTGACGTCACCGCAACCCCTGCGCAAAAAGCAGACGAACTTGCTCTACGCATAGCACTAACTTTGGGGGCGCATCTTCGCTGTGGCTCCGTGTCTTTCAAGGAGTTCCTGTATACCGTCGCTTGTCCTCCAGACGAAAAATACCGAGTCACTGGGCTGGTGCAACTGCAGCGTCTGATATTCCGCACAAGACGGCTAGTGCGCATGCTCAGAACGCGTTACACAGCCCAGTAGACAAAGATGGCAGCGCGCAGAAGCCGAGTACTAGAATGGTCTATACACTAACGCGCTGTTTACAAACAAACCCGCGTTTGCCCACACCAGATTGGAACACAGCGCGTGGGCAGAAATCTTATTTGAGTGAGGGGAAGCTTCTGCGCATGCGCAGTTTAAACAGCAGCGCAACCTTTGTGGTGTGACGTCAGAAAGCCGAGTCGCAGTCAACGTTATTAGATGAACTCAGTTACGGAACTGCCCGCCACCGTTTCTTGGGGGGGCAGCTGCTATGATGACTACGATTACACAGGTTTTGAAGCACGCCGTCTAGATGACGCTTCACCGTAGAGTCTCAGAAGAATGCAGTTTTAATGTATTGTCATCTGGTTTGGGGCACATCAACAACGACTAATATTGAAAAAAAGTGCATTTGCTGCAGAAGAAAATATTGAGGATTATGTAATGTGCCATATGACTGCCATTCTGCTAATTTATTTCAGAGCTGCAAGATAATTAATATCTACAAATTGTATCTGTATAGACTCTGTGCTAGTTTTAAAAGTGAGCGCTTTCCTAGGAAGACTCGCCTTGTTAAGGGGAAATTTCCTTATCGTACCCTACACGTATCGCAAATAAATGGAGGATGGCCGCGCAACAAATTATGGCTATCAAATGTTAAATTTCACTCTTATATTTTCTAAATAGTCTTTGTATTCATAATATTGATTTTGACAGTTTAACTTTAAAGGTATGTGCTTATATTTTTGTATGTGATTGCTTGTTTGTTTTCGTTTCACTTTTGTATTTAGGTGAACCTATTGTTAGTATGCATATAAACCATAGATGTGCGATGTTTTTCCCGTATAAGTTGTCTTTTGTACATTTTCGGCGTGCTTGCTGTTGACCAGTGTAAGGGGCCCGAGGACCAGTCAAGCTGCCTAGTCCAGCTTTTTTTCCCTATTGGGCCCCCAATCATGATTGAGGGAAATAAACTTATTATTATAAGTGGAGCCTTTAGAATCTAGATGACGTTTCAAAGGACGGATGGTGGACTTAAGGGAAAAAGGAAGGACCCCCCCCCCCTCCTCCTCCTCCTCCCGGGAGCTCCACAAACGACTTGATCTAATAACGTTCGTTGGTGTATAGACGATTACCATAAAAAACGATCTACGTGCAACCGCTGCAGGCGTCGGATGACTTGGCAGAAGGCTACAGGGCCATCATGGAGATGCACCAGCAGCTCGAGGGCACCCTGAGGGAGGCCATGCGAGCGGGGGGCCACAGGATGCTGCTTTGCTTCATGGTGGGCACGTCCATGGAGTCGAGTCCCGCCGACAACGCGGCCCTTGTGCAAGTGCTCGTGGCCAACATGCTGCACGATGCGAGGAACCGAGGTTTCGCCGGAGTCTGCAGTCTTAACTCGCACGTAGTCACCGATGTGAGTGTGAGGCCGCCATGTCGCTTATCAGCGCATCCTGACGGCGGGTCCTTACAACACTGGGTCAACTCCAGTCACCGACACTTTAAGAAACGCAGTCCAGAGCACGTTGACATCACTCAGCAGCTTATGGGACGCTTTAGCGTCGAGGAGGTAAAAACTGCTATAGCCCGACACAAGCCCCTGGCGTTAGGCCGCAGCGGTGGCTCTGTTGTCGACACGGCGCATGCGCAGTGCCCACACTATGCGGAGCGCAAGTTCGTCTGCTTTTTTTCGGACGGGTTGTGGTGACGTCAGAACGCCGAGCTCTTATTGGCTATGATTGAAGGATGATGGGTCAAAGCGAGCTGCCTTGAGGCCGACCCACTATCCTCCAACCAGAGCCGAACACAGCTCGGCGTTCTCATGTCACCACAACCCCTGCTAAAGAAGCAGACGAACTTGCGCTCCGCATGAGTGAGCGAAACAAAGGAGAGGTTGGCGACCACGAGGAGCAGACGACGGACCGCGACGACCTGCTGAGCGGTTTGAGAAAACAAAAGTGTGTCCCATATCCCGACACCGGGATATGGGACATTGTGAGCGGCTGCAGAATGTATTCTTGTTATACTTCCGCGGAAAGCTCCGCATCGCACGGCATTGTAAGCACGGAAGTCTATTTTCATACATAGATAGTAAATATTAATTTCGAAGCAAGAACACGTATGAACGGAGCAGTGAATCAAGGTCTTAGCTGTTTGAGGCGGTGAGATCGCCGCATGCACCTGTGGGAATATTACGAATGACCTTAAAAAGTTTCAAAAAAGTTTTAGATTTTTTTTTTATCTCTCCGTAAACGTTGCATTTATAATCTTGGACTTCACACACAGGAACGTGAATATTCCTCAGCGGCGCTGAGGTGACGCTCGATATTCTATGTCTTCGGCATTGCAGGTGATTACTCAACGGTGGTTAGACTTCCACGTCTTCGACGAAACCAGTCCCGCCGAGTTCGAGTACCGCGGACGACGACCGTTCGCCAACATCGTCGAAGGCACAACCATCAGCGTCGTCTACCGTTTCCTCCGTGCCTGAGGCGAATCCACGTGATGAACGCCAGGGCCCAGAGATCTCTTCTGTTTCAAAATGACGCCATAAGCAGCGAACATAAATATACAATACAAAAAAAAAATCCAGAATGTGTTTTACACGTGGACGTTTTATTAAATGGGGAATTGCGTTTTATTCGTGTATTAATATGTATATCGCTCGGAGTAGTCGCTACTGGTTCACACTCTCACGACGAAAGAACACGCTGCATCGCTACCCACAAGGTGAGCCTGGAACTGCATTTCACCAGAGCAAAGGTTTTGCTCTATTTGCTAGATCAAACATACGTACTATTTATGAGAAACGGTCGTTCATAACATTGTTAAAGGGTAACTGCAAAGAAAAAAAAGTTTTTTTAGATAGCCTAATTGGGACAAGCATGTCAAAAAACAATTTTTCCGCGAGAAAAAAAAGTTTTACAGCAATATTTATTGCGTGAGACTGATTTTAGTTTGCGGCAATTTCGTCCGTTTTAAATCGCGCGCCACGAAGTTGTGATTACGTGACGTCAATCCCAATAGGTTCTCATTGGCTAAGAGTTTGATTGACAGCTTAGATCTTGGTTGTTAAAGGGGCTATGCAACAATAATTGTACTTTGCGCAAATACCGCTTAGAACGGATCCCTCACGTTAATGACCTATGAAACTCGCGTTCGTTTTTCACCCCACACAATAGAAGTCCCAGAAAAAAATTAAAGAAAAACGAGCAGCGTTCACCCCCTCAGCTCGCAGCCAGAACAAGCGGCCACGTGATCTGGAGCCGATTATATGCCGCCAATGTTGATCATAGCCACGCGCTGGGGTTGGCAAAGCACAGGACACGCGCTGAGTTCCAGACATTGTTATGGCTCGGCTATTGTCGTCGTTGCAGCGATTGGACACGGGCCACTACCCGAATGCTTCTCAAGCTAGTAATTATCACGAGCCCAAATCGAGTGCCCACGCGATGCTCGGGTCCAATCTATGAACAGCATTCAAATATCGTCATATGGGTGTACTGCGATCCCCACGTTACGTCATCAAGTTTTGCAAAGGAGAGATTGAATGAAAATGATCGCTTTTGTCTCTGAAATTTCACCGCAACAAAGGCGTTTCTTGGCAAGTGGCGTTGCGTGCGACGATCCTTGAGTCCCACTAGAGCCAGTAAGCTCGTGTAAAGTGAAAAACATTCCAATTGAATATCGTTGCACCGCTCCTTTAAACCTTTGTTATATGTTGCAATTTCCTTTCGAGCGGCATACTTTTACGTTTAAAGAATAACCCATGTGATGAAAGTTGCTATTCTTTACAAAAGGTTTACAAAACGGGCACTTCCGTTTGGATTCATACCATAACAAACAAAAGCTTCGCCATTCTTTCATGGCCGCCGAAGACTCTGCTGACTCTGCTCCCGCCGGTCTCGCCGAAGTGATCAGTGTTTCGTGCTGACCCAGGTGCTTGGGTGAGACTTCCTAAAGTGAAGTAGTGTGTGTTTAGCAGCTGTCGCAGGTGTTAGTGATAGGAAGCGACGCGGGGTTTTCGCTTTCATAGCGCGGTTCTTTCGTTTTCCTCTTTGCTTGCTTAGCGTGCTTTTTTTTTTTTTTTTTGCTTGCTTGCTTGCGGATGCAAATGCCGACTTTTCGGAGATGTTAGATGAGTGATCCCGACAGCGAGGCTTCCAGCAGTCATGTCGCCCCGAAAGGAATGCTATTTGGCTGGAGGCAATCGGGCGTTCGCGTAACGACAAACGTGGGGTGCTATTCTGGTCACAAACGGTCACGTTCGTGTTTCTCGAAAACTCCACCCCCCTATGAACCGCGCGCTCCTATTGGCCACAGCCCGCGTGATAATTTTACGCGGTTCCCATGGTAACGTTCGCGAAACACGAAAGCAACCATTTGCCGTAACTGTCGCTCTCCGAGTTCGGACCGTGACGACAAAATGACGTATGACCACGTCCGACCTACGTAGCAGATAGCGGAAGTCACGTAATTAGATTAACTGCGGTATTACTCGACACACCCTACTTTCTGTTTCACTATGAGTGCGAGCTAGTGCGGGTGTAGGAGCTACAAGAACGTGCTCCGGGCTTTCAACGTCCCTGTCGAGCAGGCGCGCTTGCGCAGTGCAAGCCAACGTTCGTGCAAGCATCGCTCGGGGTGATGTGATCGTGCAGTGGAAGAAGCTTTGGGCAGGATTCTAGAGCGTAGAAAATGGCGGCGATGCTTGTTGCTCAACGATGGCTCGACCAACGCGTACAATGACGGGTTTTCTGCGAGCACCCGGTTTCCTTCGCTATGCACGACGACTGTTTCTGACGACAGTACCGCTTGTCGAAAAGCACCGTGTGATCGCAGTGTGACCAGCTGCACGACGAGAGACGGCGACGATGAGATATGATGACCGTCGAGCAACAGCTACTAATTGAATCGCACTGAGCTTTTTCGCAGCGGGGAACTACAAGAGCGCGGTTGCCACCGATGATCACATAGCTAATGCCCAGTGGATGGTGATCAGAGCCGTGACGGCCGTCGCGAGTGTCGCTGTCAACCGGTGGGGAGAGACGGCTGGGTCGACAAAACCCCGGACCGAGGCAGCTGAAGTATGTGCGAAAGAAGGCTTTCGTCGCCACCACGACAAGCACACCGACGTCGTAGGGTGCGTTGACGGAACCTAGAATCTAACTGAACCTTCGTCACCATCATCATCGGTCTGAAGGAGATCGTCACCGTTCTGAAGGACTCCAACACTTTGCCGCAAACACCACTTTGCCATTGACAACTTGGTGGTAAGTTGATGTTAGAACATCAGGGTTTCTACCGCTTCAAAGTTAGTGCACTCTTAGTACCTATGTCTTCAGTTGACCATTTGTTGCGGTTTGTAGCTACCGTCAATCACGCAATAAAATCTGGATGGGTTGCTGATGGCATTTTATTGTATCAATTAGATACTTTACCGTTTCACGCCAAGCTTCTGGAATTGCATGTCAGTCATCGGACAGTCATAAGAAACACTTTTCGATGCCCTGCAAGGAACTACAAACAGGTGTGCCCTAAAATGAATCGTTAGTTGTTTAGACAGCAGGAGTTTAGTCTGACAGAGTATGGTAACATTGTTACACACTGTAGACGAGAAATTTAGCCAGTGCAATCTTGTGGATGGTCATCATCTCCGTGACCAAAACAAATTAATAAAGATACCATTGTCCTACATTCAACACACGTGTGTTTAATGTAAAGGTTATGATAACTATTAAAAAATTCGTTTCAAAAGTGACAGTAACTCATTGAAATTAAAGAGTAGTGTGAGCTGGATTTTTTTTTAAATTTGCCTGTAATGCAGAGCAAATACGCACTGTTGACTTATCACCATCAAGCATAAACGACAAGCGGAAGCAGAGTAGATGTGTGAAGGAAAACCGCGAGCTTATGTACTAAAGAAAGAACCGCTACGTAACGTGAAGAATGTCAGCAACTATCTTGCCATTGTGGTACGAGCTCAGTGGCTATGCACATGCTTATGGCAGGCTGTGAATGTAGGATGCTCCCCTTATGGTATCATCCAGTGGCAAAGCCAGGGGGAGGGCTTATGGGGCTTCGCCTCCCCCTCCCCCCCCTCCCCAAATCCGGCGGGTCCTAGAATATACCCACAAATTTCGACACCCCCCCCCCCCCCCGCACCCCAAGTCATGAACATCCCAGCCACCTCAACCCCCCTACCCCCTCACCCCCTCAAAAGTTCCTGGCTACGCCACTAATATCAGCAGCACTCAATAGATAATCAACATGATCAGGATAAGGGAAATTTCCTTTATTTTATGCACCATATAGGCAGTGTTTCTGTCTTTATATGCATGCAGGAAAAGCACGCACTGTATAAAACACTTGTGTGAAGACTGCGTTCACAATGCAGTCCCAGTCAAACTTTCAAGGCGTTATTGAATTCCACAAATTAAATTTTCAATGAAACGCATTTGTTTTGCAAAACGCTGGCAAACTTACGTTGCGTTTTACATCATTCACCTTTGTCGTCCGATGAATCAGCAGTCAGCACTACACAAACCTCAATGAGCTTGTCGTTTGTTTTCTTGCCGTTGGGGCTATCGCTGGCGGTCGTGGTGGCTGTACAATTCTTTCTCAGACCGTTGGCTGCTGCCTCCGTGCTCGCGGAAACGTGGTTAACTTTGTGTCAACGTGAGGTTTTGAATCTTGACGCATGGCGACGCTGAATGAAGGTCTATTACCGTCTTCATAATCTCAGCAAGGCTACCATACGAGCCACAACACCACCACTTTCAAGCTTCATAACACCGGCACAAATAGAAGCCAAGTCTTGCATCTCGCCAAGTGGTATATCGGAGACGTTAAACGCCAGCTTACTGTGCTCTTCGACCCGGTCCTGCCGCCGAATGGGCTCATCCAACAGCACGAAAGCATTTGTGTGCGCGTTGATCATGTGACCGATCGGATGTCAAACCCCAGCCGCGGTCGATCCGACGAGCATCGCGGCCATGTTCTTTCGAGTTTATGTCGCCAAGGGTAGGGTTGTCGAGTTAAAACAATGCAAATTGTCCAGTGCATTCTTGTTCTTACGTCATTTTGTCGTCACAACCCGAACTCGAAAAATGACTGTTAGCGGCAAACAGAGGCTTTCTAGTTTCACGAACGTTCCCATGGCAACTAGCGTTGAATCGTCACGCGCAATGAAGCCAGTGGGATAGCGAGGTACCTATGTAGGGACGTGTAAAAACTTTTTGTTCTTTCTTTTTTGTTTTTGCACGAGCTTTTCTGCAAATAAAAAAGTAAGTAAAAAAGACTGCCCGAGATCATGCGGTCGCGTCCATTTCTTCAGCGCCGAAAGCAAAGAGCATGGCTTATGGGGACTACCGTCATAATCACTGCAGTGAGCAAAGGGAGCAAAGCATTAATAAAACTGCCCAAAGAAGCTTTCCTGCATCATCCACAGCATGTTCACAACCGGTGCGTTCTGCGTCGATCTCATGACTTGTCATATATTACCACAGAGTCGTCGTCAGCTCTGTATCCATTTGGAGTCTCCTTCACAGGCAAACAGAAAATTTCATTTGCAGCTTATGTTCACGGCGGCTTCACATAGGATGTTCGGTGTCGCATCGTACCTTCACATAATATTTTCTTCTCGTAATGCCATCCGTATTGTGCAGAAACAGGGAAAGCAACGACGCAAACGAGACACAAACACCACAAGGTCGTTACCGCGGTTTTCGCCATGTTTGTTTTCAAAGACCGTAGCGAAAGACTTCGAGAAAACAAGCTGAGATATCTTAGCTAAATTTATTTTACGTCATAATTATTGAAATAATCTTTCGTATTTTATTAAAGGATGATGTTATTTTTCTCTGTTTCCCTTCATTTTCCGGAAGGTAGTCTTTTTTCCGTTATTCGTTCGTTCTAACTCCTGGAGGAAAGAAAGAAGATAACAAAAAGAACAGAGGGATATGCGGGGATTTCTGCGCCCTAACTGCATGGACACGTCATCGCGACGTAGGGGGATCGTCAGATTCTAGCTGACCGCGTGCGTGAACCCGAACGTTGGGGCGGAGCCTCAAACAAGAATCATTCTAGTTTGAGGCTCCGCCCCTTCTTTCTCGATACGTCACAACTCGAAAGGTACCCGTTTGCGACCAGAATAGCACCCCTGGGGTGCTATGTTGCGCTTTTTGGACTCCTAGGAGACTTGGAAGAGGGAAGTGACGTCAACGACTAGAGAAACGCAGATTGGATGTTGACAGAAGAAAACAAAGTCAACATCCAATCTGCATTTGCTGCGTTGTTGACGTCACTTCCCTCTCCCTAGTCTCCTGGGAGTCCAAAAAGCGCAACATAGCCCCCCAGTTACGTTCTCGACATATCGCCCCGGAGGCCGTCGAGATTCGCACTGGGTGCATCGAACGTCCGCGACTAGACACACAAAATAAAAAAAAGCACTGTGTTCACTACGTAAAAAATAGTCTCAGTTCATGCATCTGTAGGCAGGTACGAAATCTTGCCCAAATTTATTCACACGGCACGATGAGCGCAACACGTCGCTGTGCAAACGCAGTCCAACAACACGAAGCATAAAAACGGCAGATTTAGGGCAACAATTCGGAGTTCATTGTTCAGTTAAAACGACATAATAACCGCACCACAAACACCACGAACATTTCAGCTGTTTTTCGCATCGCCGTGTTGCACCAAACAGAACGAGATCGCCGAAGTCAACGCAGCGCCGTCGTGAACCTTGGCTTGTGGTTGCGCACTCGTAGACCCTGTGACTCCCTTCGCTTTCTAAGCACACACGACGATTACGAATGATACTTTCCGTCTACCGCGAACATCACAGGGGCTCTTCTCCGGTCACGTAAACCGCACAGCTTCTGGGCTTCTGGTCTTCTGGTTTAACGTGCGTTGTGGCGTTGTTGCCAGATCTCACCGGAAGTCGAGACGCTGCGTCAGCAGAGTGATGGGCGGAGCGTACTTCTCCTCCGCGGGAGTCGAAAGAGCGGGAGTTTCAAATGTGGAGAGGTTCTGACTCCGACTAAATTACGTCCTGTGGCGTAAATATTGCTAAAAAAAATTATTTTTTTCGCGGAACATTTGTTTTGTGACATGCTTGTCCCAATTAGGCTGTTTAAAAAAAAACTTTTTTTTCTTTGCAGTTACCCTTTAAAAAGTATTTCAAGCGAATAAAGGAAGAATGATGCGCGAAAAAAAGTACGGTCTCAGAAATTGGGGTGTGATACTAACACCCCTTGTTCCAAAAACCAAAATTCAACATTCAGTTATACTGACATCGAACCGACGATACGAGCTTTCACGGGCGGCTTGATTGTTTGGTGATACGACTTATAAGAATAAGCTAATGTACGGATTAAAGACTACAGAAAAACACTCAACGTTTTGTTGGCCCTGCTGCAAAACGTGCTTAATTTTTATTTTTTTTTTTCGTTTTTTATACGCACGTTTTTTACTTAGTAAGTTATATCACACAGCTATCAACCCGCTCGTAAAGTTCGTATCGTCAGTTCGACGTCCGCGGAAAATGTTGAAATGTAGTTTTGGGGTGTTATATATGGGACAAGGTGTGTAACAAGTACGCCCCCTATTTTTTAAAGTAAATAGTATATGAAAATTGCAAGCGTTCCAGTCCACTCGATAAATGGCGCCATGCAGTGTGTCATCTTAAGGCTGAACTCTATGGGACGAATATGCTGCGAATAACCGAAGAATTTTGCCCGGCGGCTTTATACTCTGCGCGTGGAATCAACACAGTGGCTGCTACGTCGCGCGCAAAGCGAGCGTGCCGTCGGGCGGCGTCCGCCAGTTATTCGTCACATAATTCGTTCCATGGAGTTCCTTTAGGGTGCGTATAGACCTTTTTCACAAGGGCGCCGCCATCTTGAAATATCGTCACTTCCAGTATGGGCGAAAACAATGTTTTGCCGTCGCCACGCCAATAGAATGCATTTAGGAGATAAGCGTAGCCGTCACCCATTCTCGTTTTGTCTCCCCTCTATTATTTTACTATTTGCAGGATGATACGTTTGAATATTTTTTCGTCGCCCATACCGGATGTGCCTTCTTGGCGGTCGGGGGCGAGAGTAAGCGGAAATGGTCTATACATGCCTGTCTGTCTGAGGGTGAAGGCATCCATCATTGCCCTGAATGGGCCAGCGCGTGACGCTCTGGCGGACTCGGTGCGTGACTTGGGCGGTAAAATGGCGTCTATGCATTAGCCAAAGCTACGCGCTCGAGCTGAGTGACAGCCAATTGCGCGCACTTCAAAATGCACAAAAAAAAACGATTGGGCGGAAAAATGGCTGAGATGTCACCCCTCAAGCAAAAGCGCGCGTGTGTATGAAGGCACTCTATGTCCTCTCGTCGTAAGAGATCACAATACACTCGGTCGTTAGCAGTCGCTAGTGCGTGAACCAGCCTTTAAAGCAGCGGTGCTCCATTCCCTGATTATCTTGTGGGTGCCGCCATTTTGGTGCCAATAGTGCGCAACGAGATGACCTCTGGAACGTTAGATGTGGTATCAAGACGCTCAGGCGATACCGCTTTTTGCTGTTTCAACTTTTCTGGAGGACAGATAGCGCTTGCCCTGATTTCAGATAAAGGTTCAGATAACTGGCAACATTGATTTTGAGCGCCAAGGTAACTAAAGTGTCGCTACTCTGAAGCGTATATCGCCTCTTTAGTGGCTCTCAAGGCTAGTTCACACAGCTCCGTTTTTTTTTTAATGCGTTAGCATAGAACGCTCGTTTTGACGGAAACCCGGCGGTGTCTTTCGTTTGTCAGCGCCAGGAAGAGAGGGAGAAGGGGAGAGGAGGGTGACGCGTGCGACGCTCCCATTAATTCGAAGCACTGAAGTCAGCACGCGTCAACCTCTTCCTTGCTCCATGGCGCTGACAAACTGGCAGACACCGCCGGGTTTTCGTCAAAACGAGCCCTTTTGTTTTCGTCAAGGTCACGCTCACAGCTGGCACAGAGCCAGGGAGGAGGACGCGCCGCGGCGTGGTGGAAGGTGGGCGTGCTCAGTTGCCGCTCTGCCGTCGCCGGTTGTTCTTCACTCTGGGTTTCCGTAATAACGGGGCGTGGGCTGTGATGTGTGTGTTTGTGTGTAGCTAAAACCATGGATGCGGTTCCCTCTACGAGTGATATGGATGCAGTTCCTTCCACGAGTGGTATGGATGTGGTTCTCTCCACGAGAGATATGGATGACCGTATGACCGTATCCAAGGGCGTCGACGTACTCTGATAGGCAGAGCACAGAAAAGGGGTGGAAACAATTACAGGAAGATATATTGGTGGATTCATAAAGAATGCGTTAGCATGCCCCTTGGAAAACGCCACACACGTCCCCATTTTGGAATCGCCAACACTGACTCCGTAACGAGTCCTAAAAGAGGCAGCAAAAAATAAAGGAGCCCAAAGAGAAAGCCAAAACAGAAAAGTGAAAGGGTCAGCGCTAGATATTTCCAAAGGAGGGCGTGCGTGGCGTTTTCCAAAGGTCATGTTAACGCATTCCCTAAGAATTCACCAATAGATCTTCCTGTAATGTTTTATGTTACGCTACGTTAGGAGAGCTTAGGTACAAGTCATCGGGATATCAGCGCTTAATTCCTATTAAGCGAGGCTACCAGTTCAAAGAGAAAGCATGACACGCGACATTCGAGACACACGAATGTTTCGATGACTTATACGTAACGTAACTTAACGTAAGAAAATGGATCAGCAGTGTGAACCAGCCTTTAGTTTCGAAGTTCATAAAGATGTGATTTTGTGGGCAGTTAGCGATACTCAGATGTATACATGGGTTGCACGTGACATCATATCCTTCCTCCTTTCTGGTGGCCAAAACCTGCTGTTATACGTCGTTTCACCTTATGTGCGAACGAAGGCAAAGCAGGAAGCGCGAGCACGAAAGCTCCGTGCCTTCAGGCTTTGCTCGAGCGCGCGAGCTGGGCAGAAACGCAAAAAGCGCTGGTCTCGCGCTTCTAGCTTTGGCTTCGCTCGCAGATAAAGTGAAACGAAGTGTAATGAAGCTGTGCTCACTCGTTTCCACTCGCTCGCGACGCTCGTGTACTGCTCGTAGAATATGCACAGTAAAGGCTACGCTCGAGGAAGTTCGGCCACCAGAAAGGAGGACCAAATTACGTCAGTGCAACCTATGTATAAGAAGTATTCACTGGGCGCCATATTTGTGGGTGATGTCTAGAGCGCATGCTCTGAACGAGCCCACATTAATAGGCTGCAAAGATCGGCAATCTTAAGGGTGCGAAATGCACGTTACAAAAGAACTGTGGAAGCTCGCCATCAGCACGCGCTCAGCAGTTGCGCACACGGATATGGCCGCCAGTGAATACTTCCTATAGAAAAGGTACGTAGCTAATAACAAATTCGTATCGTTTCGTCAAAACACGTTTCTTGGACAACTTTTAAGGTCCGTTCACACATTTGCGTTCAGAGCGACCACTACGCTTACGAACGAATGCAACCGCTGCGACTTCAGGCCCGTTCACACAGTTGCGTTCGGAGCGACCACTACGCTTACGAACGAATGCAACCGGTTGGAACGACGAGTTACCATAGCAACGAAGCGCCAAACGGTCGTTTCGTTCGTGTTCGTTCGCAACGCAAGGAGTTGAGACGGGCTGAACTTTTTCGTAACGTTCGGGAACGACGGGAGCGACAGACCAATCACAGGTCGAGGAGAGCTCGGTCGCGCGCGTTGCATGCCGGTCGTGCAGTTGTCGTTGAAGTCGCAGCGGTTGCATTCGTTCGTAAGCATAGTGGTCGCTCTGAACGCACATGTGTGAACGGGCCTTTCAACGACGACTGTACGCGACGTGTACACACACATGGAACCGCATGCAACCAAACGAATCAACAGCCAATGAGAAAAGAGCTTCAGCTCTTGCTCCTAGCCAATAGTAAGCAACCTAGCTACTCTTACAAGCATGGCGGACCCGACGCGAGGTCCACCGTCCTCACCGGAGCAGCCAGAGGTTTCGGCTACGGCGTACAGTCACGAAGATCTGCTGTGCGCCTACAATAGCTGTGTAAAGGCTGGTTCAAACATCTGAAACGAACCCGTTATCTACGACTGGGTCCGTTGTGACCAGAACGACCGCTCTGCGCCTCACGTACACTCCTGCGACCAACGCAACAAGCGCAGTGCGTCGGCAGCACGGCGACCGCCTCTCCGCCGCCGTCAACTGTTGGGGACGCGCTGCTCACTTGCGTAACACAAAATAGACAGACCGCCTTCTATGACCACAGACTTTTTTTTTTTTTTTTTCAGGAAACGCTTGCAGGGTAGTGCATTAAAAAAAGAAAAAAAAAGATGCAGTACGCCGTCTTGCACGATCACGACTTTAATACACGACTTTGCAGACAGTACGAATCTCGCCACACGCCTTTTCTACGATTATAAAAGACGATGTAATCTTAGCAGCAATATAGCAACGTAGAAATATAATTTCGTGATCAGATAGACGTTGCGAGCGAGACGTTGCGAGCGTTCAGGATTGCTAACACTAATCACCTTTCTCGGGTGATGAAAACGCGTGAAAATTCGCTTGATGAAAATAATCCCTGGAGAAGGGGAACAAGGGGGACAAAGGACAAACACAAATCTCCAAACACAGCTAGGAAAATTCGCATCCTTTATACGGTACGCACCAGTAATACCTTGAACTTGAGCACACGCAAGGAATGCGCAAAAAAAGAAATCCGGGAGATGTTCGAGGAGACAAACGCTAAGAAAGCACCACTGTAGTCGAAGTAAACAAACACGACGGCACGGGCGTTTCTGCTGTCTTGAGAGTGCCGCCACGAGATCGCCGCACGAGTAGGTGGATGTTCCCTTCTAGTACGTGCTGGGTTATCATAACGACACACGACGAAAATTCACAGTCAAGGATAGCGCTTTTACGCGGAACGATGAGCTTCCACCACGCCGTCCACGTCGACGATCACCACCGACGCCATGTTGTCATATTGAAGGAGCCCGGCACGACCGGCATGCAACGCACGCGACCGAGCTCTCCTCGACCTGTGATTGGTCTGTCGCTCCCGTCGTTCCCGAACGTAACGAAAAAGTTCAGCCCGGCTCAACTCCTTGCGTTGCGAACGAACACGAACGAAACGACCGTGTGGCGCTTCGTTGCTATGGTAACTCGTCGTTCTAACCGGTTGCATTCGTTCGTAAGCGTAGTGGTCGCTCCGAACGCAACTGTGTGAACGGGCCTTTAATGGACACACGTTTCGTCGACACTGTGACGTTTCGCGGACGCATGCTCCTGCAACGTTTAGTCGAGAACGTTTTTATTTTTTTACTAACTGCGTAATCAAAGCTTGAGGCGCGCTTACCTAAACGTCGTCCCTCCCCCGTAACCCAGGCGAGACGTAAAACGTTTGTTGCAAAAACAGGAAGGTTTTGTTCGATGAAACGTTGCAAGGTGGGTCGATGCAACGGACGCGAGAAACCTTTCGATGAAACGAACAGTCCATAAAACGTCGTGTGTCGACAAAACGATCTGTCGATGAAACGTCGTTCCACGAACTCATTGCCACGGGCTAACAACATGTCTCTGGCATGCCTGTGGCCAGTGTTGTTTCGGACTGCAGAAGAGGTGTGGATCCTAAAGAATCGAACATGTGAAGCAGCGCAAAGCGACATCAACGCTTTTTTTTTTTTTATTATTCAGACATATATCTAATTTGGTGTCTACGTTGTGGAAATGAACTACCGCTTGACACCAGATTCTATTAAGAAACCTCACAAATAATAATAAAGGAAAAAAAAAAACATTTTAATCAGATATAGGGTTTCAAAAATGTTCCGAAAGCCAGGATTTATAATGATAAAGGAACTACACCGACTTGACTCAACAATATTAAAGGGGCGGTGCAACGATATTCAATTGGAATGTTTTTTTTTCCACTTTAAATGAACTTACTGGCACTAGTGGGGCTCAAGGATACTCGCATGTAACGCCACTGGCCAAGAAACTCATTTGTTGCGGTGTAATTTCAAGGACCAAAGGGAGCGTTTTCATTCCATCTCTCCTTCGCAAAAACTTGATGACGTAGCTGGGCGGTCGCAGCACCGCTCAGTGACCATATTAGAATGCGGCTCATAAATTGGACCCTAGCATTGCGTGGACACTTGATATGGCCTCGTGATACTCAATAGCTCGAGAAGCAATCGGGTAGTGGGCGGCCCATGTCCAATCGCTGCAATGACGACAAACGCCTAACCATAATGACGAAAATAATCCCTGGAGAAGGGGAACAAGAGGGACGAAGGACAAACACAAATCTCCAAACACAGCTAGGTGACTGGTGAGCGACTGAAAAAATCCGCCTGGTCCGGGAATCGAACCCGGGACCTCTCCATTACAGGTGGGGAGGTCCTGAGCTGGACACATTCTTGTCCAGCTCGCTTGCACCTTTGCATTTAATTGCATTAGAATTATAAGCCTAACCATAACAATGTCTAGAACTCAGCGCGTGTGCTGTGCCTTGCCAACCCCAGCGCGTGGCTATGATCAACAGTGGTGGCATATAATCTGCTTCAGATCACGTGGCCACTTGTTCTGGCTGCGAGTGGAGGAGGTGAACACTGCTCGTTTTTCTTTAATTTTTTCTGCGACTTTAATATCGTGTGGTGGAAAACTGACGGGCGTTTCAGTTCTCAGAGTGTGTGTGTGTGTGTGTATGTGTGGGGGGGGGGGGGGGGGGGCAAGGCATGCGTTTTGCCCCCCCCCCCCATTTCCCTGAAACAGCCGCCACTTGGTAGAGCAAACACTGGCCGGCTGCGCCCAAGGGATACCAAGGGCACCGCGCCCCCCGCCCTGGGAAGAGGGGAAGGGGGGGCTGGTTTGCCCCTCCCCCCACACTCAAAAACAAATTGGTACGCCACTGCGGGCATTGATGATGATCCCGTGACAACAGTGAATGTGGTAATCCAACTCAGCTCTTTGATTCTACGGCGTCGCGTAGCTCAAAAGGCAAGAAGACGCAAGTTCGACCAAGTTAGCCCTAAACATGGTTTGCACGTAACGTCCTTGCACCATACAGGTGAGCATTGTATTTTCTCTTGCCAGTAAAAGAAAGCGATAGTACACAGTTTACGCTGTGTACTATCACTACAAATGTCATCCTGGGGATAGTTAGGGGGAGAAAAGTGGCTCAGAAGGGCAGGAGGAATCAAATGTTTGTCTTTTTCAGACTTTGGCTAAGTGGCGCAAGCTATACCGCCCAAAGAATATAGCCAGTAACATCCATCCATCCATCTGATGAAGAAATTGCTGCTCGCCTCAAGCTGCGTTTCAACCGGAACAAGTGTGCTATCCTAGACTGGGAGGAGCAGACCTTACATAATCAGGAAACACAAGACCAACATGTGGCACCCACAGGGAGGAGCGCTGATGAAGCAGAACACTACCAAATACTTGGGGGTGACCCTTGCAGTGGGACCAGGCTATCTGAGAGTCCATGAGCAGAACGCAAAGGTAACGGCTCTCAGGGTAAAGGGAGTCCTGGGAAGAAGCACGCTCTAGACGTACAACAGGTTCGAGGTGGTGCGGGACCTGTGAAAGTTGGTCATAGTCCCGGGCATCACGCATGCCAATGGCGTGCTCATTCTCTTGTCGCCAACAAGAGAAATCTTAGAGAGGAGACAGAGGGACGCAGGGAGGATGACCCTGGCGGTCCCAAGAACAGTGCCCAACGAGGGAATCTAATGGGACCTTGGCTGGTCGTCTTTTGAAGCCAGGGAGGCCTGTGCAAAGGTGCTATATCAGATATGCATATACAGACTCCCAGGAGCGAACAGGGCTCACCGAACCCTGTGCTACCTTGTGTACAGGGAGACAGGCACCAAATGGATGCACCGGATGCGAAGACTGCAAGACCGCTATGGCCCTAATCTGGCTGGAGACGGCGGGCGAGAACAAGCTGGGCCCCAAGGCACTCCGGGAGGACACTAGCGCGGTGGAGACGGCGTCGAACTCGGTGTGTACCAAGCAGAGAAGATCACCGTAGAGAGGGTGCCGTGGTGCGACAACTCGGCAGGTTGCGGGCTCCTCGCGAGGGCACGCAAGGGGACTTTGCGAACCCGGGTGTGGAGGGCCAGGTTCAACTAGGGACTGGACGAGGTATGCACGCTCTGTGGACGCGACAAGGAGACGACGCAACACCTAGTGCTGCAGTGCCAGAGCATCGTACTGGACCCCCTGACGACGGCGGTAACACGGACGAGAGGAACTAACCGGACACCCACTCAGTGTTGGAGGTGACTAAGCAAAGGCTTGAGACAGGCCGCCGGAGGGAGGGTGAAGGCACTCAACCGGTCAGAGAGAGGGACATGAACCGACGGGACGGGCCAACAGAGTTTCAGGCGGAAGCGGAAGTCGCAGAGGAGACGACTGGCTAGATCCAGATGCTGTGTCTGTGATCATCCGATACAACAGGGAAGCTGTAGATCCATATCCATATCCCTATCCATGTCCATGGGTGAGTGTCGTTACTCTGAAACGTAGCTTATTTAGTGGCACTGCCCCATATATTAAGATGCCAAGACCAAAGCTTTTGGCGTCCATACACTCGCGCTGCAGCTTGAGCGCGGCTCGAATCTGTATACGTGCACTTTTCGCTTTTTTGAAATGACACAGAAAACAAGCTGGATTGTAGCCCTGGGTCACTCTGCTAGGATAGCTAGCTGCCATTGCTCGCTGCGATGGTTTTGAAAATGAAAGAGAGGAGCGCAGTGATGAAGCATTGAGCGTTGTCGCGGCATCACTACGTCATACATGCATCGTCTCAGACAAGCCTGTGAACAACTACGTCTCCTTCAACGGTAAGTCATCACACTCTAAAGGCGGCCACTCATTAATTTGGCCCAAGCCCGACACTACTGTGTCCTAGAAGTTGGGTAGTGGGCTCACCGCCCTATATCCCCCGTCTATTGCACTGAAGCGGCCAATGTCGAAAACGCCGGAGGCGCAGCAGTAGATTCTTCCCGAAACTTCTCCCGCCCACTGCCCGCGATTGCTAAGAGCCACCTAGCCGACCTGGGGCCCGAATCTGGACACTTGGCGAGAAAGTCGGCGAGAATCTGGCGGCCTTGGCGCCGGCCAATCATAGCCGCCGGATTTCTTGCCGACTTTTTTGCCAAGTGTCCAGATTAGGGCCCCTGGTCTGGCCAATGCGCGCTGGAAAGTTTCAGGAGGAAACGTTTACAGCGCCACCGCCGCGTCGCCATCAAACGCGTCAGGCCGAGCCGTCCCGTGAGTACACTACAACTCTCTAGGCCACAGTACCGACACGGAGCGTCTTTTGACGCGTTGGCTAGACACGACTTCCAGCCGAACATTGTCGCTGCGCTCGTGTCCGATTTGTGTCGGCGCTCGATCTCATTCTGATGACATCACAATTTTAATGCACAGGCTTTGAATAATTCAGCTGGGTTTATTCAGACTAGTGTTGGCGGTAACGCGTTACAAGTAACGGCGTCACCGGTAACGCGTTGTTTTTGTCGGTGACGTACGTAGTAACGTACTCGTTCCTTTTTCAAAACAGCAAGGGCACCATCATGGTGATGGTGCTTGTCATGTTTCTGTACCTGTTCTATCATCGCTGAACTAATCATAAACAAAAAAGCCCACTGACTTGCGCTTTTGACACTGATTGATTGGTCCTATTAGCTCATAGCGTCGGCTGAGTCTGGACTTAAAACGATGTATAGGCGACAAGTCATTACTTATTGCACTCGTTCTACATAAAGTTCCGTGATACTTTTTTTTACAAGTAACTACAACCATTCAGTTCAGTTCAAACCTCCGCCATTCGCTCCATAGTAAAACCCTCACCGTCACGCAGTCGGCGCTTCAAAGAATGTCGCTGCTTGTAGGAAGCTCTTATCTAGGAACTTTAGCTCCACATACTTTCAGAATTTTTCCTTTCTTTTTCCCTTCGCAAAAAGTCCCACCTTAGAAAAACCCAAACGCCCAAGCCCTTTTCTAATTGTCGAAAAAACGCTGTCGACAAAAAAAAAAAAAAAAGAAGCTGTTACCGTCAATTTATAAAGAAAAGATAACGAAAAAGTTACGTACTTTACTTTTTATCGGTAACAATAACGGTAACCTGTTTGTTTTGTTTTAAGGCAACGTAGGTTGGTCACGCGTTCTTTTATTTTGCAAGCAACGAGTAACGTGTTTCGTTACTTTTCTCGGTAACGCTTTCAACACTGATTTAGACCCACTCTCTGGTAGTAGTATGCGTTTTGGGAAGGGGGGTTGGGAAACCGACTGTTGTTGGGGCGTACTTAGACGCCCATGTCACAGTCGGAGGGGAAGGGTTCTTGGGAAATAAAGAGGGAAAAAGGGGAAGTAGAAGATGGGGGAAGGGTGGGTTTTTTCTCGTCTTTCTCTAGCCGTCGAAGTCTAATTTGCAGGCAGGGGGTCTGCGATGGTCATAGCCATCTGCACGGCTGGTTCGAATAGGTTCCAGTCGCCTAGATGGTGATTGGGGAAGTCCGATGTAAGCGAAAGAGGGTAGTTTCCTGATTTAGTTCAACCTCAGGGAGTAGTATTGATGAGTCAGTCTGTCGGAAAGGCTGTTGTCACCATTTCTTTCTTTGTTGCCTTTTTCTTCAGAGGAGGGAAATTAATCCTGTCTCGTCCAGGTAGTTCTCCAGTGCCTTCAGCGCCTTCTTTTTGGTGCATTTTGTGCCTCGTGGTCTGATGATCTCCTCCAGAGAGCTGTAGGGTAGTTTGAGTTTTCTGTACTCTCCCTGGAGTGCCCTTCTCTCTGTGTCGTAGAGGGTGCATTGTAGGAGGAGGTGGACGTCATCTGCGCGAGTCCCACAGGTGTTGCAGTCTGGACTCCTAGAGGCTCTCATCCTGTTTATCCATGCGGGGGTGAGGGCGCTGCCCGTCCGAAGTCGGTGGAAAACAGCCGCCGTTGCCCTGTTCATGCGTGCTGGTAGGCGGGCCGGGTGGTCGCCTTGTGCCTTGTGCCTTGCGTCTGGGTGTTGACATGCGATCTCCTGCCACAAGGAGCTTGGCGTCCGCGGACGGGGGCACCTTGGATGTGGGCGTAGAGGGCTCATCGTGGGCGAAGTTGGCCATCTGGTCAGCGATCTCGTTTCCCTTGCTGCCACAGTGGCTTGGCAGCCACTGAAACCTGACCTGGTGTCCGAGTTGCTCCAGTGCCATCGCTTCTGCTGCGATTCTTCGCGCCAGTGGTGGTGCCCTCTCCAAGTTATCTAGCATGGAGAGCGCGGCTTGTGAGTCGCACAAGATTACCCACTTGCCGCCCCTGGTGCTGCCTTTCTGAACGGCCTCGAGGGCGAGCAGGATCGCTGCTAGTTCTGTGGTGGTGCTGGTTGCATGGTGTGTAAGGCACGCGCTTAGTCCAACGCCAGCCGCCTCGAAGGCCGCCGCGGCCGTTGATGACCCGTCTGTGGGACGTACTGAGCCGTCCGTGAACACTTGAGCCCAGTCGTGGTACTGGTCCTCGATATGGGACAGCGCAAGGGTTCGGGGGGTCACTGTTGTTGCCGTCCTCCTTGATCTCAACCCGGGGATGTGTAGATCGACGTCCATGGGCTGTGGACGTTCTTGCAGTGGTGGGACGTCGGCCAGGGCCGCATCGGTTCCCACGATGTCGCCAAGCTGACAGAGCGCGCGTTCAAGTCCTGACTCTGTTCTCTGCGCAATCTTCATGATTAGGCTGCCCGTCGACCGCCTATTCTCCATTCGGAAAAGGTGCCCAAGAGCCCGCTTCTGTAGTGTGGCACAAATCGTGGCTACGCCGGCCTCGACGAGTGTCTTGTGTGATGAGGCGCTTCGGGGCGTGCTAAGGCAAATTCTCCGTGCAACTCTCTGCGCCCTCTCTAGGTTTTCTTGTTGCGTGCTGTTTAGCGTCACCAATGGCAGCGCGTAGGTCGGGCAGGACATGACCAGGCCCTTGTACATTGCCAGCATCATGGCCTGCGAGGTGCCCCACGTTGTGCCTCCAAGTGCCCGCAGGGTGTTTGTTCTTGTGCGCATCTTTTGGAGCACTGCATCTACAGCCGGCCTCCAGGACACGCGCGCGTCGAGCATCAAACCCAGATAAGTTGCTGTCTTTTCTGATTTCATCGGTGTTCCCTCGATGTGTAGTACTGGACGAAATGTTCGCAGTATTGGAGCCTGGAACAGAGCCGTGGTCTTCTCAGCCGAGATGCCGACGCCCAGTTCGTGTAGTCTGTGCACCGTGTTGGTCAGTGCTCGTTGCAACTCTTTCACCATTTCCTGTCTGCGATTTGGGGGGCTGGTGGCCCAAAGTGCCACGTCGTCTGCGTATACCGCCATGTTCACGAGGAACTGTGATGAAGCTCCAACTCCGGCAGCCGAAGGGAGAGACGCGATCGCGATGGAGAAAAGCAGCGGGCTCAGCACGCTTCCCTGAGGCACACCGGCTGTTATCCCGCGTGGTGTGCTGTAAGTGTTGCCGACACGTACACGCAGTGTTCTCTCGGTCAGAAATGCACGTATGTATGACAGGGGGCGCCCGGTGATTCCGAGGTTCTGGAGAGCCGTGAAGATGGTGTCGTGGGGGAGCGCATCGAAGGCTTTCCACACGTCTAGGAAGACTGTGGCCGTCGACCAGCCCCTTTCTTTAGCTTCCTCCATGGTGGTGGTGAGGTCTGCAATGGAGTCCGCAGTGCTCCTGTGTCTCCTAAAGCCGGAGAAGCAGTCTGGAAGCGCGTCCACTGCCTCCAGGTGATAGTTTAAACGTCGCAGCACCATTCGCTCCAGTAGCTTGCCCAAGCAGGAGGTTAGTGAGATGGGCTAGTAGGAGCTCAAATCATCGGCCGGCCTTCCAGACTTGAGCAGGGGCACGGTAGTGGCCTCTCTCCAGGCCCTTGGGATCTCAGCACAGCTCCAAATCTTGTTCATGTAGTCGAGGAGGCTGTCGTGGCACGACTCGTCCAGGTTCCTGATGGCCTGGTTCGTCACTTCGTCGGGGCCTGGGGACGAGCGCTTGCGCGGGCATGCGTCGATGGCGTGTCTTAGTTCGTGTAGCTTGAAGGGGGCATCTATAGCCTTCATGCTAGGCGCCGACGGGTATCTGCGGGTTGACCAGTCTGGGGGGGCTGGACCCCCCAGTGGGCGGGTTGGAGCCTTTGTGAAGGGGTCTGCGAGTAGTTCTGTCACCTGCTGCACTGTCGCTCCTCTCGCTAGGGCCAGACCAAGTATTGGCTGTCTTGCGAGCGGACGTCCGGCAAGCGTTTTCACCATCCGCCATGCTCTTTTTCCTCCGGCTGGCATGTGAAGTCTGGAGCAGCGGATGTCCTTCTGCCTTTTTGCCAGCTTTTTTCCATGGCGGCGGAACTTTGCGTCTAGTCGCTTGTACTCCTGTATGTCCTCCGGCTTGTTGGTCCTCCAGGATCTGCGTTGTACACGTGGTCGTTGAGCTCCCCGGCGGAGCCAGTGCATGTCCGGGTTTGGCCTTGTGATGGGTATCTGTACCATTCTTGTGGCGTTTTTAAGTGCTTCGGCGATGTTCTCGGGGGCAAGGGGTGCGCCAGAGTCTACCAGTTTGTCCAGCTGTCCTCTGTACTCCTTCCAGTCCACGAGGTGGCATGTCTTGAGTGGGACTTTGGTGGCTTCCCGATGATGATGGGAAGGTGGTCACTGCCCCAGCTGTCCTTCTCTGGTGTGGCTGTCAGGCGTAGTCCTCTGGTAATAAATGCGAGGTCAATGACGCTGCCTTCCACCCCTGGGCGGATGAATGTTTGTTCTCCGCTTGTTATATTACAGAGTGCCAGGCCACCCAGAGTGGACTGTAATGCACGACCCCTTGCGTCCGTTTTCTTGTCGCCCCATGTCTCGTTGTGGGAGTTAAAGTCGCCTGCGATTACTGCCTCACCCTTGATCTGCGTGCAGATGTGCACAATTGTCTTTGGGTCCCAGTGACCCTGCGGCCGCACGTACGCGGACATGAAGGTAACCGGCCTTCCCTTGAGCTCCACTGTGACCCCCACGTACTCTTCAGTGTCACTGCATAAGTCATTGAGGTCCACTTCAGTCTGTCCAAAACTTGCTCGTACCAGCAACATGGCTCCTGGGAATTTTCCTGCTCGCGTTGCTTTGCTCATATAAGTCACGTACCCTGAGATGCGAATGTCTTTTGTGTTCGGTTCCTATAAGGCCAGGGCATCATATGCATTGTCTTGCAGATGGTCGCGAAGCCCTGGCAGCCGCGATTGTATTCCGCTAGCGTTTCATTGTAGCAGAGAGCACCTGATGGGGTGTTTGGATGTTGGATTAATGTTGCTTCCCATTTTCAGTTGTTGGTGGGGCTGCTGCTAGCTGGCTTACGACCACTTGCAGTTGGATGAATTGCTGGAGTATTTCTGCTCCCGGCTGGTACTGATGCAGGAAAGGAATCCCATCTTGAGAAGCTGCGTCTTCTATGGCCAGAGAAAACTGAGTTCTGCAGTTCAGGAAATGAAGTACAGGAGTGGTTGGCGTCAGAAAGCGAGAATCGGTGAAGTCCCTGGGTCAGATGAATATAAAATTCGTAAAGATGAAAACAAAAGCTGGATATACACTGCAGAATAGTTCCGGCATTTTTCCCGGCCGTCGTTTAGCAATAAAGGCACAACATTGGCTGTGTTTGGTGCATCGAATGAGGTAAGCCTAAAAGAGCTTCAGAGAATCATTAAAATAATGGACTCTAATGAAAGAATAGCCTTGATCACCTGATGAGGCGTTGACCCGGTGTTATTGTTGACAATAATTTACGAAGAGTAGTGAACACGAGTGGGATTATGACCATGAAGATAGAGGTAGTTTCTCCTTCCGTTTTTCGGTTAGGTGCCAACGTATGCAAATCAGAAGACTTGTTTGAAATTATGTCTTTGATGTTTTGTTTATCCCAAAAGGATGGTGTTTCAGTTCCTCCAATGGCGACTCTTGAGGTGGATGCTACGGCATCGGGGTTTTTGTTTCTGCTCTGTTGTTTTTCAAGGGGAGGGAACTCTTGAACAGTCCGTTGTGGAACACTCTTGATGGTGGCATCAGGTTGTGGTGTGTCAATTTCGGCAGTTTTCTTGCTTATTTGGTGTTTAGTGTGTACTGCACCTCTAGCCTCACGAAAAATGGTGTTGTGTTTCAGCTGGTATCTCGTGACCTCTGTCTCTCTTACTTTCACTGGGCATTCGGCTGCGTTGGAAGCATGCTCTCCTTGGCAATTCACGCATCACGGGTTGGCTGTGCATTCACCTTCGTGGCACTGCCCACATCGATAGCACAGCTGAGAGGCCACTGTGCATGCAGCTGCAATGTGGCCAAACTTGTGGCATTTGTAACATTGCAGGGGTAGTGCTCGGTAGGGAAGTACCTCAGTTCTGACAAGACCCACTTTGACATGTTGGGGTGGCACCCTTCCTGTGAAGGCAACGCGTATGACGGGCGATTTCTTCCCGAGTCGCTTCACTTCTGTTATGCCGACAGAGGACTGTAGATGTGTCTTTACGTCGTCATCTGTGCAATCAGAGTCAATATCTCGGAGGACGCCGAAAGAGTTCGAGCGGTCTCTGGGCAGGAAGGCTGTCACTTGCAGTGCACAGAGTTTCGTTAACTTGAGCAGTTAAGCTTTAAAGAGGGGTCTTTTTGTGTCAACTGCGATGATGTCGCGAGCCTTGTTAATTCGGATCTCACTCACCATGCCTGGTGCAGCGTTGTTAAGAAAGTCTGTGAGCTTGATTTTGCTCAGTTACTGAGCTTGGTGGTTTCCAGTGGGGATGAACAGTACGGTATGACCGACTTGCAGGTTGGCTTCATCCTTGAAAGGTGATGCTGGATCCATGCACCTCTTGCGTCTTTTCTTTCCGTGAGCGACCTCGTATTCACCGTCGTTCAATTGCATGTCGTCATCATCGCAGGCGGATACGATCGTCGAGGAGGAGCAGGTGACGGCTTCATCGGTGACGTCCATAGACGGAATTGTATAGCCGTCCTTGACGATCTTTGCTGAACTCGCCTAGTCTTTGTCTAAGTCGGGGGGATGGTTCGGTGACTTGGTGGTCATCTTCGTGGATGTAGTGGCCTCCAAGAAGGAGGCCGTTTGTGAGACGAGGTCCGGTGCCTCTCTGCTTGTATGTGATCGCAGAATATAATGTGGAAAAAATCAGTTTACCGGTTATTTACGAAAAGCCTCAGGAGATGGTGATAGAATAAACAGGTGCAGTCTCGTCGTCGTCGTCGTTCCATTACTTGTAATCCGTTGCTTTTTCAAGCAATTTTGTAACTGAAAAGTTACTTTTTAATGAAGTAATTTGTAATGTAATTTCGTTATAAAATATTGGTAACGGATTACTTTAATTATTCGTTACTTTTTAAAAAATAAGAGCATAATACAGTAACTGAAGCAATACGAGCAGAACATTCAGCAGCATAAAGAGAGCAAGTTCACCAAAATAGAAAACGTCAGGAAGGGGAGAATAGCCGTAAAGAAAACACGATATTTTGTATGACCGGTCACTAGAACCACTAGAAAAAACGAGCACCGCATGTATAAATATACGAAAGACAAAGATCAAGCATTGCAACACCCAGTAGGCTCTCCGTCACCTTCCACCGTGTTTTTCTTCTTCTCCCGTGTTTATTTGTTTCTTTCTTTTACACCGTTTCACTTTTTCTAACTTCTACGGCGTCTCCCGCCACCTGCACGGACATCAAACGCGGGTCTGTACCCCCTCGATTCCCGGGTTCACAAGTCGCGTAACAGACGATGTAGCCTTGCACGAGGGGGTCGAATTACCTTCGTCTTCGCTGTGCGCTACTCTATGCTAGCACGCTCTTGAGGCATGGCTGAAAAGCACCAGGTGCGAGGCTAAGAGCATCGTCTTCGAGGGTACGGACGATAATTCTTTTGGTTTACTTGTCTGGGCATGGTGGTCGAGTCCACTCCTCACATTACTGTCAACTGTCAACATAAAGGGGGGGGGGGTGACCCATCTAAGGAGTGGTGGCAGAGAGAGAAAGAGAGAGAGAGAGCACGTAAAAGTGGTGTGCCCTACGCCCTCTCCTCCCCTGGCCTTCACGATTATTGGTATGGAAGTGAGAACCGATGAACGATCGATAACCCGTAACCGCCTCTTTTTCTCTGACTCGTCGAGTTTTCGGTCATGGAGTGTCCGTCTTCTCCATGGCCATCTCTTAAAGGGGCACTCAAGTGGATTCTGAGATCGTCTATTTATTGTCATAACGCAATCTACGGGCTCTAAGCATCCTAATAATCCTAAAATTATTTTCAAGGGCGGCCGATTTTCCTATTAAAAATCCAATCAAAGATCGGTGTTCTGCGCCTAGATGCAGGCCGTCAGGGGCGCTGTTGGACGGGAAGGCAGCAGGGAAGGGCGTGCGCCAGCCAATCACGAGTCCCGGCGGACTGATTTTGAAATGTGCGCGTATTCGGCGGACCGGTGTTTTCGAATGTGTGCGTATTCGACGGACTCATTTTAAAACGTTCATCGAATGTGGTGTCGTCGAATGGAAATTCTTCGGCGGACGGCAGATATCAGGTCTATCCCGTTCGACGACGTTTCTAGCCTTCTACGCGCGACGCCGACGCCTCGAACGCGACGCAAACGTAGACGACAGCATTCCACGGCGCTGCGAAGCGTCTTCGGCATGGACACCGGACTCCCGGATACAAAAGAGAAGACCAGTGGGGGGAGGGGAGGGGGGGAGGGGGGGGGAGGGAAAGGGAACGCGGCTCACCGCGGTGGCGGCCGTTAGAAAACCGCTTACGTTGCCAGCATAGGTTTTGCAGCGAAGAAGTTGGTGCCATATACGGCGGACTGAGTGTTACTTTTTTTTTTTCGTTTAAGAAAGAGAATGTATTGTTGTGTTACATAAGTCCGCCTGCATACAAACAACGAAGTTTAATTACATTTGTCTTGTTTACTTGGCTCGAAACTCTAAAAACTGGCTTTTGACAACTTATTGATTCCGTCATTTCGAAGTATGCAAGGCAGTTATCTCGCTGATCTGGTTTCGGTTTCGGAGTCCGTGATCCCCTTGAGCAGTCACGTGCATGCGCATTGCATGATTCTGATCACGAGGTGCAAGAGAAAGTAGGCAAGCGACCACGTTTACAAAGTTTTCGGGGTGCAACATAATGCCTACCTCACGCTTCTCATGTGGAAAGAAAAGGTTGAAAGGTTGCGTTGGTCCATTTCACGTGTCAGTAGCCGTTTTCCTTCTGCTCTTTTTTCCTTTTTTCCCTATTCGCACTTGCCACCGTCCAGCATCCGAGCGCACATGGCATGCGGCGTCTTCGGAGCAGAAACTAACCGAAAGTAAACAGACAGTAATTACATTACGCTTATTGCTTAATGATATCGTATTTGTCACTATTTTGATGAATACTCACGGCCCAATTTTGGCACCAGAATACTGTAAACGGCGTTTTGTTTGCGGGATCGATATTTAGTAAATTTGCCAGAACGCTGAATTTTGAAATATGTCGGAGACCCGAACTTTCGGAGTCGGATGCAGATTGCTCGTTGGGCCCTGTGTGAGGGGGATGTGCGTGTTATAGTTTTCGTGATTGTTTTACATTGGCGAAACCCAGGAATGGTGCCGCCAAACAAAGCCACTTATTCGAGTATACTATCTTGATAACCTTTTCGTGGTTGTGTTATAGTTGTCAACATTAAACTTGTCACGAAATATAAGCCGCTCGGAACAAACTGTATCTGTGTAGCTCAGAGTTCTCCCCAGAAATGTTTTCGAGGTTGACACTGGACACACCCACCGGTGGAAAGGGGGGGGGGGGTGTTCTGAAACGCTGAAACACTGCACGTTGTATTTAGATACCGTTTTGAGCACGCGGTAGAGTGCTGTGCCTTCTAGTCCATCCGCGAATAGATTTTGAGGTGGCTGGGACATCGCAGAGATGGATATGCACTCAGCTGGACTGGTGGGCGGCAGAACGAGTGCCACCCACCGACCCAGATGTAGCACAAAAACAAATTTACTAGTGCAGGTTTCCCTTCGAAAACCCCGAGCTCCTTCGAAGATGGTTGACAGCCCTGAAAAAAGAGTGATCTTATCCTCACCTGCGCCACAAGATATGCTCAGATCACTTTGAACCATCTTGTTTTTAAGCATCACACAATAAAAGTGTTTTAAAGCCAGATGCCGTGCCAATAATCTTTGCTTTGCACCAGCCCATTGATCAGGTGAGAAACTCAATATTAAATTCTACCCGATTTTAGTAAGGTTAATTAACAAAATTCTTCTAAAAACAGTCACCAACAGAAGAGCCGAGCCTCCCTCAGACGCCATGTCAAAAGAAGACTCAGCAGGTAAGGCAAACAAATTGAGAGTAAGATGTGGGTAGTCGGCTTTACACGTAACCCATTCAATGACAGTCCCCAAGCGGTCGAGTGACCAGCCACCCTCGTTCTCGAACAGTTACACCGACCCTGAGAGAGACACGACAGGTAAGGCAAACAAATTGCAAGTCAGGTCTGGCTGGTCGACTAGACGCGTAGCCCATCCAACAATAGTCTCCAAGTGGAGGGGAGACCAGCCACCCTCGATCTCGGACAGTTACACCGACCCTGAGAGAGACAGAACAGGTAAGGCAAGCGCATTGTGAGTCAGGTCTCGGTAGTCGACCTGACGCGCAACCTATCCAACGATAGTGTCCAAGTGGTCGAGAGACCATCAACCCTCGGTCTTGGACGGTCACACCGACCTCAAGGGAGACTCGAGAGGTAAGGCAAACGGATTGAGAGCCAGGTCAGGAGAGTCGACCTGACATGTAACCCATCCAACAATAGTCTTCAAGTGGTCGCGAGTCTAGCCACCATGGGTCTTGGACTCTAACTTCGTCCCCAAGAAAGACACGACAGGTAAGGCATACACATTGCGAGTAGGCCCACCTCGCTCGTAATTCCTCTCATGATATCTCCAGGTGATAGAGAGACCAGCCACCCTCGGTCTCGAACAGTTACACCGACCCTGAGAGAGACACGACAGGTAAGGCATACAAATTGCAAGTCAGGTCTGGCTGATCAACCTGACGCGTAGCCCATCCAACAATAGTCTCCACGTGGAGGAGAGACCAGCCACTCTCGGTCTCGGACAGTTACACCGACCCTGATAGAGACAGCACAGGTAAGGAAAGCACATTGTGAGTCAGGTCTCGGTAGTCGACCTGACGCGCAACCTATCCAACTATAGTCTCCAAGTGGTCGAGAAACCATCAACCCAAGATCTTGGACGGTCACACCGACCTCAAGGTAGACTCGACAGGTAAGGCAAACGAATTGAGAGCCAGGTCAGGAGAGTTGAGCTGACATGTAACCCGTCCAACAATAGTCTCCAAGTGGTCGCGAGTCCAGCCACAATCGGATTTGGACTCTAACTTCGTCCCCAAGAAAGACACGACAGGTAAGGCATACACATTGCGAGTAGGGCCAACCTCGCTCGTAATTCCTCTCATGATAGTCTCCAGGTGATAGAGAGACCAGCCACCCTCGGTCTCGAACAGTTACACCGACCCTGAGAGAGACACGACAGGTAAGGCAAGCAGATCGAGAGTCAGCTTTGGAGAGTGGACCTGACATGTAATCTATCCAACAATAGTCTCCAAGTGGTCGAGAGACCAGCCACCCTCGGTCTGGGAGACTAACTTTGTCCTTGATAGAAACACGACAGGTAAGGCAAACACATTCCAATTCTGGTCTCGATAGCCGACCTGACACATAACCCATCCAATATGACAGTCCCAAAGTGGTGGAGAGGCCAGCCATCTTTGGTCTTGGACAGTAACTCCGTCCCCGAAAAAGACACGACAGGTGAGGCAAACACATTCCGAGTCGTGTCTGGATAATCGACCTAACAGATAACCCATCCAACGATAGTCCACAAGTGGTGGAGAGACCAGCCACCTTCAGTCTTGGACTGTAACTTCGTACCCGAGAAAGAAAGTAGGTCAACCCTGCTCGTAACCCATCTCATGATAGTCTCCAGGTGATGGAGTGACGGACCACCCACGGCCTCAGACAGTAACACCATCCCTGAGTAGAACTCCACAGGTAATGCAGAAAATATTTCAGCTCCGATCTTAAAAGTAGACCCTTGAAGCAGCCTAAAAGCAAGGTTGGTCTCTTTCTATTCCAGGTGGACATGCTGTTTCGGAGAGCAACTGAGGAGGTAATACAAAAACGGCTGGCTCTTTTCTTAAAAGAGTGACATAGGACTGATTCACTAAATCTGTCATACAATATTTCGCTGAAGGCGATCTTTGGCCCTCACACTCTTCAACGAAGACAACATACCAAAAGGAGACTTTGCAGGTACGGCAGAAATTGCTAATACATGTGTTTGCAACAAAAGCGCATTTTGCACAGGTGGAAATTGAATATAATTAGGAAACTGCATTATAAAAATTATGTAAAACATTTTGTTTGACTTGAAGTGTACATTTTGTTCTAAATAGGGTACCCCTTTCCCATCAAGACCAATGAAGCGCAACGACGAAAGAAAGATCAAGAGGTGCTGTGTAGGGATGCTTATATGAGATTATTAGTTGAAACATGATGTCACCATGCAGGTTTCTATGTCATCTGATGAGGAGCAAAGCATGCCAGGACGGCGAACCTGGAGGCTTTCTCGAGCAGCTGAACAGGTGAGGCTAGAAGAACACTTTTTCGTGTGATCGTCGGTTTAAATGACCTAGGCGTACTAGGTATCTTGAAGCGACAGTGTCTGGTGGGTATTCTGACTTTTACTCTATTAATGTGTAACTTTTATAGGCTAGCATTTGGGTGAAACGTGAACGACTGTTGGGTAAAGCCTGAAGCCTGAGTGAAGCCTCGCCCCCCCTCCCCCCTACGGCCCGATCACTCGTGTCCAAGTACCCCCCTCCGTCCAGGACATTCACCACACCCTCCCTCCCCAGGGCATCCCCCCGCCCAGGACCCCCCCCCCCACTATTTTTTGCGTCCAGGTACCCCACCCCCAAAACAATTGCCATACCCCCCCCCCCCCCCAGGACCTCTTGCGTCCAGGTAACCCCTCTCCCACAATCTTTTGTGTCCGTGAATCTCCCTTCCCTCCCCACCCCCATCCTCCAGAGTATTCCTCCGGGTATTAACAATGTAGACGTGGCAATACAAGTTCTTCGCACTTGCCATACATTTTTATTATATTTTTGTTTCAGGACGTAGGTAGTTCTTCATGTTCACCAGGAGACGAGGAATGGCAACCCTGAATACTCAGATGATGAGGTTCGAAGGAAAAGACGTTGCTCTGTAAGTGAATAAATATACTTGTATAGGAAGTAAACAATGAAACCAAGTTTTGTTTTCTCACAGGATGGAACACCTGCAAGTATCAGGAGTGAACCAGTCAAGACTGACCACACCTATGGGAGTCGCGACACTCCAAGATGTATGAGACTAACAGCAGCAAAACGAAAGCTGTCCGCAGCTAGAAAAAAGCTAGAAAGAAGCGGCACGAAAATTTTAAAACTCCAGAGCTTAATATCTGACATGAAGAGCAAGCACCTCCTCACAGAGGATGCAGAGAAGGACCTATAGTCCTTTGGAGAACTCCCAGAAGAGCTGCTGAAATCGTGGAACTCAAATCAGCAGAGGCGGGCCTCCGGAAGGCGCTACGGACACAAAATGCGTAAATTCGCAGTAACCCTGTATTTCCACTCCCCCAGAGCTTATGCCTATGTCGCGGGAATTTTTCCCATGCCAACTGTCAAGACGCTTCGCTCCGGGTTGAAGGTTGTCGATGCATGACCAGGGTTCACAAACGAGTCATTCGAACACCTAAAGACGACCCTCCGTGGCAAGCCCCAGCGGGAGAGGCTCTGCAGTGTTATGATGGACGAGATGAGCATCAGGAAAAAGTCTGACCTCGACATAAAGAGTGGGCGCTTAACTGGACACGTTGACTTCGGGCGCTCCCAAAGCCCACTCGAAACAGACAATGCACCCCTTGCAGGCGATGCCCTTGTTCTGATGGCTGTTGGGCTGGTAGCAGCCTGGAAGATACCAGTTGGTTATTTTCTCAACAATGGACTGACTGGGAGCATCCTAAAAAACATAATAGTGGAAGCAGTAACAATGCTCGAAGAGTGCGACCTAGAAGTAGTTGCAGTTGTGTGTGATGGCCTAGCATCTAACGTCATGATGGGCAAGCTGGTAGGCTGTCGCATTCATGAGGACACCGCCGAAAACTTCAAAACATCATTTCCACACCCAAAAGCAGCTGATTGTGAAATTTCCCTTATCTTTGACGCAGCACATGGCCTAAAGCTCTTACGGAACTTGTTTGGCGACAAGAAGACACTGGAGGGTGTGGAGTATGGGGTAAGGAAGTAGGTGGATCAATGAAGCACATGTGTATATTAACTGAACATGAAACATTACAGGCTGTACACTGGAGCTTCATTGAGCGACTCCAAGAGCTCCAGCAGACAGAAGGCATCCGACTGGGCAACAAGCTCCAGAGAGCTCATGTGGAGTACTACCGCCAAATAATGAAGGTTCGACTAGCAGCACAGACCTTTAGCTCCTCAGTGAGCCAGAGCATTGACATCGCTTGACGGCTGGACCTGAAAGACTTCCAAGGAAGTGAGGGCACTTCAGCGTTCATTGAAGATGTGAATCAGTAAGTGCTAGGAACCACCATATAAGTATTTAACTAAAAGGAACACATATCTTTCCAGAGCATTTGACCTGCTGAACTCCCACAGCAATACGTCTACGGGGCCCAAGGCATCACTCTGCAAGGACACCTTTGGAGAACAGCGGCAGAAGATGCTGTCACTTTCATCCCGCTTGATGTCCCTAAGGCTTCCAGCAGGAAGGCTTGTCGCCCAGGATGGAAGACGGATGTCCATCATCAGCCTTGCCTTCACCCTAAAGAGCGTTGCGGACTTAGCGAAGCGACTCTTTGAAGGAGACAAGTGCAGGTAATTTCGAAAATTCAGCAAGCATAAATATCGTGGTCGCCTTAAAATGTTTGCGACTTCGAAACTTTTCATTCAGCATACTACTTATGCTCTTCCTTCAGAAACTATAAGCTGTAACAAAATGTGTTCCCTCTCTCAGGTACATCGGCACATATCGCCTGAGCCAGGACCACCTGGAGCTATTTTTCAGCTGCGTCCGGCAACGAGGTGGCTGGAATAACAACCCTTCAGCTGCCCAGTTCCGCTATGCATACCGCAGCTTGCTTGTCAATGCAGACGTTCAAGCCCCAGCGACTGCTAACGTCACCCCAGACATGGAGGAAATCTCCACCCTGCGGCATCAGGGAACGATGAGGACGACTGAAGAGGATGAGGAACCTCAAAGTTCGAATCCCCTGGAATTGGTTATTCCAGACCATGACTATGGGGTACCTTATGGCCTATCAAAGTTCAGTGCCGAGGCAGTGAAGTTTATCGGAGCCTCTGTGATAAAAGTTGTGGCAAGACGAATCACATGCTCAATGTGCTTGGACCTTTTGATGCAAAATGATGCAACAAGCGTGGTGATCTATCTCAAAGAAGACCTCGTTATGCCATCTACTTTTGTTAATCACCTAGTCAATTGTGCGGAGTTTGTATTCCGACTAGATGTCAATGCTCCACAGAAGGTAAGCGTCCAGCATCTCACACTTAAGGCATTTCAGTATTTCACTGATAAATATAAGACGAGCCTTTCAGACATGCCCCACTTCCAAAGTGACCCGGAGCATGTCATTGCCCTCATAAAGGTGATCTTGAGGGAGTATGCTGTGATGCGTTTAAGTGACTTGACTAGGCGTATCAGTGAGCAGACGAGAGGACCCTACATAAAGTCGCTTTTGACGAAGCAAATCTTGTTCAGGAACCAGTAGACCCAGTTAACATGTATATATGTTGCAAATGTGCTGTATATATGTGTACGCTGTAAAAAATGCATATATCTTGTGAATACACTGTGAATAGGTACACGCGTTTCAAATGTGCTGTAGATATCTATTTTCTATAAATATGTGAATATGCATGTATATATATCTATATACCAGAGATGATCTAAACGTGTATTAAATTTGTTATAAAGCTGCCTGAATGCCAACATTTTTATGCACACCTTTGCTAAACCGCTGAAAAGTTGGTGACAGGGGTTTATTTACACACAAAAAAGGAAATTAAAACTCGGGTGACATCAAAAACTAAGCTTGACAGCAATGTCTCCCACTTCGCATGGCTACACAGCACGGACTGTGCTCACATCTCAGAGTTGAGAACACTGTAGAGGTTCCACGCCCCGAGCAAGCTTCCTGTCTATGGTACCACAAGCATGCACAAGTAGCCAAAGCACGCTCTATTGACAACCTCATTACAAAAGCTAGGCAAAACTCTCGTAGTTCCCGCCCTCAGTACACGTTGGACATCTTCCACACCTTGACACCGCATAACTGGATGAACGAGGATTTACATTTACTCCAGAGGTCACTCTCGCCGCTTCCTCACCGTCGAGAAGCCGGATCAGCTGGCGACAAGCGGCAGATAAAAGGCTTGAGCATCAACATCTCAAGTGCACTCGGTGCCGATGCAGGTTTCTGTCAACCAGTAGCCCAGCACAAACCATGAACATTCCAGCTCTTCGTCATGACACGGTGTTGCAGAGAGCAGGGTAAAATACAACTACACGGACCACCGAAGCAAACGCACTCTTACCGTATATCTTGGCTTGTGATTGCGCCTTTGTAGATCATCACATCGCACACTTTTGACCACCATGTGAGAGCAGGAGAGGGAATCTGCTTTTATAAGAATTTTGAATGACGGGTCAATCTTTATAATTTTCTGGGAGGAGAATAGCGACGTCTGTGCAAATTCGGGAGGCACAAAAGAGGATCCAGGTAAGAGGGGAGCTGCTTCTTCCCCTCTTCTCTGGCGGTCATCGGAGCGCTTTTTGTATGACGTCGCGTGCAAGCCACGTATCCGTTTTGCTGGAAAGATGCAAACGACGGGCATAATAAAATCGTTTTCATATTCCGCATACATCGCAAAAGCACTTCCCCAGTCACCTAGCGAAAAGCGCGAAACACGGAGTCCGCACCGTCCTGACTTCCCAGTCTTTTACCTACTTCAGAGCATTTTGTACTTGCTAGTAGGTATGTCTACTGAAACTGCAACTTCAAACTAGGGGCATTGCCAGAGAGAAAAGAGACAAAGTTGGGAAAGCTTGCTCGCTCTCCCCAATTTCTCAACTTTCAAGGGATTGTACCATAATAAATGCACCAACGCCTCTTCCCAAAATAAAAAAGCACCATGTTCACTACGCAAAAAAATTGTCTCAGTTCATGCATCAGAGGTCAGGTAGAAAATCTTGCCAAAATTTATTCACACCGCATGATGGGCGCAACAAACTCACACGAGATTTACAGGAAAATATCGGTGGTGACTTAAGTTTCCCCGAAATTCTGTATAACCGGTCGTTTGCGGGACCGAATCATCTACTCGAGCGGTGTGCGTCGCTGTGCAAACACGTCGCTGTGGAAACGCAGTCCAACAACACGAAGCATAAGAACGGCAGATTTGGGACAACAATCCGGAGTCCATTGTTCAAATAAAACGACGTAATTTTGTTGAAAACGCCGCAGCTTTTTACTTGGTATGCGTCGGAAATCCTTCAAATTTGGAAACGGAACGAAGGAAGATCTACTTTTAAAGGCGCTCGCCCCAGCTGGACTGGATCAGCTGACGACGGGACTGAACCCATTTAACCTCAACCCCACAACAACCGATTTGCGCTCCGTCGCCGTGTTGCCATACTTGGGTAGTAATTCAATTACTGTAATTGAATTACTGTAATTTAATTACTTTTCATGGTAATTTGTAATTGTAATTAATTACTTTCGGCCAAAAGGAATTGTAATTGTAATTTAATTACTTTCTAGCGTCAGTAATTGCAAAATTTCAGGCACAATTACAATTACTTTTGCAAAACTTTGCGGCGCCGACGGAACCTCTCTGAAAGCCTCAGACGCTCGCACATGCGGCCTTGCTCTCAGTGAAACACCCACACACAGACACAAACTCACACTCACGCACAACATAAACGTTGCATTGTTTGTTGTTTTGTTGCTTACACCGCGGGCTTAGAGACAATCCTCTTTGGAGCCTATCTCAACGGCGCCGTGTAGCGCCGTCTGCGGTGCGAGAAGAAAACAATAGCGTAAACATGCCAAAATATTGAAAAAAAAAAAAAAAATTGAGCTTCAGCTTTCAGCCGAGGTTGGGAATTTTAATTGTGTATGAAGTTATTTTTCTTCCTCTTTGCCAGTTTTTTGACGTCCCTCTTCCAGTACTGTCGCATATGAGGATCTTTGTATTATTTTCAAGTATATTTCATGTTGGTTTTATTTCGGATATTATTTGCATAAGCACTTTGGAGACTGACCTTGCACCTGAGAATATTGTCACCAATGATTCGGGAGCCCCGATTCGCTAATTGTTTCTTTCTGAGCCATTAAAATTTAAACTGAATGTGAATATTTACAATACCATGATGTTTGTATGTGAATGTGGTCGTATTAGCACATGTGGATTTTACTTTTATTGTAACACTTGTAAAATATTCCAATATGAATAATTGTCACATTTTTATTTGCCTGGCTAGCAAAAGTCTGTCAACCCAATTTTTTTTGGTGATCTGGCGTGTTCCAGCATGTGAACTAATTTATTGTTATTTATTAAAAATATAAGAACGTAGTACTTTATTGCCTCATACTGTCAAGTTCTATCATACATTTAACAAAATTCATAAAAAGAAAGTACAATACGTTAGCATTGGAGTAAGGAATGAACAAATACTTTGCATTCTATACAACTCGTTTACAGTCATATGGGCCAAGTTGGGTCGCTCTCAGAGATAAGTAATTGTAAAGTAATTGCATTACTTTTTAAAAGTAATTTGTAATTGTAATTAATTACTTTTCACGTAGTAGTAATTGTAATTGTAGTTTAACTACTTTTGAAGCAAAGTAATTGTAATTGTAATTAAATTACATTTTGTAAGTAATTTACCCATGTATGCGTGTTGCACCAAACAGAACGAGATCGCCGAAGTCAACGCAGCGCTGTCGTGAAGTTGGTTTGTGGTTGCGCACTCGTGGACCCTGCGACTCCCTTCGCTTTCAAAGCACACACGACGATTACGAATGATACTTTCAGTCCTACGGGAACATCACAGGGGCACTTCTCCGGTCACGTCTTCGCTACATGTGTTCGCAAACCGGAAACCGTCGAACCAAAACAATACCGGCTCCACCATGTTGAACGTGCGTCGTTGCCAGATTTGCTCCGACCAAACAAAAACAACGAAAGCAAACCGGCTCTAGCTTCCAGCGTGCATCGGCGTTGCGCCGTGGCCAGATCTTCTCCGTCAGCTTTAACTTAAAGATGACCGACAGATGCAGCAACACTGGTACCGAGTTTTCCCATGGCGGCCAGCATGGAGAGCAGTAAATTCTGAGGAGGTTGCAGGGGAAGCGACGGCACCTCCCCCCCCCCCCCCCTGCTCTGAACCGCGCACTCAAGTATGGCGCTCAGTGAATACCCCCCTTTAGGCCATTGATGTGTGCGCGACTGCTGAGCGCGTGCTGACGGCGAGCTTTCACAGTTCTTCTGAAACGTGCCTTTCGCACCCTCAAGATTGCCGGTCTTAGCAGCCAATTAATGTGAGCTCGTTCTGGGGATACGCTCAACACATCGCCCTTAAATATGTCAAAGCTACGCTCACGCGCACGCTACACTTGCTTGCACACATGGGGCACCAGCCACAGCGCCATGCTTGTAGTCCAAAAAACGAAAAAAACACACAACTATCCAAGGACATTTGGAACGACCGAAACACGGGGAATGCTTGACCCTCTACCTCGTTGGCTTGACCGGACACCGTGTGCTAAGGCTCATGGGACATTGGTGACTTTTAGCAAATCGTCAGTAGCGCGTTCCCCGTTCGGCACTTAACGATTTACTTACAGTCCCTATTAGGAATATCAAAAGTCAACAAATTAGTCGTTAGTTGTTTATACAGCAGGAGTTTAGTCTGCCAGAACGTGGCGACAATGTTACCCACTGTAGATGAGCAATTTAGCCAGTGCAGTACGACTGCTAGGCTGGGGTCTTGAACGTGTTCCCGTGCACCACGCAGTAGTGATACACGACCGCACGCCGGTACGATGCTCATCCAGATGGAAACGGTCAGGGGTGGGGTCTGAACCCAAGCAAATTGTTGTGTGTATGTTTATACAGCCGGAAGTTAGTCTGCTTCACGGGGCGTGTGATGTCTCAGCTGCAGATGAGAAATTTAGCCAGTGCAGTACAACCGCTAGCCTGGGTTCTTTAACGTGCACCACGCAGTAGTGGTACACGACCGCACGCCGGTACGATGCTCATCCACATGGAAACGGTCAGGGGTGGGGTCTGAACCCAAGCAAATTGTTGTGTGTATGTTTATACAGCCGGAAGTTAGTCTGCTTCACGGGGCGTGTGATGTCTCAGCTGTAGATGAGAAATTTAGCCAGTGCAGTACAACCGCTAGCCTGGGTTCTTTAACGTGCACCACGCAGTAGTGGTACACGACCGCACGCCGGTACGATGCTCATCCAGATGGAAACGGGCAGGGGTGGGGTCTGAACCCAAGCAAATTGTTGTGTGTATGTTTATACAGCCGGAAGTTAGTCTGCCTCACAGGGCGTCTGATGTCTCAGCTGTAGATGAGAAATTTAGCCAGTGCAGTGCAACCGCTAGCCTGGGTTCTTTAACGTGCACCACGCAGTAGTGGTACACGACCGCACGCCGGTACGATGCTCATCCAGATGGAAACGGGCAGGGGTGGGGTCTGAACCCAAGCAAATTGTTGTGTGTATGTTTATACAGCCGGAAGTTAGTCTGCCTCACAGGGCGTCTGATGTCTCAGCTGTAGATGATAAATTTAGCCAGTGCAGTACAACCGCTAGCCTGGGTTCTTTAACGTGCTCCACGCAGTAGTGGTACACGACCGCATGCCGGTACGATGCTCATCCAGATGGAAACGGGCAGGGGTGGGGTCTGAACCCAAGCAAATTGTTGTGTGTATGTTTATACAGCCGGAAGTTAGTCTGCCTCACAGGGCGTCTTGATGTCTCTGCTGTAGATGAGAAATTTAGCCAGTGCAGTACAACCGCTAGCCTGGGTTCTTTAACGTTGTGGGGTCTTATCAGCCCCCCTCTGGTCAACAACCGGACGCCGACGCCGGAGGACTCCTTTTCGGATGCCGCCATGGCGAAGACGGCGCTTTTGAAGCTTGGTGCCCGGGTACCTCCTCCCCCGGGACCCATCTTGAAGATTGGCGGTGTCGGCGGTGGACATCTTAGGACCCCCCTCCCGGACGGCGTCGGCGCCCGAGGCCCTGCACGTGCTGCGGCAGAGAGCCAGACGGGGAGCTCCAGCGAGAGACCGCCCACGATGGGAGACAGAGGCTCCCGCCTGTCTGGTGCGCGGGGGCGGAGGGAAGAACGAGGAAAGCTGGGACGACGAAAGACGGGAGATTCGACGGACGTTCGCGCTGGTGGCGACCGCGCCGCCGGCTCGGGCGGCGGCCCGGTGACATGGTCCGGACTTAGGCCCCGGATTCGACCCTCGACGGCGACGTCCCCAGGATGCGGTCTGGACTAGCACCGCAGGGACGATCGGCATGCAGCAGACAGTGGCGGCGCACCCTTTCCAGGCTTCCTCGATCACCTCTCCCGATCCCCAAACCCCCCAGCAGAATGTGAGTGGAATAAACCCCTTCTGCCGAGAGCTATGCGTTTGCTGTGTCACGTTCATCCGGAGACAGGGACCCGGGGAATCGGACGAGAACCCTACAACGTGCACCACGCAGTAGTGGTCTACGACCACCCGCCGGTACGATGCTCATCCAGATCGAAACGGGCAGGGGTAGGGTCTGAACCGTCTGAACCCAGGATCCTTGGGTTCTGCAGCGCGAGCATTCGCTCCACGTGCTCCAAGCTGGTGTGCGCCAGAGGTGTGCGCTAGCCCACTCGGCCACCTATCCCCCGGGGCTGAACCCAGGATCCTGGGTTTTGCAGCGCGAGCTTTCGCTCCACGTGCTCCGAGCTCGTGTGCGCTAGCCCACTCGGCCACCGATCCCCCTTTACAAATATCAGGCTCTTCACACCAGCGCCACAGGCCGGAACGCAGAATTCACATCGCCAGTGACCCTCGCACAATCAGTCTGGAATGGTCTGGACACGTGAGCGCGTGAAGCCAACGTCGAAGAGGACAGAGGACGAGCAATATCTGCAGGCTGCCAGCTTCCGAAGCCTCTGCCAGCTTCCGAAACTTCACCTAAAGACGTGAGTGTGCAAGTCGGCTAGCACGTTGCACTCTCGAACTCATTGACTCCCAGACTGAGAAAGAGCTGCCTGTCAGACTTGAAACGTTTCACCGAGCTTTATTCACCGCTGCATCCGTTCCTTGAAGACCTAAAGGAAGTAACTGTTTTGTTTGCATTCTGTCCCTCAATGCACTTAGGAAGCCGCTAGTCGTTTTTCCTTGAATCGGCCGTGCTGTCCCAGTGGCAGAAAGGCATCCACCTCTTTTGCCACTGAAACCACCCGACCATTGGGCGGTGATACCCTTGCCCTTCTCATTGGCCAGACCGCACTTAGCTAGGGAACATGGGTGCTGTGCAGTGTTGTAGGCGTTACCGAAAAAAACTAACGAAATACGTTACTCGTTATTTGCGAAATAAAGAAACGCGTTACCTCAAAATCAAAGGAACGCGTTACCGTTGTGATGATGATGCAATTAATGCAAAGGTGCGAGCGAGCTGGACTAGAATAGCGATAATAATCCACGGAGAAGGGGAACAAGGAGGACAAAGGACACACATACAGATCTCCAAACACAGCTAGCTGACTGCTGACTTGACTTTTTCAGTCGCTTCCGTTACCGTTGCAGATATAAAGTAGCGCATGTTACTTTTTATTTAAAAATTCAGTAACAACGATGTTTTTTTATGTTTTTTTTTTTGGCGAAAGCTTTTTTTTTTTTTACATTGCAGGACAAAAGGCCTGGGCGTTAAGGTTTTTTCTAGTACATGCAAAAACCAAAATACATGCAAAGTCCAGACGCAGCCGACGCTTCGAACTAATGGCACAAATCAAGCAGCGTCAAAAGCGCAAGTCACTGGGCCTTTTTCTTTTTGCGATTGGTTCGTCGATGATAGCAGACGTAACAGAATCACTGTGATGGTGCTTTTTTGAGGCTGTCTGAATATTCGTCCCGTCAGCTCGTCGCGTCGGCTGCGTCTGCTGAACCGAAATCTGAACCGAAGCGTGCAACGGGATGCTACAAACACCAAAACATCACTTATACAACGATATCTCGAACGAATGACCGTATTTTTCAGAAGAAAAAAGGAGGCGCATTTCTCAGAAATGTTTACGTCATGTTTCTCAGAGAAGGAGAGGGAATGGCCTCGCGTCTTCTCCGCCTCGCCGCCTTGAGGGGGTGAAGCGAAGAGAGGAGGAAACGAGACATCTTCACGTCACGCGCCTCGTCGGCCTTGTTCAATCTCGACCTCTTTTTCCAGAAATCTGGCCGTCCATTCGAGATATCGCCTTACGGGTAGTTTTGTAGGGATTGTAACGTCCCGCCCACAGCTCCATGCCTTGTTTTTTTTTTTTTTTTTTTTTGAAATCCAAATTTCGGTTCAACATCGCTTTAAAGTGAAAAAAAGTAGTACTTTTTGCAGGTCTTGGGAAGAAGACTTAACGAGTAACGTAACTATTTGTTACCCTTTACTCAAAATAAGCAACGTAAGTCCGTTACCCGTTACTGTTCTGAAAAGTAACTAGTACGTTACTACGTTACAGAAAAAAAAAGTTACGGGTTACCGGTAACGCCGTTACTAGTAGCGCGTTACCGCCAACACTCGTGCTCTACGTATCCACCGTATTGATATTGATTGGCATTAATATTTATTTTAGCTCAGAAGAGGCAAGTTGCCCATACCGTGAAGCCCTGCTGCGCCGGGTCTAATTACGATAAAATAGTATTGTAGATGAAAAAAAGAAAAAAAAAACGAAAAAACAAGAAGGGTGATCATGGTTAAGATGGAGCTTATGGGTGAGGGTGAGGGGTCACTGGTGCAGCTGGCATTGGGGCGGTCCTGAGGGGGAACCAGGGGTTCCCCCTCAGGAGAGAACCGTGTTTTTCAAGGGGAACCGAAAAATTGAGTTTCTCGGCCCGCGCATAAAAAAAAAAAAACACAAACAAACAAACAAGTAAACTACGTATTACAGGAAGCTGAAGTTCCGTGAGAATTTGACGCCGCAGTTGGGATAGAACGCGAAAGTTTGAAAGCATAACGTTACCTCGTTCGAAAGATAAAAGAGAAAGACCAAATATCTCTCCGAGGCTAGGTCAGCCTAAGCCTAGTATCGTCAAAACAAGAAATGACGTTGTGGGCAGTTTTATGCTTTGGTTAAGGGAAAAATACTTGTCAGCAAGAAAGAAAACGATATTCTCAGCGAGCGTAGGTCTTCACGCCTCGCGTAATTTTACGTACCTTTAATTACTCTTCTAAACTATGAAACCAAAATAACTAAGATTCATGGCAGGAAATTGATCCGAGAAGCTCAGACTTTCATACATATAAATTCGTTTCGTCACTCGACAAAACCTGTGACGTAACAAGACACTAAATCCACTAATCGAGTCGTCATGCCTTACCAACATCGAGCCGCTCTCACGAGACACCTGAGATGTATGTACACCTGTGTCGTCGGAAGCAATTGACGTTGTTGGGATTGAGCAAACTCATAAATTGGGCAAGAATTCCACGTATAACATATCGGAAGATTTTTCGAAAGCTGATTGCGAAAGGAGAAAACAGGTGTGGGATTATGCAAAGACACATCGGCAAGAGGGCACAAAGGTAGTCCTAAAATATGACCGCTTGTTTTTAGGCGATGCGAAGCATTTCTGGAATCCTGCCACGAAATAGATTGTCCGGCACTGACTACGTGAATGCCCGCGAGCAAATAAGTCGATTTCCCTCGTTATTGTCAGTTGTAGAAGCTTGCAAAATAAATTTGACGACTTCCAGCAGCTGCTCGTGATCACTAGGCCCCATGTAGTGACAGGAACCGAGCGTTGGTTGGATGGTTCTGTGCGTGACGTGGAGGTATTTCCCGACGGTTTTTAATTTTACAGACGTGACCGCTGCTCACGTGGTGGGCGCGTGTTTGTTCTATAGTCCGTAGAGCTTTTTCTTCTACCGAGATTCCGGTGAACACTCAAGACGCCAAAACTGTGTTTTGTCAGATAAGGCTGACTAACGGGAAATGCTTAGCCATTGGTCCTTTAAACAGGCCACCAAGTTCAGCGCCTGTCACAATTAAGTCCCATTCCAGTACATTAGAAACGACTGCGTGTGATCGCATTATTATTGACGGCAATTTCAATCTTACAGCCATTGCATGGAACAATGAAAACTTCAGGGGTGCCACTGGTGGTGACCTGTATAGGGAGTTTTTCAGCTTATTGGACGTTTTTTTCGCTTGAACAGTTCGTTACTGTGCCCACACGCAATGATGATCGATACGGGCCATATTTTGGATATTTTACTTTGTAACACTTCTGGAATTGTTGAGAACACGCATACTGTCCCAGGGATTAGTGACCGTAAAGCTATTGTGTCTGAGGTCAACTTAAATTGCGTAAGCAAAAACAAATCACGTAAACAAATAATTTTTTTCTTTTTTTTATGGCCGGACAGATTATGCAAAAATAAACTCTGCGCTCGAATCTTATCTTTCAGTTTTGAAACTTTGTCCGAGTGTCTGAGCGTCAATGACCTATGAATAAAACGAAAGTAAAAATATTTAGCTTGCAGAATAAGTTTGTCCCGTCGTATATGCTTACGCCAAAACGAGCACGCGTCAAGCCGTGGTTCACACGCGAGTTGCCTGTATTACTTAACAAAAAACGAAGAGTCTATCTTAAGTTCCGTAGTCCACTGGTCCACATGATATTCCTGCGTGTATTCTGAAATCTTGCTCTAGTTCATTGTGCCTTTACTTTACGGTATTGTTAGAACAATCGCTACGGCCCGCTTCAGACGGGGCAACTTCCTCAGCAATTTTGGGGTTGCTGGCGGGTTGTTCCCTAGCTTTCCTATATATCGACAAGAATTGCTGAGATCGGGTCCGGCTAGAAACAAGCGAGCCACTCGGAGCAGTTCGAAGACGTTTGAAGTGGCAGCAGCCAATCAGGAACGCCATATTGTTATGTGGTACCCCGTGCCGGTGATGTTGACAACTAAAGACTTGGCTTCTGGTTTGAAATTGATCATTTTTGGAAATAAAGCTCTTCAGAAAGATGACTTAGTATTCTCAACGCAATTTAAATGTATAAAAACGCGTTTATAGCGCGTAACTGCTGTATCTAAAATAGTGCAAGAAAAATACAATTTAATGATGATGATGGCGAATTGCAGCAATTGGTTGCTGCGTGTGAACGGGGGCGGCTCGTGTTTCTGGTGTTGCGGCGTCAAGTTGCTAGGAGAAATTGACCCGTCTGAAGCGGGCCTACGCGAATCTTCTCTGCCTTTTGATTGGAAGCTTGCTCGAGTAATGCCAGTGCAAACGTGGTCCTAGAAGCAGTGCCGGAAATTATCGACCGATATCGCTGACATGCAATATAATGGAACACATTCTTTATAGTAACGTTATGACTCATCTTAGCTAAAGACCCTAGATAAGAGCTTCCTACAAGTAGCGACATTCTTTGAAGCGCCGACTGCGTGACGGTGCAGGTCTTAGGAAGCGAATGGCGGCGCACAGCAGAAGACTGAACCGAACGACGCCATTTTGTTCCAGCGGAATGTGCTTTGTCATTTGTCTTGGTTGTCGTTACTTTTAAATGAAGCATCGAGGGACCTTAGTCTTAGCAGGATTACCATTTTGCATCCCTCGCAACACAGGTTCCGTTGGGGATATTCTTGTAGCACACAACTACACTTTGTGTCAGCTTAAGTCCAAACACAGCCGACGCTACACAAGCTAATGGGTTCCAATCAAGGAACCTAAAAAACGCAAGTCATTGGACCTTTCTGTTTATGATTGGTTCAGCGACGATAGAAAGCGCACAGAAACATGACTAACACCATGATAATGCGCTTTCAACGCTCTCATCGGCTCATACGGTCGGCCGCGTCTGGACTTGAGGTGAAACGGAGTATACACCAACACAGTGTTTCCAAACAAGCCCGCTTTGCCTACACCAGATGTGGGCGCTGCGCGTGCACAGAAACCAAATTTGGGAGGAGGGAAGCGTCTGGCTCATGCGCAGTACCGACAGCGGCGCCACCGCAGATGCGTGACGTCAGTGAGTTTAGTTTTTTTTTTTTTCATGACATTTCTATGGCAATCGATAAGCGACGGAGGGATGATTGTTTTTTTTTTTTTTATTTCAGCGAGGCTTTTGATCTCGTTCCTCGTGATCTCTGAATTTCTTTACCTCCACGCCCATAAAATTGATGACAAAGTTTGTAAATAGGTTCGTGAGTATCTGTCGTTCAGAAAGCAATATGTGGTTTCAAACGGCTTCTAATCTCGAAGGGTTGGCGTCACTTCAGCTGTGCCGCAAGGCTTCAATTTGAGACCACTTCTGTTTCTGATTTATATATATATGAGATTGCTGTTGATGTTTGTTCTACCATTAAAATGTTTGCAGAGGATTGTGAAGTATATAGAGAGGTCAATAACGCGCATGATAGCCTGATTTTGCAAAACGTCTTGGACAACATTGAATCATGGTGTCAGTCATGGCAAACAACTCTGAACAGTAAAAAAAAAAAAAACTGTACAGGTCGCCCTTACAAGGAAAGTATTACTGCCAGCATATCGTTTTTCATTAAATGCAAGAGTCTTAAAAACCGTAAATGAATTTAAATATCTGGGTGTGTATTTCACTTCCGATCTGCGGTGGAATGCACATGTTGACTACATTTCCCCGAAGGCCTCGCGTACTGCTTAGCGTTTTATGCTGAAATTTCAAACTTGTACCCTAGTTGCTCAAAGAAACAATTTATTTTTACATGTTCGTTCTATCCATGAATATGCCTGTGTTGTCTGGGGCCCTTATACCCAGGGTTCTTCGTTTTAGGGTAAAACCCGATATTACCCGATTTTTGCACCCCGAACAGTTTTTATGAAAATCGGGTTAAGCCCGACTTCCCCCCGAATACCGGTCTTGAAATCAGCTGAAGTTATGGAAAATAAGAACAATTCTAGATGTTTCAGAACTGCTTCCTTGGTCACTCGTTTGATGGTAACAAACTTCTTCGATTTGCGTTACCGCTGCATATATTCGCTTCGGAATGAGTCAGAAAGCGGGAATATACTGAAGATCGAGCACCATTTCTATACCATATACTTTGTTGACTTTTGTTCGCGTAAATAACACATTTCAGGTACTTGCCCTTTATAAATAAGACCCGAGAAAACCCGATTTCCTAATGGCTACAGAAAGACTCGATTTCTCCCCGATTATCAACCTGAAAAATAGCTGTCCTACTTTTACCCCCCGGTTTTCGAAAAATATAAAACCACAAAAAAGAAGAATCCTACTTATACCGCATTTTCTGTTCGAAAACTCGAAAAAATTCAAAATATGGCTGTAAGGTTCGTTTTAGGAAATTATAATTGGCGACTTGGTATGACGGACTGTGAACACAAGCTAAAATCACCATTATTAAGGGATCGTAGAAAGCTTCTCTGTATCAAATTCTGAGACTTTCACTATATTTATCACGAAAAAACTGGTGTGGAAAAGGATAAATTTATGAAATCCCTTTTTTACATATCCGGTAAAAAGGTTCCTTTTAGGGGTGACGTGCTGCGACACTCGTTTCTTGTAGAGACCACGCCTGATTGGAATTCCCTGCCATCACGCACGGTCACTATACCTTCAAATTACACCTTTTTTCACGCGCTGAGTATGTAACCTTTTTTGATCATATGTTATTTTTTGTTCGTATTAATTCCCCCCTACTATAATGCCACATGGCGAAGTAGGAACCTAAATCAAGAATAAAGAAAAACAAATATCTGGTCGAACAAACTGGCAGAGGTCTCAACGATTGGCTGCGAGAGCAACACGAACAAGGATGTCCTTGGCATCGGGATTCACTGCCGACACTGTGGTTGTGATCCCCAGTTCACAAAATGCACTGTGGCGGCCCTCTAATTAGCGAAATCATTTAGGCAGATAAGATCGCGCCACTCGATGACGAATGTATCAGCGCCCCTTACGTTTATTCAACTGCAAAAAAATTAAACTACATGGCGAAGTAGTCAATGTGATGAGCGCAGATTTCCAGGGTGCTTTTTCGTTTTATTTTGTTTTCTTCGTACTATGGTCCTGCTTCTTGCAAAAGGGTAGGAGAAGAGTCGAGAGTTGTAAGCCAACGCTGCATTTCTCCTTCTGTGTGTCCTCTCCTTTTGTTCTTGTTTGTGACGCGCTGTTTCTGCGAGTACTATATAGACCCTTTTCATGTTTACAAACATGAACTGCCTCCTGCGTCCCAAGCAACTTCCGGTCGCTCCGTCTTTGAAAGTATGTCGAGCTTGCCTATGTCGCCAGTGCTAGAAAGCATAAACGCTGCACGCACATCAAAGTTGGAGATTTAACGAGGGCCCTCGGCTGGTCAATTTAACGTCTTGGAGGAGGCAAGTTGGTTTACAAGAGTATTCGAAAATATTTATCATATCTGGGGGTTCTGCGTTCTTTTGGCGTTCACCTGGAGAATTGGTGGTTAAACGTTTCATCAACATTTCAAACAGCGGTGTTAGGGTGGGCTTTGCTCATACTTTTTATGAACCGGAAGTTCTCTGGGACGTCAAAGACTAGAACAACTCCTGGTGGCGTTTGCCATGAAAAGGGTCTATAGAGTATGAATCCGAGATGCGTTGAGCAACGCGACGCGATCGACACGATGACAACAGGCGGAACGCCGGGAGAGGAAGCAGAGAATAGATGGTGAGGAGGGCGGATGAAGGAGAGGCTCTTTCACACAGTTGAGTTTGACTGCGTTAAGATTGCTTGCGTCGAGCTGTTGCTATGGCGACCCTTATGACGAGCCAATGGGGAGGCCTTGCGTAACTGCTCGGTTATCGAGCGGGTGGGTTGCAACACGGGAATTTCCAGAGTCGTATTTTATATTCTTTATTTTTCAAATCATGAGCGGACATTTCGTGGCCACTTCCACGAGGGGGTCCTGATACCTGCCGCAAGGTTTTTATGTAAAACTAAAGACCCCCATTTTAGGCTGGAGCATCTTGGGCATTCGATACTTGGGAACACGAAAGTGGGCAACACACACAGGTCTCAACTGAGACCTGTATGTGTTGATAACATTCTTTTTCCTTTGGGTGTTCAAAATGTCGAGAGAATAGTTTTTCCTTTTTCTTTTTCTGGCTGACAACTCTTTTTCACTAAAATATATATGCTAAAGGCGCCCACAATGTTGCCTCTTGTTTTAGACAATATTAGGCTTAGGTGGACGTCGAATAAAAACAAAGTTGGTCTTTGTCTTTCATCTTTTGATTTGGGTATAACGTCGAGTTCTCAAACTTTCGCGTTCTATCCCGGCATGACGTTAAAACGTACAGAGCAAAGTTGCACCACCAAATTTGTTTTCTTTCCTCGGCAAGAGCAAGTAAGAACAGCATGGTGCACAAGACAAGACCTGCGCGTATAACGTCATGGTTAGCGGATCCCCGTCCGGCCCCTAAAGAGCCCCCTTTCAAGCCTGACCCATGAACCCGCCCCTGTCTTCTAGGGTGGTATTGATACAGCCCTTGCTGAGGACCTGCTGGACTTCGCAGCCTCTTGGTCGAGCCGTTGACTGCGGCCACGGCATGTCGCTCTTGAGGCAGCTGGGCGTCGTGCTCTGGAAGAGCCTGTACCTTCAGGCCGTGCGGCGGCACTACGTGGCCCTGCTAGTCGAGCCCTGCCTCGTCCTGCTCGTCTTCTCGTTCGCCCGTTTTGACTCGCGTCCGGAGCCCGGGACGCTGATCAAGCGGGTCGTGGTGCCAGAGAGGGACGCCGTGAACCGGGACCTGCTCTACGGCGTCCAGTACGTTCCGTTCGTGGTCTGGGGACCCGGGAACAACGAAACCTACGAGCTCGTGCGCACAGCGTTCCCGCTTGCTGGTATGCGAACACCCAGCCTTCCTGCCTTTCGGGATACCGGTTGCGCAGTTCACAAACACGCTCAACGCGGGCATGCCGACTACATTGGTGACGGTGTGAAGTGCACGTTGTGGACGTCGGCGAGGAATTCTAAAGCGCAGCTTTTAGGCGCCCGTTTCCGGCTTGAGCGGCGTCGGCGTCGGCGTGACCGCGCGTTGCATTATGGGACGTTTCCCATAATGACGTTACGAGGGTCACGAGGGTTACGAGTGGCCTTACTCGTGACCCGCGCGTTGCATTGTGGGACGTTTCCCACAATGCAACGCGCGGAGGAAGAGGGGAGGAGTAGGAGGAGGAGGAGGGGAGGAGGACATGAGGAGGAGGGAGGAGAAGGACATGAGGAGGAGGACGAGGGAGAAGGAGGAGATGGGGAGGAAGAGAACATGAGGAGAAGGGAGGAGGAGATGAGAAGGAGGACGAGGGAGAGGGAGGAGATGAGGAGGAGGGGAAGAGGAGATGAGGAGGAGGACGAGGGAGAAAGAGGAGATGGGAAGGAAGAGAACATGAGGAGAAGGGAGGAGGGGATGAGGAGGAGGACGAGGGAGAAGGAGGAGATGAGGAGGAGGGGAAGAGGAGATGAGGAGGAGGACGAGGGAGGAGGAGGAGATGAGGAGGAGGGGATAAGGAGGAGGGAAGGGTACGGAGAAGGAGGAGGGCATACCTTCCTCTCCGTACTCTCCCCCCTCCTCCTGAAGAGCGGGAAATTTAACGAAGAATTCCCGCTACATGGCAGGGGACCAGGAGATGGGGTACACAGAGGAGGCTATGCCCCTCCTCTTCCTCTGTTCCCTTCCCTCCTCCACCTCAAGAGCTGCGCTCTAATTTAGGCATTACAGGGAATTGTAAACGTCTTTATTTTATTTTTTCGGTAAAAGGGGATGGGGTTAGTAAAGACACATAAGTGCCTCCCCCCCCCCCCCCCCCCCCATATGTGACCACTGATCTGTGGGAAGCATTGTGATGGGAGCTCGCCGTCGCCACGTGCTTATTTGCCAAACACTCCAATGTGCTCTTCTTAGGGATCCTGTGGCTGCTTGTAGTATACAAGTGCCGGCAGCACGCGATCACAATTAAAATAGAGTCATACAAAATAATAGCATGAACCGGGATGGCCCCGTCGCACCGGTCAATTCAAAGGACTCTAGCCGAGAGATCGCTGTTTCACATGATCCGAAGCAAATAAAAGTCTGAGAAAGTATCGTGCCAGCAATTAAAAGGGCAATGCCCCGATGAGAGCGTCTGGCCGGTGTTATTTTCAGCGTTTGTGCGTACGGTGTGTGAATGCATTGCCCTTTTTCAAAAGCCACAAACACGCGCACGTTGGGCTGTGCTACCCAAGGCCGCTTCCAAATTCTTCAACTCTGCAATAGTCCTAAACTCGTCAAACACAAAGTTGGAGCCGAAAGTTCGCAGAGCGCGCCGATTGGACGTTGGCGAAAAAAGCGCGAAGTCATTGTCGTGATAGGCCAATCGGTGCGTTCCGTCAACTTGGACCCCAACTTTGTGTTGGACGAGTTTAAAATACAAGGTTTGCCAGAAAAAAAAAAAAGAAAAAGTTATCTTTGAATATGACAGAGACGGTCGACCATATTCGGCGGAGTTACACGGGAGACATTATTTTGACGTGTTTTTTTCTTATTTTACTGTTCCAGAGATCTCGCTTAAAATAGATGGCTTCGTTCACCTGGGTGAGTACACGGACGAGCTTGGCATGCAGCGCCGATTGTCAGCGAGTTTCACATTAATTAGCGAGTTTTAGGGAGCCGTTTTTTTCCATCCGATACTGTACGATGGACTCTCCGGTACCCAAGTGCGCATGCGCGAGTCTTCTGAGGTAGCGCATGCGCAGTTCGCATCGGAGGGCCCGTCGCACCGTATCGGACGTGCAAAGACGGTTCCCTAAAACTCTCTATTAAACCGTAGCGCACGCTACGATCCACTGAAGTCGACCGAGCAGCGTCAAAAATCTATCGTCACGGCGCTTGTCATTTTTTGTGCGTCTGCTATGACCTGCTAAACCAATCACGCGCAGTAAATGCGTCGTGATCCAACCTTTTTTTTTTTTTTTCTGTGCGCGATTGGTTTTTTAGTGATGTCGAACTGACGAGCGTCACGACGATACACTTTGAATACTGCTTGATCGGCCTGATCGGATCGTCGGCTGGGGTCGGACTACATGGTCCGTTCAGACACTCTCGTTTGCTTATACGACCGAATTCCCGTGACCTCATACGCCGAGAGAAGACACTGACGCGGTGGCGACATCTATGAGCTGACCGTGGAACTGCGTTTCGCTAGAAGCGAAGGTTTTGCGATATTTGCGAGATAAAGCGTACGTTCTATCGTGAAAAATGCTTGTTTAGAACACCGTCAAAAATATTCAAGACAAAAAAAAGAAAAAAAGATACGAAAAAAAAAAGCAATTATACGGAAATTCTATGTTGTTCCACAGCTGCGCGATAGATGGCGCCCATGTGTTTTCTCGCCGTTAGAGATTTTAAGAGGTTTTAAGGCACACGGTCATGTAGTAATAGCAAGTCGCAAAAACAACAACAACAACAACAACGAAATGGCGTTTTTTAGTGTAAAAATAATCAATAATTTTGGAAATAATCTATTACCACTGGAATATTCCTTGATTTTAGAAAGGTGTTTGATTCCATTGAACATGATATCTTGTTTTATAAACTGTCGTTTTATGGAATTAGAGGTGTTGCTTCATTGTGTCGGTTGCAATATACGTGTTTTAATGAATACCGGTCCAAACGAGAATACATTTTATATGGGGTTCCACAGGGGTCTATTTTAGGTCCTTTTAATATTTATATCAATTATATTGTACGTCGGCATCCAAAACATTCCTCGAATGTTTTTGGATGCCGACGATACAAACATATTTTTTTTCTGTTTAATTTTTGTGTGATCTTGAAGTTACTGCTAACACGTGGTTCAACGAGTTATCGAAATGACTTGACGCTAATCAACTTCATTTAAATGTTATAAATGCAAAATATAATGTTTAAGCCACGAAGTAAACCCGGTGATTGTAAAATTATTTTAAAATGTCGAGAATTTGTGATTGAGCGCGTCAACGTCTATAAATTAGGAGTTCTTTTGAAGAAAATCTAAGCTGGACACCTCTTATAACTAAAATTCATGCGAGCATCTCCAGATCTATTGGCATTTTATACACAATTAGATTGTTGGTTCCATGCGGGTTAAAACGTCAGTTGTACTATACAGTTGTACTGTGCACTCTCACCTCCATTACTGTCTATTATTATTAGTTTGGGGATCAGCAACTAAAACAAATATTTCTGCAAAAAAAAAAAAGCAGTACGTTGTATGAAAACTTTCAGCGTACTTAACACAAAGCACAGTTATTTTTTAAAAACAGTTTTCTTATCATTAGTCACCTATTCCTCCTTAAACTTTCAATTCATATCTCTAATAAAATAATTAGTGACCAGACCCGCTTTTTGACGCACTTCTTCCTTTTAATGTGCAATACAGTCTTGGACATATGGCTCCAATAGAATACCTTGGTCTAGGACGAAGTATGGACATCAACAATTAGCATACTTAATACCGCATTTCTTAAAGAAACATCTAGTCGTAATAAAAATTATTTCAGATTGTGCTTCAAAACATAGCTCCAAAATAGTATTAAACGGTACCTTCTGTCATGTCGGTTGAGTAAATACTTTCAGACAGTGTTTCTATTGTTCGTGAGTTGTATTACCTGCTTTATTTTGCATTTCCAAAGTGTTAAGACAAGCACTGACGATTGCATAAACTCTTTTCAAAATATGCTGTTCTTATTGCTTATATGCTACTGTATATTCTTGCACTTTTCTTGATGTATATCGTTTTCGTTTTTGCCTGCTGAGAAGTATACACGGGTGATGGGGCCACGTCAGGCAGAATCAATCTGCCTTTTGCCCTGTTACACCGAGTTAACGCCTAAATAAAACCCAGTTCAATAAAAAAGAAATTGCCAACCAGCCTTTCAATGTGAAAGCACGACGCAGTCGAGAGAGCTGCGAATGACGGCTTTCTTTCACCGCAGGACTGGCCACGGAAGCGGACGTCCGCGCGGAGTGCGCTCGACAGAAGAAGCACTACGGCACGCAGGGCGGGTACGTGCCCTGCGTGTGGTTCAACGCTGTCGCCAATGGGAGCCTTTCGTACCTCATCTACACCCAGAGCACGACCTTCAGCACCGAGCTACGAGCTCCGAGCTCCTTCGACGAGCCTCCGCCCCGATTCCAAGTTGGTAAGTCGGTGTCAGAGGGGGCTGGTTCACAGATATGCGTTTTGATTGCGATCGGTTGTGTTATAAATTACAACCGCTTGTGACTGCTCACAACGAGATTATACAGTTAATTAAGGCTGGCTCACACACTCGCGACTGCTTATGACCGGATGTTTTAAATTCTCTTAAAATCCCTGACGACGAGATAACATACTGTCGCCATCTATCTGGTTGCCGTGGAACACTTGGCATTTCCATATATTATCTACTTTTTTCGCGCATCGTTCATTTTTTTTTTGGCTCGAAGAACTTTTCAGGTTGTTACAAACGACCATTTCTCATAAATGGTACGTACGTTTGATCTCGCCAATACCTCAATACCGTCGCTTTAGTGAGACCCAGTTCCGGTATCACCGCATAGATGGCGCCAAAGTGCCAAGGCGTTCTTTTGTCGTGAGAGATCATAAGATCTCGGTCGTAACCAACGCAAGTGTGTGAACGGGCCTTTTCTCTAAGGGGGGGTAACCCGCATCAATTATCGTGTAGCACTGTAGAACACTTCCGATGCACCTAGTATGTTCTTGGATTTTTTTTTATTTTTTTTTACGAATCCCTTTTTTAACATGTTCTTGAAATAATTGTGACAATGTTACAAGTCGCCGTTTCTCATAGATGCTGTGCAGATTTGATATTGTGAATTCTGCAAAACCTTCAGTCTGTTTATACACAGATCGGAAGTGTTCCAGGGTTTCCCTGTGGATTGCTTCGCGGTGCCCAAGCATTTTAGCAATAAGTCAGAAGTAATGATTTTTAAAAGAATGACGTCATTTCTTTCTGGAAGGACAGTGTTGCTTGTTGTCGCTGGTCTTCAACAGCGTCTTTCACGAGCATTCAACCGTATTTTTGCTCTCAGATCCAACAGAGGAAGTAATGCAAACGATCGAGAGCGCATTTGTTAAACTTCAAGAAAATACGACCAACTTCCAAGAGCCACAGGTAATACCGGCTTTCGTGTTCACCTGCTGTACACACACCTGGGGCCTTCTTTGTTAACGGTCTAAGCAAGCAGAGCGGTGAAAGAGATGATATTTCCGAAATGATTGCCCAAAAAGGCGTTAGCGCAAATACAAGAATCGTGGATGCAATGCCTTGCAAGGTCACGCAGATACTTTTTAGTTGACAGCTGATTCAGACCAGATATTAATTAGTTACTCAAGCGGTGTTTGAAGCTTAGTTTTAGGGTTGTTTCAAGCATCCGAGCCTCCGAAGTCAACACCGACCACTTTCAAACTTATAGGAATGATTGTTTCGTTGCTCTGCAAATCGACTAAACAATTAATGAACCGGTTGAAACAGTGGCGCCTTGGGTCACTTCTCGCGAGAAGAAACTATAGACACGCGTGATGCGTCTGTCACCCGTAGTCACAAGGCTGGATGAGTTCAACTCGGACTTAAGTTTCATATAGACTTGCTCTCTTATCTCTCGGCTCTCCAGCAGAAGTTTCGCGGTTTCGGTGTTTTCTGACAACTTTCGCGTCACATGTTTGATACTTGTCGGTGTCGGTTGTTTCTGTTCGTCGCTCTAGTTAAATTCTGACATTAAAGTTTAGCCTAAAAATGTAAAAAAAAAAAATGGCGGCCGATTGTTTTTTATTAAAAATTAGCAATATAATTTTGTGTAAAAATAGAGTGAGTTTAGTGTCTCGGCTTCCTTTTCCTGGTAGATAATATGCACGGTCATCTTTTTTTGTATCGCTTCATTTTTTTTTTCAAAATGCAAGATACTAGTTTGCAGTGTCGTGCTTGCACTGTCTTGCAGTTCAGTCTTGAAAACTTCAGCCTCGACCGTTTCACGGAAGATTCGTACTTCTTTTTTTTTTTTTTGCCTTCCATCAGGTGTTTGTGAAGAGGTTCCCACACCCGCCGCTTCCTAAAGAGATACCCTTATACCGAAAGAACATCTCCTACGTGCTGGCACTGGGGTATCTTATCCCGTTCTGCATTCGGCTCAATACCATGGTGCAAGAGAACTCTGCAGCCGTCAAAGTGAGAAGTGCTTGAGAGCTTAATTTCTTATTGTGAACTATACGCGTAAAAACCTTTACTCTACTCTCCCGTGTTTAAAATAATTTTAAGGCGAAAACCTCACTTGTCCCATTACGCGAAAAGCCACCGGCGTTGTGCCCGAAAGATGGCCATAAAAATACGTCATCAAGCACGCGCCTCAGACGTAAACCACAAAGAAAAGCACAGCCACGCAGATGCTTTGTCACGGTAGCCGGCGGGGGCGCTCAAGGTAAAAGGGGACCAGAGCCATTTATTGAGAGAGTTTGGCCATACATTGGTTTGAATCAGAGCCGTTTATTGAGAGAGTTTGGCCATACATTGGTTTGAATAGGCGAGCATCTCGGGCCAACCACAGGCCGCGAAACAGCCCCTAGCGGTGGTCGCGTGCTCTAAATTTGTGCCACGACTATACTTCGTTTCACCTTATGTGCGAGCGAAGGCAAAACTGGAAGCGCGAGCACGGAAGCTCCGTGCGTTCAGGCTTTGCTCGAGCGCGCGAGCTGGGGAGAAATGCAAAAAGCGCTGGACTCGCGCTTCTAGCTTTGGCTTCGCTCGCAGGTAAAGTGAAACGAAGTATAATTTGAGCCGTGCCGAGCGGAACTCCGCGTCTCAAGACGCTCGCGCACCCCACCCTTTGCACTGCTTTCTTTCAGCCAGTCTCAGGACGCTGTTCTAGCAGTGCAGACAAAGGCATGGGCACGAGCGCGTGGCTTTGGAAAGTGCCTCCTATGCACGAGGTCTCGTACAAACAATAGCGTTTCGCTGAGCTAGGCTCACGCGCCTGTGCCTTTGTCTTCACTGTCGACATTTGTGAGATGGAGTAGAGGTCTTCTGATTGGTCGACGCTGTGTCACAAATTTAGTTTACGCTCTAAGCGTGGGGGGAATATTCGGCGCTGGCGGCGGCCTTTGCTCCGCCATTGTCCAAACTCTCCTAATATACGGCTCTGGTTTGAATAGGCGAGCATCTCGGGGCAAACCACAGGCCGCGAAACAGCCCCTAGCGGTGGTCGTGTGCTCTAAATTTGTGACACGACTATACTTCGTTTCACCTTATGTGCGAGCGAAGGCAAAACTGGAAGCGCGAGCACGGAAGCTCCGTGCGTTCAGGCTTTGCTCGAGCGCGCGAGCTGGGGAGAAATGCAAAAAGCGCTGGTCTCGCGCTTCTAGCTTTGGCTTCGCTCGCAGATAAAGTGAAACGAAGTATAATTTCAGCCGTGCCGAGCGGAACTCCGCGTCTCAAGACGCTCGCGCACCCCACCCTTTGCACTGCTTTCTTTCAGCCAGTCTCAGGACGCTGTTCTAGCAGTGCAGACAAAGGCATGGGCACGAGCGCGTGGCTTTGGAAAGTGCCTCCTATGCACGAGGTCTCGTACAAACAAAAGCGTTTCGCTGAGCTAGGCTCACGCGCCTGTGCCTTTGTCTTCACTGCAGACATTTGTGAGATGGAGTAGAGGTCTCCTGATTGGTCGATGCTGTGTCACAAATTTAGTTTACGCTCTAAGAGTAGGGGAATATTAGGCGCTGGCGGCGGCCTTTGCTCCGCCTATTGTCCAAACTCTCCTAATATACGGCTCTGAAGGGGACGCGCTTGAAAAATAAAACGCAAAGAAAAGCACAGCAACGCAGATGCTTTGTCACGGAAGCCGTCGTGAGGCCGGCGGGGTTGGCCGCGCCTGCGCAGTGGGGGAGCGTGATGTTTCCGCGGGAGCGCCGTGTGTGAAAGGAATACGTGGCGCGCTGCCTGTAAGAATGCGCTGCGTGTAGGAATGCCTTTCGCATTCCTGCACGTAAGCAATCTTAGGTTTCTTCGGCGAGTTTTTTTTTTCCTGCCTCCTGCTTCTTTTTTCCGGGTGCTGTTTCATTCCTGATGTGCTCGTGTTCATATAATAGCCGCGTCGTTTGTTAGTTTGGCAACATCAGGCCGACATTCGGGTATACTTTCTGCGCGGATGTAGTCGTCAACACATATTTAACCGCAAAAGCTTGCCTCGCAATTCTTTTTCAGGAGTTGCAATTGCTGATGGGTCTGTCCGATCTCGCCTACTGGATGGGCCTCTTCAGCTCCAGCATGCTGTTCTTGATCGTGGACAGCATCATCGCGATCGGCTGCCTAACCATTCTAAAAGATACGCAAACCGGCACTCACTCTTACTTCGAGAACGTGAACCTGCTGCTGTTGGCTGTGGTATTCCTCGTATTCTGCTGCATGCAAACTCTCCACGCCATGCTCATTTCTGTCCTCTTCAAGAATGGTAAGCTTACTTAGGATACCTGGACATCACCAGTAGATATTGTGTAATAATAAAAGATGTGCCATATGTTTACGCCTAACAGCATGAACTGTGTGGCGACGCTTGTTGTGTCGCCAAGATATGTATTTTCATCAGACTTCATTGAGGCATACTAGTTTTATCTACATGCTTGGTGCGAATTATGGTAATCTACTTTGGTGCGAATCATGATCAATGCAATTAAACTCAACTAGATGTAAATATATGCGCATATCCAGATGTACAGCAGTACCTGCAGATTATAATATTAAAGGAATTCTATTACAGTCGGTCTCGGAGTATAAGTACCTTTGTGTACATATCACGTCTGATCTACGGAAACATTACATAGATAACGTAACTAACAATGCAAATCGCATGCTGGGATACTTGAAGAGAAACTTCTCATTGGCACCCCAATCATTAAAGGTGATACTGTACAAAACACTCGTATGACCAAAGCTAGAGTATGCATCATCTATTTGGGACCCTGGTCAATCTTCACTAATTGCATCGCTTGAAGCCATACAAAACAGATCAGTACGTTTCATTTGCTCTAACTATCATCGAACCGCAAGTATATCGTTAATGAAGGCTAATCTTTCACTCCTACATCTCTCAGTACGCAGACAAAATCGCTTGGTTAAGCCTATTTCACAAACTTTATTACACTAATGTTACATTGCGAGAAAGGCTTTTTGAACTTCCTTTCTATGTTTCATCACGAGTCGATCATCAACATAAAGTTGGCATCCCTCATTCAAATTGCAATGCTTTTTACCATTATTTTGTACCATGCACATCCCATGAATGGAACCACCTTCCGGCCCCCATTGTTTCAATTGTAAACAGTGTTCTTTTTAAAAAAGACGTTGATTAGTATCTTTACTTGATTTTGTTAATCATGATTTTTATCAATTTTCCCACGTGAGTTTTGTTACTAGCGGCTCATTGTTCCCCCACTCTCCCTGTCTAATGCTTTATGCCCTGAGGGTAAATGAAATGAAATGAAATGAAATGCCCTATCTTCTTTCTTTTTTCTCGGTCGCGCGCCTTCGTCACTAGCCGCCGCTCAAAAAGACATCAACCAGGTGTATACATTACGCGAAGAAAACAGCATAACGACACAGTTATGTACACACAACGCACGAGTTGTCCCACCGAGACACCTAAGGCACACATAAAACGCAAATCGCCTCGCGCGAGAATTACAAGTTAGATACACGTATCTTTTTACTGAATAGTTCTAGAAAGGCGAAAATTCCGCTAGAGGTTCCAGATACGTTTTCAATTTCTCGACGTGTACAACGTCCGGCCCCGAACTATGTCCGAACTCTATTTGATAGTTCATCGGTGATAGCTTGGCGATAACACGATGAGGCCCGGTGCACACCGGCCGTTTTTTAAGACTCGCTGGCGGGGACTTCAACAACATTAACTGGTCTCGTTCTAATGTTATATCAGTTCGATGTCTGTCAAATCGTTTTTTTCTTTTTAGCCTGAGCCAACTCGATGTGTCGTGCAGCCAACCTACGTGGTTCAAGTGCTCACGCACGAGCACCACGTATTAGGAGCTGACTTGCAGTTCTTACAGCTCTTTCATGTAGGAGACCAAATCCAAGAAGAAAGCGGGATCGCACCCATAGAGCCAGCAAAAATGGTGAAGTTCCAATTGTGTCCTGGTGTCCGGTGTTGTAGCAAAGCCCCACATACAGCAGAACATCAACCCGCTTTTCTCTACAAGAGGTGGTGATTCGCATCATATGTTTCAATGTTTTGTTGGCTCGCTCAACGGGCCATTGGCAGCCTGGTGATTTGCCGCAATTGTTGCGCAGGGTACACCACGGTGCTTGAGATAGTCGGGTGTCAGTCTGGCAGTTATTTTGTACCCCGTCAGTAACTTGTACTGTGGGGCATCCGCGCTTGAGCATAATTCTCCTTTCTATGAACTTCTGCAGCGTGGAAGCCTTTATGTTACTAACGACCTTCGCCTAAACAATTTCGTGAGGTAGTCTATAGCAACTATGATGAACTTCTTGTACCTTCGGAAGACGTGCAACGGTCCAAGTATGTCAAGTCCGACTGCGTAAAATGCACATCGACTTCAATTGGCTGCAGGAGTCTTGGTGCACGTCGTAGTATCCTTTATGCGCTGAGAAAGGTTACTGCTTTTCATGAACCGACAGTCGATGCCACAAATATTCAATGGCGATTTTCGCGTAAGTCCGTCGGATCCCCATGTGCGCTCCAAATTGAGTTCCATGAAATTCGCGAAGTATTTCTAGTCGCTTTGTTTTTGGCAAGCATAAAAGAAATCGTTCGTGGGCTGTACCGCATCTTTTTTTGTAAAAGTCGCTAAAAAGCACGAAGTTCTTACTTTCTCTTTCTTGCTGTTTGTTTGTACCAGCCATTTTCTGCAACATTTCTATGATATTTGCACAGAACTGGTCCTCCTCCTGCTCGGTGCTTAAATCTGGCTCTGTGACTGAAAACACGTTGCAAGTACGAGTTTGTTTTCCGAGCAGCTGGGACTTGAAGTACGAACCAGACAGTCAGGGGCGGTGTGAGATGCGCCAGACCTGTACACAACTTCAAAGTCGAATTCTCGCAGCAGAGGACACCACCCCAGGAAGCGCTGGTTTTCCTCTTTGTAGGGAAGAACCCAGCATAGCGCTTTATGATCTGTAACGACCTGGAACTTTCTGCCCATTAAGTAAGGACGTAACTGCTCCAAGAACCACTTAACCGCAAGAGCTTCGAGTTCAGTGGAAGTGTAGTTCTTTTCTGCTTCATGGAGATAATGGCTGAGGTACACGACAGGCCTGTAGTTTCCGGTTTCGTCTTTTTGGAGGAGTATGGCTTCGAGGTCAACTCTGGAAACATCGGTGTGGACCAGGAGGTCGTATTTGGGATTTTCGGAAAAAAATGCCTCAAGACAGAAGGCTTCCACAACGCTAATTTCTGTTCATAGAAGGTATGTTCTTTTGGATCAACCACGCGAAGGCTTTACGTTTATCAGGAGCTATCTCAGGGGGGCTGCGCAGTGACGCTGTTTCAAAATGAACTTTCGGAAATATGACGTCAGTTCTAAGAACGACTGAACTTCAGCCGCTGTTTGAGAAACACGACATTGTCTTACGGCGTCAAGCTTTTCTGGGTCAGGCGCAGTGCCTTTCGGGGAGACAATATGTAAAAAAGATTAGCAACTCTCCGAACAAAAACAACAAAAAACTCACTTTTCAGTTTTGAACTTGAGCTTTCCTGGCTTGAAATCTGCGAAAACATCTCTGAGTTGTCGAAGATGCTCCTGGAACGTATTGCTATAGACCATGCAGTCATCCATGTTGACTAATAAGTTGCGGTGCTTGAGATTACCGATAATGGCGCCTACAGTTCGCTAACACGTCGCAGGCGCTTCTTTCAACACGGACGGCCTTTTCCGAAATTTATACAGCCCCTCCTGCGTTACAAAATCTGTCTTAGCAGTCTCGTCAGGGTTCATCTCTATTTGATAGAATCCTAAAGAAAGATACAACGTTGCAAAGTATTTGCTTCCACTTAATGCCGCAAGAGCATCAATTCTTGGGGGGGGGGGGGGGGGGGTAGATGGCGTTTTCGGTTACTGCATGAAACTTCCTATAGTCTACACACATTGTTGTCTTTTTTAAATCAGGACGAGTGGTGATGCTTAGGAGCTTATAGAGGGTTGGAATATTTTTACATCCATCAGATCTTTTCTCATTGCCTTGACCAGATCGTTTTGAGCAGGTGAACTTTGCCTTGGGTACTGGGCTATTCGTTTTGCGTCACCAGTGGAAATAAAATGCTTTTCTATGTTACAAGACCCTAGTTGTGCAGTGCCTGTTGCAAAAAAAGACACTGCACATACAGCCCTCACTGCGTAACAAAAGTTGTCTTAGCAGTGTCGTCAGGGTCCATCTCTGTTTAGTATAATCCTGAAAGAAGATCCAACGTCGAAAAGTGTTTGCTCCCACTTAATTCCACAAGAGCATCATCCATTCTTGAGAGCGGGTAGATGATTTCGGTTCCTACAAAAAGCTTCCTATAGACGGTTTGCAGCAGCTGTGCATGGGCGCCGCCATAACCGACCTTTAGTGTTTTGTTTCCTCTTATTCCGTTTACCTCGCTTCATCATTACCAGAGCAGGGCATGCTATTGCCATTTTAGTTTCTACTGTGTCCTCTCCAGCATTGGCCCTTGTGGAGGCTCGTCAACGCGTCTGCTTCAGCGGCTCGGGATCTGGGTAAGACAAGAGAAGGTCAGCAATGGCGGCTGTAGCCTGGCGCGTCTGCAAAGCGTCTATAGACCGTTTTCACAAATGCGCCGCCATCTTGAAATATCGTCACTTCCAGTATGGGCGAAAGCATTGCTTTGCCGTCGCACGCCAATAGAATGCATTTAGAATATAAGCGTATCAGTCACCTATTCTAGTTTTGTCTCCACTCTATTTTTTACTATTTGCAGATTGAAATGTTTTAATATTTTTTCGTCGCCCGTACCGGATATGCCTACTTGGCTGTCCGCGGCGAGAGTATCCGAAAAAAGGTCTATAGTCTACACATACTCTTGTCGACCTGCGCCTTTTTAGTTTTTTAACCAGAACGAGTGATGATACCCAGGAGGTTTTAGGGGGTTGGATCATTTTTGCATTCCTATCTTTTATCGTTACCTTGACCAGATCTCTTTGAGCAGGTGAAATTCATCTTGGGTACTGAGATACTGGTTTCGCATCAACAGTGAAAATAGGATGCTTCTCTATTTAACAAGACCCCAGTTGTGCAGTGTCTGTTGCAAGACTAGAATGGTATTCCACAAACAGCTGTTTACTGCTTCTAGCTCTTCAAAACTGACTGAAGCTCCCACATTAAACTCATACTATCCACTGTTATTTTGGGGGTTTTGTTGCGAACTATTGCAACGTCCTCCTGGTTTTCTGGATCTGAAAAAAAAAAAAAAAACCGGAACATTGGAGGACTGACTCCAATAGACCTTTTGCAATTTTCCCAAGCGCCCCGGCCCGCGCGCGAGGAATTGTGGGAGAGACTGTCCCTCGCCTGGCCGCTCTGCCTTGATCGCATTGTCTTGTCGCTTGCCTCTTCTTAATCCTTTGTTTTTCGATTCCATTACCTATTTTTATCTATTTAAGTGTATTTTTATTGCTTCTAAGTGTTTCTATTCTCTTCTGCGCGCGATATCTTTTTTTATTTACGAGGGGCGTTCATAAAGTTCGTATTATTGTCACGAAGGAATACAGATTCAGCAATCAAACTCAACTAGGAGTTGAGACTTTCTCTACATATTCGCTACCAAAAGGTACCCACTTTTTCTAGCGATGCACCACATGCCGGAGACCATTGTTATAGAACTCCTCGTTTTGAGGGTTCAGGAATCGCTCCATTTCAGCAATCACTTTGTCGCCGTCCTTGAAATGCTTTCCTCTTATTTGGCCACACTGGAAGCGTCTCCGCCTTTTAACCAAAGTGTCATAAACTGGGGCGTTGTCCCCGAACAACGCTTCCAGATTGGAATGAATATCCTTGGCATTGTTTCCTTTCAAACGGAGAAAACGAATCACTACATGTGCTTGGTACCGATGGGCGGTGCCATTTTTGTTTCGACTCCCTAGCGGCGTTCCGAGCTACTATAGCATGCGATGTTTATACTGTGCGGACACTAAAGGGACGCGCGCTCATGTTGATGCCTGTTTTGTTCCATTTTTTTCATTTCTTTGTGCCGATAATACGAACTTTAGGAACGCCCCTCGTATATAGTATTTGAAACCTTTATTTTCCCTTTTTCGACGGGAGTGCCGACGGACAACACGCCGCTTCGCGCGTCGTTTCCCGGGTGAGTACCACCGTTGCTACCGATTCCTATCGCGCTGTTAGCTGTTTATTTTGGTTCAATTTGACCTGCGTGCAGTCGAGAGGAGCCGTCATAGGGGTTGGCAGAGCTCTGAATCAACAATCGCGACGCGAGAGCCGAGTGCGCTGTGATTTGGCCGCCCGCGCTTGCTCCGTTGACTCGCACTGTAGCGTATGCCTTCGAGTGCCGCTTACTTGACTAAGATACAGCACGCCGCTTTGCCGTCGCGAACCATTTGTCTGAATGTTTGCGAAGCTGAGTCATGTGCAACGCTGCGGCGCCTGACAACTGCGCGCTGCAGCGCGAGCCCTTCGCAAGCGCCGGTGACCCAACGTCGCGGCTTGTATGCGCTTATGGTATGACTTCTTAATCTATCTGCTAAGCGGTTGCCAGTTGAAAACACCTTTTTTCAAGTGCTGACAACTGCGCGCCGCTGCGTGCAGTTGTCAGGCACCGCAGCGTTGGATATGCCGAACGGTGTTACGGTTTCGCAGGCATTCGGACAAATGGTTCGCGTCGGTAAAGCGGCGTGCTGTATCTTAGTCAAGTAAGCGGCACTCGAAGGCATACGCTACAGTGCGAGTCAACGGAGCAAGCGCGGGCGGCCAAATCACAGCGCACTCGGCTCTCGCGTCGCGATTGTTGATTCAGAGCTCTGCCTATCCCAGTGATATGTGCGCGGGTGTTTATAAACGGCTCCTCTCGACTGCACGCGGGTCAAATGAACCAAAATGAACAGATAACAGCGCGATAGGAATCGGTAGCAACGGTAGTACTCATCCGGGGAACGATGCGCAAAGCGGCGAGTTGTCCGTCGGCACTCCCGTCGAAAAAGGCAAAATAAAGGTACAAATACTATATATATACAGAAATATCGCGCGCAGAAGTGAATAGAAACACTTAGAAGCAATAAAAAAATACACTGGAATAGATAACAATAGGTAATGGAATAGAAAAACGGGGGATTAAGAGGAGGCAAGCGACAAGGCACTGCGATCTCAAGGCAGAGAGAGCGGCCAGGCGAGGGACAGTCTCTCCCACAATTCCTCGCGCACGGGCCGGGGCGCTTGGGGGATTTCGCAAAAGGTCTATTCAGTTGGAGATAAGTAAATTGTGTCGACAGCAGCCACTTTTTCGGCTATGCCCAAGGAAGCCTTCGCAGGGATTTTGGATGACCTCAGAAAAGAGTTTATCGCCAAAAGATTAAGAATACTTGTTTCTGTGTTGATGCGCGTCGGCTGCAGTTCCAACGAGTACCGTTCAATAGCTGCTTTAGAGCTTGACACGTAAAGGGCCTCGCTGCTTTTTCTTGCTGGTAGGAGCTCCCAACATTACTTACCTTTCGGGAAAAGAGCGGTATCTCTTGTGCGGCAGTCTCATACACCTTGAGTGGTTCTTCAGCTTGAATGGAGAAGCTGAAGGGATTCCAGGAAAACTGGAACCCATTTAACGCCCGCAGATCGCAGCTTATTCGCTGCACTACTGGTGTCTCCCTGCAGGCCCTAAAGACAGGATACCGAATGTTTTCTGGTAATTCGCAACGTTAGGCACAGCATGAATCGCACGTTGCCATTCAATAAATACCTGTGTCAGAGGCAGTGGGCACTATGTAACAAAATGCCCTTCCTGCTTGTAATTCAGGCAAAGTTTGAGAACTTTCTGACAGGAGCTCCGTTGAATCGTGGTCGAGGCTGCATCTTCCTGGCGATAGAATTATTTTTGGCTGGTATGGCTTGGACGTGGTTTGTCATTCTCAGAACACACAACAGCTTCTCCCTGATGGGGTTAATTCGGCTGCTGTTGCCGCTCAGTTATGAAGAAATAGCAGAGTTTATCTTCTTTTATCGTCGTGGGAATCCAACACTGTTAACGTTTTCGCTTCTGCATTCTTGACCTTCCCACTTGCACAACTTTATAAAGGGGTGGAGCAAATCACCCAGGGATGTGAAGCTGCTGTCAAAATGCATCACCTTCACCTTGTCGTTCGGGGATTCAAGATGCAGCTTGCACTCTTCATCTTCGTTTTCCGAGAAGGGGCATTTCTCTCTCAGCTGCAGCTTTTGGAAAGCGTTTTCTAAGCACGTTTCCGTTAGAGACTGCCTCCGAGCAAACATTGCTCTTTGGTTTTCGACAGTGCTTTCTAAATTATAGTGACGCTGAAATGGTGACTTCATGTCATTTTATGTGCTTCTATCCTTAGTTTTGAGCTCAAACCGCACCCAAGCAAAGTCTTTGGAACGTAGCTTTGATATCAGCAGTGGAAGCACGATATCTTCTGGCATGCCATACGTTTTTAACCAAAACTTCACTTGATGGTATCAGTTAGATGTAGAACTGGAGAGGAGTGGAGCTGCACTTACGGCCGCAGTGAATAGTTGAGCTCGATGACTGACGCCGTCTCTCTGCCTGTTAAGATCACTCAGTTACGGAGAGTTCTTGACGCTCCCTTTGGCAGTGCCATTTGAGTGCGGTATACTCTTATGTTCAGAAGTCAGCCGTTGACGCTTGGCCTTCTTTTTCTTGGTTCTTGTTTTTTTGCTGAATCTGCTGGTTGACGCCGTGGCTAGTGCCTTCAGAATTTCTACCCGAAGTCGTGGCTTCCAAGCAATTAAGCGTGTGGATTACAGGGGATTGTAGTTCGTACACCAGTGTCTCCACAGCTTTCAAAGAAGCGCTCTCTCCAGAAGCACTTGTGGAGTTGGCGGACATCAATTTGGCGGAAGTTTCCCGTTGACTAAGGAGCTCCGAAATGCGTTGCCTCAGCTGAGCAATTTCTTCGTCTCTCTCAGAGAGGATCTTTTGAAGTTTTTTGCACTGTGCAACGACAACTTCAACTTCGACTTCCGGAGACACGTCATCGCCTTCCGAATTGGCTTGGCTTACCATTGTTGAAGCGGCAGTGAAGTCACCTCGTTGATGCAAGGAATTTTATGGTCGATGGAGTGAGGCTCGTCATTTCCATATAAAGTTACCTTATTTTCGAGATCCCCATTCGTGCGCCGAGTGTGACGACGCTTGTTGGGTCGTCAGAATATCCATTTTAAGGAGATTTCGTTGAGGCGTGGGGATACTCGTTTCGTCTTCATGCCCGGTCTTCTTTCCTTTTTCTAGATCGCGCACCTATGTCACAAACTGTATAAGAAAAGCTTGCTTACACAAGCGTGACGAAGTCTTTTAATCTGGCACGTGACACGTTGCTATAATTAATGTGTTGGATCACGAACTACATATTAGGTCTTACCTGTTTTTTTTTTTCTCTCTTGGTAGCGTCGATTGCGGAGCCTCCCTCTGTTACATCGCATCGATTGAAACAATGAGAGTTTTACCAGAAATCAAACGCGTGTCTATGAGAACACAAATAGCTCTGCAGAAAAGGACAAATAGAAGAGATGAGTATGACAAATGCTAACCAGGCAACTTACGTTTTAAAACACAAGCTGCTATTGTCCGTAGCGCTACTTGTCATTGTCCTTTTATGTATCGCCTTTGTTCTTCGCAGTGCTACTTGTCTCTGTCCATGACGCCGCTACTTGTCCTTCTCTATAGCGCTACCTTGTCCTTATCCTACTTGGTTTTGTCCTTATCCACTTGTACTTGTCCCTAGTGCTACTTCCTTGTTCATTTCTCCCTCTCCGTATCACTATTTGTCCTTGTCCATAGCGATATCTGTGTTCTTGCTAGGTTTATCAAACAATTCCTACAATGTCTCTTCTGACGGAAGTCCTGCTGACTTGGCGATCCTTTCCTGCAGGCGCCATGACTGCCCTGTTCGGACTCCTCTACTGGCTCGTCCTGACGTTCGTCGGTCCCGTGTTCTACATCGAAGGTTTTACAGGTGGCTTGGCCAGCTACATCCTGGCTCGCCCAGTGGAAGAAGCTCGCCACGTCGATGACCCCTTGCATCGGAACCTACTGGATGCTCAAGATACTTAGCCTGTTCCAGGACTTACGACGGTTAGCATTTTACATTGCATCGTGCTTATTTTCTATTCATGACACTCTTGATTCATTCCGTTAGAGGCACACGTATGAATCAAAACCATGTCAACAACGATTCGGTAAATAGACTTACATACAAGTCTATATAACATGCGATTTGAGTGAGCACGAGCACACAATAAACATGACGTTTTGCTTGCCCGATGTTCGTGCAGCACATCGCATTTTTTAGAGATCGTATTCTCTGCTTCGTGATTCTTTTGGAATCTTCTATTGATCGCCGTGATGGGCTGTCTCTGTGTTCTGTAGTCACTGGCAGTTTAAGGAGCGCAGGGCTTGGCGAGTCTACAGCATCTTAGTATCACTCCGCAGCCAATGAGGTTGCGGCATTATCAGATGAAAATGTCGAAGAACCAAGTTACTAATCAAGTAACTTGATAATAATAGTGACCATAACATACTTTTTTTTTATGGAGTGGGATACAGGTTCTCCCTCTCTCTCGCAGGCTACGCAGGGTTGGACATGGTGAACGAGTACGCGCTGGATCTGGATAACGTCACCATTATGCAGATCCTCTGTGTAATGGGTGTCACTTTCGTGGCCCTGGTCTGTCTCATCTGGTACCTGTCGCGGGTCCTGCCCTGGGTGGCTTCCGCACCACGCCCCTTTTACTTCCCGCTTCTGGTGAGCCGATGAATTAAAGAGTCGCGTGCAAGTACTAGGCAAACCCCCGAATTCGTAGACGTGACTGGACTGCAAGTCAACCTCCCGTCCATAATCAGGAATAGCTCTGGAATGAGAGAGAGTAAAAGGGCTGGTTTACACACTTGCGGGTCTGCTGACTGAGTGCGTTTAAAAGTCTCGGGATATCTTGCGACGCGAGAACACACTGGCGCCATCTATCGGGTAGTCGTGGGATACTTGTGATTTCCGTTTCTTTTTTTTTTTCGTGCGTCATTTTTTATTTTTGGCAAGAAAACACAACACAAATCGTTGGACGATGTTATAAACGAACATTTCTGATAGGTACTACGTACATTCGATCTCGCAAATACCGCAACTTTTTCGCTCCAGTGCAATGCAGACGCAAGTGGGTGAATGGGCCTTATCTATAGTCGTTGACAACCTAAAAAACGCGGGGCGTTGCATGTCCCGAGTGTCCGCTTATTCTCGCTCCTCCCTCAATGAGGCTTGCTGCGTTGGCCGATAAGCACCCTGGAGAACAAATCAAGATGCAAAGGGCGTGAAGATAATCATTAAGCCACTGTCTACGTTTCTTACCTTGTCAGTGACTATATGCGGAGAGCAAGTCGTCTGCTTCTGGCGCAGGAGTTGCGGTGACGTCAGATTGACACCGAGCTCTCATTGGCTAATTGAAAGAAAAATAGTGGGTAGACCTCAAAACATCTAACACTGAGATCTACCCACTATATTTTTCAGTCGGCCAATAAGAGCTCGACGTCGTTCTGACGTCATCGCGTCTCCTGCGCAATAAGCAGACGACTTGCTCTCCGCATTGGGCGAAGCACATGGACGAAAAAGCGACCGGCGTATCGTACGTCGAGTCGAAAAGTTTTGATTTTGTTGGTGCGCGATTGAACGCCGAGAAGTTGGGAGGTTGTGAACCCACACTGTTCAGCGTGCTCGGATTTGTATCGATGCGCCGGTCGTTTCAGTGTGCATTTGTGTGGTTGCTTCATGATTGCTTCCGAGTGATTTCATTTTTCGATCGGGTTATATGCTGCTCTATAAGTTTGGTTGCCCACTGATAATAAGATGATCGTAATTGACATCGCCCGGTCGCGCTTAAACTGTCAGTAGGCCACAGACCAGCGAGGATTTTTTGTCGCGCGCGCGGTTGTTACGCCTGCAGTATCCTGAATCATGTTGACAATAAAATAGGCTTAGAGTGCAGGCGAGATTGTGCATATTGAATATGATGGTAACCTTGGGACTGGGGGAAACAAAGTTAAAAGCTCTTATTGGTTTTCCTCTGTCCTGCCTCACACTCGAGGGTTACTGTCGTGTTCATGTTCACAGGAACTTCAAGAACGGTGAAGACTTTATTTGCTCTTGTGGATGGGCAACGATTTCTTGGTTGAATTGAATAAAAATTCCAGTCAAATGGGTTGTTTTCGACAGCTGATTCGATTATCAAGTTGACACGGGTGGTTAACGAAAGAAGGTGTGTTCAATGGCCTCTGGCAAACGTCTGGAAAACGACTGGTCGTGACTGAAAAGCGCAATTAATCTCCGCCAGAAAGAACGCGCACGCAAAAAACGAATGCACGCGCACACTTTTTTCTAAGGACAGCCGTCGAAACAATCTCCTCGCGTCTCGACAGCCCAGCTACTGGATTCCGTCCCTGGTTGTTCCCATGGACAGTGAGGAGGGAGGGCCAGGCATTGAAGACGGTGTCTTCGAGCCTCTGCCCAAAGGAATGAAGATCGTGATGTCCGCCCGAGATCTATCGAAGGTGCGCACCTCTAGCGCATTAAGTAGTTTGAAGTTTGAAGTTTATTGGAATTTTCACGGGCCAAGCCCGGCAGGGAGGTGGAGACAAAAGGCATTTCTGCCTGACAGAGGTCTCTACCCCTCGCAGTCAGACACAGTGGAGCAATATCAGACACAGTGGAGCAAAGACAACCTCTGACACTTATATGCGCATTTTACATGAACAGACCTCTGAGAAAAATAACTCGAAATCATAAGATATACACTACAAAAGGTCATTGCAGTTCGATTAAAAGGTTAAAAAGCGCGAACTGAACAGGACGAAAAAAGACACACGTACGACACGCGCTCCTGTTTAGCGCTTGTCCGTGTTCTACGTGTGTCTTTTTTCGTCTTGTTCCGTTCGCACTTTTTAAACTTTTTATTGATATGTACCAACTAGGCCCAACCAAAGTTTTAGGTCATTGCAGCTGTGTTTTATCTTTAAGTATGTAACACAGGCCACAACTAATCAGTTTGCGCAATTATTTATAACAACAAAATCATGACAAAGCAAAAAACCTCACAACAGAGGCAAAAAACACAAGAAAAAAACATTGCACTCATTGTTGCGACACAAAACATACTGTCAATACGCAGGCCATTTAATAACTCATAATTCAGTAAAACTCAGGAGTCTCCTCACAGCCAACGTTAATATATCTATGAACAGTTGCTCACAGCTCCAGAACGTCAGGGCACATGGTCAATGTTCGCCGGTTTGTGATTGGCTCCTGATTGGTTTTACCCGGTAACGCTACGATCTCAATCAGAATAACGTTTCGCTTACCAAATGTCTTAAGTTGATCCCGTAAAAAAAAAAGAAAAAAAAAAAGAAAAGGGGGGGGGGGACGTCGACGTCATTTAAGCCTTCTTGAACGCGCTTTGTGAATCTTGGTAATTGGTCCACTGCATTCTACGCTAGAAGGCAGACTCTCAGGTGTCTTATACGAAGATAGACAGGACGTAGCTTACTGTGTTCAGGATTCTTGTTTTGTGATGCATTACTCGACGTTCTTATCGGCTAATGTGGTTGCGGAGCTATTATAAAATGGTCAGGACTCGTCACGCCAAGCGTTTATTAGGGTGTCGAGGGTCTCAAGATAACTCGAGACTCTCGACACCTTCTCTAAACGACGAAGGCCTTCTTAACACCACAGTTGTCGAAAAGGCCTTCCTCGCCTAACGTGCTTGAAATGGGAACCGTCTGCTCACAGGTCTTCGGCAGAGAAATGGCCCTAAATAGGGTCAACTTAGACATCTACGAAGGGCAGATCACGGTCCTCCTCGGCCACAACGGATCAGGCAAGACGACGCTCATGAACATCTTCGCAGGTGCACATCTACCTCCCGATCGCCATCTTGCTCTGCGGAGCGCAAGCTCGTCTGCTTTTTGCGCAGGGGTTCCAGTGGCCTCTGAACGCCGTGCTCCGATTGGACCTTTTGGAAGAATAGTGGGTAGGCCTCAATGCTAGCTGTCTTGAGGTATCCCCACTACGCTTCCAATCAACGCCAATCAGAGCTCGGTGCGTTCTGACGTCACTGCAACACCTGCGCAAGAAGCAGACGAACTTGCGCTCCGCATTGTCATCGTTTCCACTAGGTTTTCGGGTTCCATCTTAGGTTTTACTGGGCATTCATTTAACTCCAATCCGGTAAACTGAATACGAGAGAAATGCATAGTCTGGACAAGATGAGAAGGGTAGGGCGTCACCTGCTGGGTTACCTTTCCTTTCTAAGTGTGTCCATGACAAAGCGGGCAGACAAGCCATATCGGACGTGCAGAGAAGCCATCGGACGAGCAGACAAGCCGTTTGGACGTGCAGACGAGCCACATCGGAAAGTTGTCACGACATAGCAGCACTATGAATCCAGGTTTGAAGTTATGCGCCGAGAAACGGAGGGAGCTCATGATGAGACCAAAGCGTGCCGGGACGTCAGAACGCCGAGCTCTGGTTCTAACGATTAGTGGGTAGACCCAAAGCCAGCTGCCTTTGTCTCCACTGCACTCTCGTCAAACGCGTTAGAACGCGGAACGACGGCGTCCGGCGTTTGGCTCTCACATTCGAACGTGTTCGACGGGTGCAAAGGTGACAAAGCCAGCAAGCTTTAGGTCTACTCACTAATCGTTAGAACCAGAGCTCGGCGTCCTAATGTTCCCGCGTGCTCTAGTCTCCTCCACTCCTTCGATTTCTCGGCGCATTGCACGCTGTCGTTGTTCGCGTCTCGTCGTTCTTATTGGCTGCGAATGACTCGACTTATCTAGTATGAACACAACATCGTGTCCGTGGGCAAACAAATCTCGACACAAAACTCTGGGCGGGCTACCGCCATCTATTAGCGACGGCGGCAACCTAACAAGCGGCTTGCCGGCTGTCTGGTTGCCGCCGTCGCTCATAGACGGCGGCAACCTTTCCAGCCATTGCACTCTGGCTTGACGACTTGCGTCCGGCCATTACTCCATTCCCTCCATAGTACAGCTTCGCTGGTCTTCCTTCTTCACCAGAATGGAAAGGCTAAAAGCTTTCTTCTTTTTTTTTTACAAATTGAAAGAATGAATTGTTAGTCACGTAGAAGTTATTTTTAAAGGAAGTATTACACCTCACAGAGTGCTGACACACGTGTGAAGGAAATAAAGAAGATAACCGGAACAGCTTCCTGTAGAACTGGAAGAGCGCACCAGGATACAGATACTTCAAATTTTTTTTATGGAATATTCTAGCTCTGTGAAACCGGCAGGTAACTGCTTTGAGCCATAAACTAATTTGCACTGTGATACTGACGTGCGAAGACCCAGTTTTTTGCTTGTAAGGATTCAAACTAAATTAAAACAATTTATTCTAATATATTCTGAGAGAGATTAAAGGCCTGATGAGGTCCCGTAGCCCCAAGTCCACCTTAGAGCTTAAACACGAAAAACTCGCGAATTACAGTAATACAAACTAGGGGAAACGCGGTAATTGAGTTAAGTACGAATATTCGTGTTTTTTTCTGCCAGGTCTTACATCTCCGTCCGGAGGGGTGGCACGGATCTGCGGCTACGACGTGACCAAGAGCACGGCCAGGCACGCCAGAGCATGGGCTACTGCCAGCAGTCCAACGTTTTCTTCGACGACCTTACAGTCCGCGAGCATCTCATCTATTTCGGAACGGCACGTTTATTTTGTTTTGTTTTGTTTTGTTGTTGTTCTGCAACTACACTTGCTATGGTTCAATCTCGTCTCTGAGCCGCACTGAGTGCTAAAAAGCAAAGCTAACTCAAGTTTCCTGTTTGTCCGCGGCGTACATAACACGCCATGTGACCTGACGATTTACTTTGCGAAGTCTTGATGTCATCTATCTGATGTCACGATGCCAGTAACCTTATTTAATATAGTAACGCTGGGATTCAAGTTGGGTAATTGTGATGTCGCGTACGACGTCACAAACCGAAACGGTCCTTGCTATGGCACTGAACATGGTGAAATGTCATAATCAGTGTCATAGCGCAGACAAATTAATTTTTTTTTAGGCCTAAGCCTATTTTAGTTTTATTATTCGCTCCGCAGTATTGCAGCTCCCGAGTGCTTTACGGGAAAGTAGACACTGCAGAGATTTTAGAATGTACAGACCAAGACTCTATTCACAAACATGTCAGCGTCTGCTCACACCAGGTGTGGGACTGCGCGTGCGCACAAACCAGATTGGCGCGAAGGGAATCATGTGCGCATGGGCGGTGACGAAAGAGAGCGCCACCGCAGTGCCATCACGTCAGAGAGTGGAGTTTGTGTATAGCCACTGGGCAACGCAGGGTGTGTCCAATTATGATCACGCTTCTCGCTTTGTGATTGGTTCGTCGCCATTCTTATCGAATAATGCCGTTATTTCATCGACTTCGGAGGGATAATAAGATGCTTCGTGACTCATGACGTCTCCGAAACTGTTGCTGACTATGTTGCACTTCGATTAGCGCTGCATGCTAAATTATGCCAGGAAGAAAGCTTCCCGTATACGCACGTGCTTCCGCGCGGGCGACTCAACCTCGCCGCTGAACCCTCTGAGGGCGAGCTCTTCCCTGCAGGTTTCAGTAATCGATTCACTCCCTGCGTCTCCCAACTGGTCTGTCCACTTTTTGCTCTTACGTGTAGAGCAATGCTTTGTCTCGTAAAAACACCTATAGACTGCATGTGGAGAGTTTTGTTTAGGCGTCTCGGTTTGCTCCTTAGTTGTTCCAGAAAGAAGAATCTATATCGTTCAACCTCGCGCTTCAAAGAGAACACTGAGATCTGGAAATTAGTAATAAACTAATTTAGTAATAAACTAAACAAAAAAAATCAGAGCTACAAGTTTAAAACAAAATGTCGGTTAAGGCAACACCGCCTAGAAGACAAAACCATAGTGCTGACATTTGTGCGTCATCAGCAAAGGTCAACGCTGGGCAAATTGGGAACGTGGACGCAATCGTCGTGTCCAATCTTTCCGCAGCGTCGGCCTTCGCTGATGACGTCATCTCATTTGGCACTGCGGCTTTGTTATCTATAGGAAGTGCTGGTTAAGGCCGCGCTAAAAGAGTGACTCCAGGGTGCGAGGTGGGGTTGCCACTTTACATATCACCACGTGTCAAAGTAAAACTCGAGAAAAAAAAAAAAAAAAAAAAACAAGCGCTAGGTTGGAGGCATGCACATGGTCAACTTTCTGAGACATTCCGTGGAATAAAAAGTTCTAGAGGAAATATCAAAATTCTGATTGATTTGCGTTTTATGATACCCAGACATTTACGGTCGCCTAGAACACTGCGATCTTTTGTCAAGAAAAGCAGAAATCGATCATTTTGTGAATATGGCCCTTAGGATTCAATGCAAAGAAACCGTAGAGGGGTGGAATAAAAAGCATATGCGCGTCCAGCAGTTTAATTAATGCTTACTGATATTTTATGGCTGCCATTTAAAGTATTTCCGGGGATATGTTTGTTGTTGTTGGACATCCGTTGGTGTCCAATGAATTTGGGGATTTGACATCAATTTACTGCGAGCCAATAGATCAGCGTTGTCTGCAAATAAATATGCCTTATACTTATAAAGCACGCCACAGTTTTTCTGCCAGCAAGTGTGTTCAACATTCGGAAAAGAAAAAGAAAAAAAGGTCACACAAAGTTTAACGAGAGCATTGCCCCCTCAGCTCAAGGGCGTCGGTTCTTCCGAGCTGGGCGGCATGACTGACAAGATCCTCCAGGAGGTGAAGCTGACGAATAAAGCCGACTCTTTTCCCGAGGTTCTCTCTGGCGGCATGAAACGGAAACTGGGAGTTGCCATCGCTCTCGTTGCGGAGCCAAAGGTGCTACTCCCAGCCTTTCACATTACATCGATGCCTACTTTCACTCATAGCTGAGAGGTGGTAGGCACATCAGTCGCTTTAAATTTCTTTATTATATTTGCCAACTTCTAATATCACCAGTGTCAGGCACGTAGCCAGGATTTGGATTCGGGGAAGGGGCGCCCATAACAAAATGCTGTATGAGGGGGAGGAAAGGAGAGGGGGCCCCAGCAAAATGGAATATTTCGGGGGGTGGGAGGGCGCCCCATGCCTCCCCCCCCCCCCCCCCCCCCAACCTGGATACGTGCCTGCACCGTGTACTACAATGGATTAGTGCGTAACAAAGGTTTAAAATATTTATATTTTGCGCAATTAATTAATATAAGTTTACCGTTAAACATTTCAATAATTCATAACCGCTGTTATAACGGCACTTTTTTGATAGCATTGGCGCACGTATGTCCGTTCGAATGTTGACATTGTATGAGTAGCTGTATACCAACTGGTTAATAACATTATTATGTTTGTTCATTGTTTCATGCCTTTTTTAAGGTTCCTTTTAGAGAGTGAAGAAGCGTTAGCAGCTCAGCTGCCTGCCCTATTTTATAGGTGGCTTGTGGTCGTGCTATTTAATTTGTTTAATAATTGAAATGAAGAAACGAACGAACGCCCACGCATGCGGAACAAAAAAGAAGTGATTACCGGCAACCTTTACCCCCCCCCCTCCGGCCCGAAGTCTTCTAATGCATGGAATGCAATATCCAAAGATCACCAGTTTAAAATCGTGTTATACAACGTTAAACACTCGTTTCGGGCAGTGAAGAAGCACATGTTTCATAAGCTTCCCGCTATATTTTTCCGCTGTATTTAGCAGGAAAATTGACACCACGTAGACTGACGTCACACGATGTGGCCACGTGCCGTGGCGTCACCACGTCACCGGACTGGATGTCATGTGACGTCATTCTTTAATACGGGGTGGGCGATCTTTCGGGACTGGGCGTTAGTTCGGAATATTTCGGTAGCCCTAATCTGGCGCTCGACAGGTGCTGTTCCTGGACGAGCCTTCGTCCGGGATGGACGCCCAGAACCGTCGCACCATGTGGAACCTGCTCCTGGAGCTGCGCAGCAGGTGCACCCTGCTTCTGTCCACGCACGACATGGAGGAGGCCGACGTGCTCGCAGACAGGATCCTCGTCTTAGCCAAGGGGGCGCTCGTGTGCAGCGGGTCGCCGCCCTTTCTCATGAGGGAGTACGGTGAGGTGGTATTTCTTACGCCCCACGAAAGAAGAGGCGAATAAACTTTGATTTACGGGAGCAAAATAGGACGAAGCAACATAGATAGTCCTGTACGTGACTTCTGTCTATATGAACTCCTGTTGAGTAAGCTTAAAACCAACTGAACTGATTGTTTCCTTTATTGCGTCTTAATCGGGAAGATACATTGCTTCCTTTCCTAGGTAACTAAGGTACTAGCTCTCGTCATTTTCAAGCAGGGTAGAAAACACAGTGATTTTGTTTTTGAAAAACGAAAAGGAATAAATCATATGCGATCAAATAATTTTAATTTTGATCACTAGCGAAAAATAGGGACTCGTTTTCCTTGTAGATACATTTTTTTTAAATGGTAGATCAATTGACAATTGGTTCGATTACATAAAATAATTAGTGTAAATGCAAATTAGAGTCTTATTAACGACTTGAGATTTCTGCAATCCCCGCTATACTCGAACAAAAACAGCTTGATTTTCAGGAACGCTAAAAACTTTATTTTATTTTTCTTTCTAATTTTGACTTTATTGCAATAGTAGTACATCACATTTCTAGTTTTCGTTTTCTTTTTGCGTTCTGATTTTTTTTTTTTTTTTTTGCAATGGTATGTTACGTAGATGACGAAGGAAGCGGGAGGTAGGAATCAAGCTTAATGTTCCGATCTGCTCAGAAGAGCACTTCTTTTAACGTGATAGCGTTGAGGAGCGCGTGTCGCAGAAAAGCCGGCGTCGGTGGAGTGACGAAAAAATCGGGGACGCGAAAATCTTGATTGGTCGATAAGGTCATGACGTCACAGCCACATGACCTCGTGCGGGAATTTCAAATAACACATAACGCTCACGTGAAACGTGACGTCACGAGTGGAACAAAAGTGATTAAAAAACATGACATGTAATACGAATTAAAGGGCGCCGCATGTCTCAAATGATTTCACTTTATGCAGTAATCCTTCAGCCTAAAGAAACATTCGAAGAATATTAGGTGGGATTCGAACTCACGACTCTTCCGTTGCGGGCCGGACACGCCACTAACTAGGCCACTGTGTCTTTTTTTTTTTTTTTTTTTTTTTATTGGCTGTTTTCACATTTATACAATAGGAGACATACAGAGGGGTCAAAAACACGTCAGCCGTAGCTCGGCTGCAACTAGGCCACCGTGTCCGTCGCACTTCCGGCTCACTGACAGGAAGGGCATGAGAAGCGAATGTTGATGGCGATGCAAACGGGGCCCGAAAACGCTACCGCGTTTCACTTTTAAAGGCGAAGCTTCAGCGTCCTCCAAAGTTTTTGCTCGTGTTCAGCCTTATATGAACCTTTCTTGCTTGTCGATTCTTCGACTTCAATACAAAACAAACTTACATAAAAAGTATCGAAGTATAGACACACGGTAAGTAGGAAATTGCTGGGCAATTGTATTGCACGTGGAACACGTGACGTGTACACTCGATAGCAATTCCTGGAATGGAGATACCGGCACTCACCCGGGTTTCAAAAACATGTGACAGGGTGTCAAGTTACTATCTCTTGGACGCAGAATGCCCCGCAGGGCTTTCCTGCCAAATGGCACCTCAACTCACGGCTATGTGTCCTGACATGCTGGAAAGACACTCGATTAATAATCTAAAATGGTCTGGGTTTGATTCTCGCCTGGCGCAAACGCTTTCTTTTTCTGCAATGGCCAGAACTGCGATAACCCCTCCCCCCCCCCCCCCACACACACACACACACACGAACAAACACACACGCACACTTAAATCACTTCAGTCTCGAGCTTTGCAACCGTGCTTTTATCCAGGCTTCATGAAACGACGAATATCGAACAAAAAATGTTTCACGTTACAAAAACAAACAAAAAACCTTCGGGATTATTTTTGCGGGAACGTTTGATTTAAAACACCATAGTAAAACTGGCTTGATTTAAATCATGATAATTTGCATTCTTCTTCCTGTTTTCAAGGCACATCCTAGGCCACCTCTTGCGCCACGAGAATGTTGCATGTTCCAAATTAATCCTACTCCAGTACACGAATACACGAAGAGAAATATGAAAATTTTGATGCTGCTGATATCTAAAACCGGCACGTGGTACGTGCCAATTTTGTAAACTTTGATTCATTCGATCGAGTACGGTTTTTTCATCTGCCTTTTCGTTAATTTCCTATTCGTGGACCGCGTACGATCATGAAAGTGCGCGTGATATATTCAAAAAAACGTGGCTCTTGATTCTCGCAGATGATGATACTGTGTCTCTAAAGATCACAAACCAAAAATAATACATGAACACGCGACGAGACAAACAGTGAGAGGAATATTGAAGCACAACGAGCATGTACCACGTGCCAGCAAGCGTCGTACCACGTTCCACGAGGCGCTGTGTCCTCCCAGAACACCTCTAATTGGATACATTTCGGTTCTGTGCATTAATTAGAAAGACAGGAAACCCCAGAAGAACAAGATGGAGTGGTGTAATGGTTAGCACACCCGGCCTGGGATCGGGAGGCCCGGAGTTCAAATCCTGGCTCCGCCGCATATTCTGTCTTTCGGCGCTTTCGTGAAAGTTGAACCTTTAATTCAATCGATAGAGTACGGTTCATTCATTCGCATATTTTTGAGTATTTATTATTTGAGCTTAACCCCACTGGCTCCCGAGCACCTTGTCATCGCTCCGTAGCCGGTGAGGTTGCTGCATTGCCGGTAAAAAAAAAAACGTCAAAGAAGAAAACGCGGAGCAAAAAGCTTGAAGATGTTACAAGAAGCTGGAAAATAGTGTCCTGCGTTTGTTAAGCTCCTTGCTCACGTCGTGCGTTTCTTTATCCCCCAAATTGTTTCCTCCGAGATCCACCAATGACGGCGCGACCTTGGTTGCCTTGTCATCGTGCGTCCTCTTCGCGTTCTTTATGTTGCCATATAATTGGCGCGCCATTCTGTATGTTCCGATGCATTTTACGCAGACGCATTTTAGAACCGTAGAGAACAAATCAGGAATAAGAAGCGTTAGCCTTTTTTTTCTTTGTTTTTTCGGTAGCGTGCACGAGATATTATCTTTTGTGGCTCGGACCTTGACTGTCCACCATGGTCCGGTCCGCCCGCAGGTGCCGGTTACCAGGTGACGATCACCAAGAGGAGCGCGGGTTTCGACCTGCTCCAGATCCAGCGGATCATCGTGGCCACGGCGCCGGAAGCCGAACTGGTCGAAGAGAGGGCGGGCGATGTGATCATCCGCCTGAACGTGGTGCACTTCGCGGGCTTCGACGTCATGTTCCGGGCCCTGGAGGAGAAGAAGGACCAGCTGGGCATCGAGACCATAGGCGTCACTCTGTCCACCATCGAAGACGTGTACATCAAGTGGGCATTTTTTCCACTCACGCACTTACAAAAACAGCTAAAAAAAAAACCGGAGGGCACGGTTTATTGCTATCATTAATTATACGCGACATATTAGAATGCGGCATTACCTGACGAGAAGAATCAGAAACTCGTCACGAGGTGTTCAACATTGCTAGAGTCGCTAACAGTTTAAAGATTGCAAGGACCGTTGTGTTCACTCTTCGCGATTCGATCTTTGGAATTCTTGTCGAATGATGCAGCAATCCCATCGGCTAAGAAGCGATAGGGAGGTGATCGGGACATGCCACGACCGGCGTTTTTTAAGAGGTCGGGAATGATAGCATCCTAGAAAAAAGTGAAAGCGTTTACAACTCCCTGTAACACCGAATTAGAGCGCAGCTCTTGAGGAGGAGGAGGGAAGGGTACTGGGGGGGGGGGGTCACGTGACCTTCGGCTGTCACGTGACGTCGGGGCCCGTCACGTGACCTCACGTGACGATGCCGATGACGTCATCAGTGATGATGACGATGACGATGCGGAGGCCGGTGACGTCATCAGTGACGTCACTGATGACGTCATCCGTGATGATGACGATGACGATGCGAATGCCGGTGACGTCATCACGTGACCTGGGGGGGGGTCACGTGACCTGCCCCCCCCCCAGGTCACATGACCCCGGGGGGGAGGGCTCGCGCGGTGCATTATGGGACGTTTCCCATAATGCACCGCGCGGTTACGCCGACGGCGACGGCGACGCCGCTCAAGCCGGAAACGGGCCCCTAAGAGCTGCGCTCTAAAAAGATACGAAATTTGGGTGTCAGATTTAATGGCGCTTTCAGCGTGCTCTAAATAAAAGCTGCCATATAGACCGACACGCTGTACAATTAGCCCGCGTTTGTCCAAACCAGGTGTACGTAGAAACCGAATGCGCGTGAATTGTCTGCGCATGCGTTGTGCCGTCGACAGCGCCCACCGCAGCTGCGTGACGTCAGTGCCGTGTGTTGGTCTATACTTAACCTTCTCGTGTTTTGCTGAGATGCAGAGTGGCTTAGAGTGGCGACGATGGGTCAATACAAGACGCCCGTTTTTCTGGGCTCAGCATGGTCTTGGTAGTGTCCATGTACTTTCGCCTATGCTTGTTTATACGACGGGATGACAATTGTAATACAGGTCCGAACTTAAAAGATTATAATTGAATTTAAAATTAGCGCGCGAGCTTTGAGAACCAAAAATTAAATTAACTAATTTTGGGCGCCCTGTAATAATGGTAATGTGTTGTCGAACAGGATCCACTTTGCAGCAGCGTCTAAGACAGGGCAGAATTCCGACGTCTACGACGGTGAGTGTATGCCTAACATTAGTTATGAGCCCAATAATGTACGTAATATTACAAAGTTAACAGAAGCACGGGAATAACTCTCAGTGCAGAAACATATACGGATAATGACACTGGGACATATATTTTTGTGAACCGGAGATATAGCATAGATGGAACAAGCCATAAAAAGGCTGCCGATACTAGTGTAAAAGCATGTACGAGCACACTAAAAACAGCAAGAATATGCCAAGATTAGGCGTAGTATCTGCTCCCGTTAAGTATAGTTGCGAATTTACTTATATCACACCCGTGGCCGTTGCAAAAGCTGCACGGTAGTTCATGGTTCAAGTGAAGCTGGAATTGTAGCGCAACCATGACCCAACTGACGATAGAACCAGATATGTACGCGTTATAAAAAAAAAGTAACTAAATACCGTTACTCGTTACCGATCCTCAAAAGGAACACGTCACTTTACCTCGAATGTGATGAGTTACTTTTCTCGTTACTTCGACGACCAATCACACGACTGGTATTTTTCGTGGTTTATTTTTTTTTTAGTAGTCGTTACATTTAAGCAGTAGCTGACTCTCCAAGTTTTCATCGGATATGTTTCCCCGCTTCCTTGAGAATAGTACATTTCCGGCAACGCTGAAGAGTCAAAGAGTCGGCAGAAGTAGCTCGTTACTACAGGTGAGCTGGTGGTATCTAAGCTTGTCGTTTAACACCTGAAAGTGTGGCGCAGAAAAGGAAACAAACTTTTTCCGTTTCCACACCACAGTCTCATGTATTACTACATGATTCGTTACTAGTAACGGCTTACGTACATGTCTGGATAGAAGTCGTCATATAGGACAATTACCGCGTCGCTAGAAAACTGTGATGACGTCACAAAGACAAATCTGGAAAGGGAAAGAAGGAGTATCCGGTTTCTTATATGCTTGCCTCTCGACGATTCCTCAGAATTTCGGGGCTTCATTCACCTCTAAGGCTATTAAATTTACCGTGCATCGGAGGACCGTGAAACACGAAACTTTAGAAATTTCTCCGACATGCTACTTTTTCGACCTTTCATTCTAAATAAAATGCCTGCTTATTTTTCCGCTACAAAGGCGTCCTGATGAACTAATCACGGGAGAGGTCACTGTCAATAAAACAACGCGACTATAGAGTGCATTTACACACCTTCTAAACTTTGTTATGTTTCCTCAGCTCCCTCATTGTGTGGCGGTGGTTGACTCCGCAGTCTACGGGAAAAATATAAAACTGCGATCACCTACTGGCGCACGCATATTGAGATTACAGTTCGTGTTCGGGAGATAAGTGGTGTCTTCTTGACCACGAACGCAAACTATTCAGGTTGTGTTCAGCACAATTATTGGTGCCAAGCTGTGGTATTTGTCTGGAAGTTTAGGTCTTTAAAAAGCCCGAAGAAGGGTAGAGCAAAAGTTGACTTTCTTTGGCCAGAGTCTGAGTATTTTGTCCCTAATTTGCCAAACAAGTTCCAGAGTTAAACTTCACTTCTGATTGTTCGGTTTTGATGCGGCAACTTTGGGCCTAAATTTCCAAAGAAGTGCTAGATTGGCTTTACTGCTCGCCCTTCGGCTCATACGTGGCATATTCGGCTCAAGTCTGGGACTTTGGCAGTTCTATAGCGAGGAAGAAATAAAAATAAAAGACGTTTACAATTCCCAGTAATGCCGAATTAGAGCGCAGCTCTTGAGGAATAGGAGGGGAGGGTATGGAGAGGAGGGTATCCTCCCCTCCTCCTCCCCCTCCCTCCCTCCTCCCTCGTGACGTCACTAGTGACCCTAGTGAAGGCCTCGTGAAGGTCACTGTGAAGGTCGTGACCTTCACGAGTGACCTTCGTGACGTCACTCGTGACCCTAGTGACGTCACACGTGACGTCACGTGAGATGTCATTATGGGAAACGTCAGCCGTTTCTCTGGCCTGTTACCTGCGTATTTTGTTTCAGATGCCAAAATGGTCGGCAAAACGAGGCACCGCAAGCCCGTCTCGTCTGCGAGCTTGAAGGCACTCGTCATCAAGAGGGCTATCCACTTCTCGCGCTCGTGGGATCTCTGCCTGGTGTCCTGTATCATGCCCTGCCTTGCCATTCTCGCCATCTTCGTCGTGGAGGACCTGCTCTTGCCGCAGCCGCCCAGCGAGGTCCCCGGCGAGATGACCTTGCCGGTGACGCTCGACGCCATCAAGCCTTCCGGTGCTCAAGTGTTTGTGCTTCAGGAGACCGGAAGAGACCAGGAGCTGGCAGATATGTTTGTCCGGCTCACGGTGACCGGAAAACGTGCCACCGTGCGTAACTTCACGGATGCCAAACGGGGCCTCTTCATGGAGGCAGCGATGGACTTCTGGGGGTACACCCAGACCTACATTCTCGGGGCTGCGTTCAGGAGGGACGGGTGCGCTCGTTTTTGCCGCCTGCTTCCTTTTTGCGCATTGGGATTTACCCGAATGCATCAACGCATCGTTGACTAGCGTGTTTACCTAGTCCTAATGTCATTTCTCAATTTTCTGCCTGGTGGCGTCACACTAGGGTATCTTGTAATACCGTGATGACTGTATATGAATATAGTTTTAAAAAAAATTGGCGGAACTTTTTATGGCACAAATGAGGGGATAGGATATACTTCTTTCAAGTTATAGCTCACTACAGCTGGACAGGTCCAGTCGTCTGGCTGCCTGGAAAACATGGACCTGCGAGCACACCGGGAAAAAGGCGCAGTCCCTCTCTTTGGGGCTGTCACAAAACTTGTATGTCGTGGTTCGCGACGTCCGCCCGTTGATCTACGTCTAGGCAACTTCCTGCAGAGATCGTGGCACATTGAAGGAGACTATAGCAAAAATTTTATGCACAACGAAAAAAATAAATAAACAGCTACTGGGAAGGCCGAGCATCTTGTCCAATGTTTCGCCATAAGACGGCGAAACACGGTGAAACCTTCTAAAGCCTCGGTAACACTGCTCATGCATAATACAAAAGACAAAGTGTTCGCGACAGACACGATGAGAGAATTTATCTGCGCCTCAGACATGTCCCAAGCATGTTTGCTTCATACGTGTGTATGCTTCGAACCTACTTGCAGACAGTTTTTTTATAACCAATGTGACAGGACGGTCGTAAAAACAAGAAACACACATCAGACAGTGTCCGCAGACTGTCTTTTACATGGTGAACGAGCGGTATGACTGCGGGTTTATAATGTCGTTTGGTGTCTTCCAGTCAAACATCGATCAGCATAGTGAGGCTTCATTTTAAATTTTTTTTCTTCTCGAATTCTGCAATTTGTTTTTGCTACTTTTGTTCCTTAGGTTGGGCAGTACTCTACCGCGAAGTGGACACATCGATCGTTCTTATGTATTTCGAATTCTTCGACCTGACTCTGAAAAGGTCTTACAGCGAAGTAGATACGCGCGCGCCGTTCCCACAGTGCGCACATCACAGCGACACGATTACCATCCCTGATCCGCCCACAGGGTGGAACTCTGGTACAGCGCGTACACCAACGGCAGCCAGGCCGTCGTGATGAACCTGCTGACAACCGCGCTGCTCCGACTCCGAACGGGCAATCCGAAGGCCGACCTGTCGGCCACCGTCGTGGTCCATGAGCAGCCGGTCGATACCGACTGGCACGACGTCGATCTGGCCTCGGAGATGATCCGCAAGAGCGCCGTCTTCCGCAGCTTCTCCTTCCCGGTGGTGACGTCCCTGATCGTGGCCGGCTTCGTCCTTTTCCCGGTCGTGGAGCGCACGTGCCAGGCCAAGACGCTGCAGCTCATGACCGGCATGTCGGGGAGCGCCTACTGGGGCTCCAACCTCATGTTCGACCTGGTCGTGTACTGGGTCATCTGGATCTTCGCCGCGATGGTCGTGCTCCAATACGTCGAGCTCTTCATCGACTCCATACGTAATCGTGGGGACTGTTCATCGGCTTGTCCCTCTACCCGAGTGCTCAGTATCTTTTTTTTATTTTTTTACGTTTTCTCGAGGATTTTTGTTAGTGTGCTGGCGCAATGCCTCCTATACACACTTCCAACGTTTATCTCCCAGTCCAAATATGCCGAGTCATTGAGTTGTGGACGCATCCGTGGTGTCTGATATTTTGAAGAGCAACCGCCCATGCCCAAGACCCGTTTCACAGCCCTGTATAGACAAAGCTGGCAGCATTAGGAAAGTGATCAAGTGGTCTTCTATCTATATACCTATACACACCGTTTGATATTTGATCTGACCGCAGCGAACGCTATGATCCGATGGAGCCAATGAAGCAGCACCAAAAGTGCCTCCTCACTGCGCTCGTCGTGTGGTCTTTGTGATTTTGCTACCATATGTATATTTGCTGAACCTACCACGAACATACATAGGCGGAAAGTTTTCATTTTCCCCTCTTCCGTCTCTTCTTGTACGAAGAGAAACAAATAAAATTGAATTGAATTAAATCGAATCCAGTCTTGATCGCCCTCCCCCGGGCACCCAGTAGCCAGAGGTCCCCGAAGAGAATATTTCCAGGCCCGGCTAGACGCGGGAGGCGTATTGGTAAACGGTAGGCGATACGCGGCATGGCAACACCGCTCGCGCCTGACTGTCTCCTTCTCAAAAAGGACGCTGTGTTTTCACTACCGTGGTTTTCACACATAGCAACAGCCGGTTGGTGCGCTGGCCGGCAGAGGGTGCGCGTTGCGCGTGTGTGTATCACCGGAGCGATTTTTACTCTACTCCCCACCCCTTTCACGCTGCTTGGCGGCGACGTTACTCTTGTGTCACTAGGGCGCGTCTAACCCCCCCCCCCCCCCCCCCCCTTTTCCCGTGCGACAACCTCCAGCGAGGTTGTCGCACGTGCTTAAAGAACAAGTTTCCCTCCATGCATCGCGGTAGCACTGGCGTAGTCAAACTGACTGGTAAGATCGGTCTATTGACCCTCAGTCTTGTCATTCGGTAGAACCCCTTCCGTTGATTGAAGCGGTTACTAAAAAGCTGCCTGCCTAAAAAAAAAAAAAAAAAAAAAAAAAAAATCGCAGTGCTTTTTGTTTTGTGATTTGTTTTCGTCGTTCTTATTAGAGCACTGCACGGGCCGGAATTTCTTGGCCCGGCCCGACCCGGCCTGGCAGAGGCACAGCCCGAGCCCGACAAAATATTTAGTGTCTAGGCCCGGCCCGACCCGGCCCGGAACAGTCATAGCCCGTGCCCGGCCCGGACCCGGCAGAATATTTAGACAGAAGCTTGAGCCCGACCCGAGCCCGACAAAATATTTTTAAATATAATCCTGAGCCCGGCCGAGTCTGACAGATTATATACATGAGCCCGAAAAAGTTTGCAGGCTTCAACCTAAAAACTGTCTAAGTATAACGCGAGCATATTTGATTTAAATTTCTTTTAAACTTGAACCGAGATATTTTGACACGATAAATATTTCGACTTAGACGGTGTATTTTCGAGAATATTGGCGAAATATGCAGTTTATAAGTGATTTAAAGAATCACAATCACGCTAGTGCATATTCAAAAGGATGTATAAGCATAAAAATATCTATAGCAAGCTTATCTTTGGTGGCATTGTAAGGCTCCCTGCACAAAAAGAACTCAATCAAGCTCACGTTTTCTTTTTTTAGTTTGAAACGCAAAGGAAAAAAAACACTCATGTGCCCTGCGACTGGAGTGCCCTCGTTTTCTTGTCCGCACTTTCCGACTACGCTCGTGGAATCCATACGTTTCCTTTCATCCACGTGAAGGCTTTCCAAGTGCAGGACGTCTTTTTTTTTTTCTTTAACAGCGCCTTAGTGATTTTGCATTTCGCTTGTTTGTTTTAATTGAACTTAAAAGGTCAATGAGCACACTTTTTGTTATCAACAATTTAGAATTTGCGGCACACGACTGCCCAGCCACGGCCCGGGCCGGCCCGGGCCTGCACGGCCCGGAAAAAAATTTGTTCAAGCCCGAGCCTGGCCCGGGCCCGAGGAAATGTGTGCTACCCGGCCCGAGCCCGGCCCGCGGGCCGGGCTCGGGCTTTCGGGCTGGCCCGGGCCCGTGCAGTGCTCTAGTTCTTATCGCCTAATGCCCCAGCCATTAGCTGCAAACGATAATAAGATGCCGGAAATTAGTCACGCCCTCAGTGATTATAGTTGCCTGCATTCACTAAAAAAAAAAAGACGAAATTCATATACTTTTTTAAGGATGCAAAAATTTGGCATTTATCGACCTTTGCAAAAAGGTCTATAAAAGGCCTTCTGCGCGCTGCCGTCTTTATCTGCTGGACTGTGGAACGCTTTCTGAGCATGCGCTGTTGCTCTGCTGTACGGCATATCAGACGCTGCGAATGCGTCTGATATGACTTGTTGTTTTGTCTATACAAACAAAACAACAAGTCAAAATTGTAGTAGGCATATACTTGTTGTTAAGACTTGTTGTTTTTGTCCGTTTCTTTATCATTCCGTGTCTCCGGTTATTATGAATGTTCTTCACCAGCTCGCCTGCGTTTTTACCCTTTCTTCGAGTATTACTTACAGTTTGTTGCTGCGGGTTTTTTTTTTCAGTGACAAGGTAATTGATTGTTGCAAAAATAGTCCAAAAGCCGGGAGATGTCATGATTAAAATAAGAACACCGACTTCACATAACAAGAAAAACAACTTCAGTAAACGTTTCGCCTCCCATGCGGGAGGCACCATCAGTACATACACAGGAATGAGAGAGCTTCGGTCAACGCAGTCCTATTTATCGGGAAGGTCCATATAAGCTTCCGGGAGGGGGCCACGATCTTGTTGCACGCCGTCTTATCTCCGCGGATGAACCATGACTCAAGTAGTTTGCGTGGGCCCCACCTATCCTCCTTCTCCAAGGTCGTCGCGGCTGTGAAGTCAAAGGTGTGTCCTGTGGTCCACGCGTGGTCGACCAGCTCCGTCTTGAGACGGGTGGCGTTCGTGGAATACTTGACGTCACGTTGGTGTTCTTTCATCCTGGTTATCTTCTTGCGTCCGGTCTCCCCAATGTACGAAGAGCTGCAGTCCTGGCAGGGGATCTTGTACACAATGCCTTTCTCCGTATCCGCAGGGGTGGGGTCCTTTGGCCTGGACACAATGCTTGCTATAGTTCGGTACGGTTTATACACAGTTCGAATACCTACAGGTTTTAGGGCGCGGCTTAGCGACTCAGACACTCCCTTAACGTACGGAATGCAAGAACGTATTAGGGAGTTTTCGTAGATCGTTTCCGCTGTCCCGCAATGCTCTCCGCAACCAGCTACGCTAGCCGGAACTCTACAGTCAAGGCTATTGGCGCGCCGGCGCAGTAGCGGCTGCTTCGTTGCGGAGGGCTTAGCGGAGGGGGAAACGCGGTCTACGAAAACTCGCTAATGTCTTGTGCATTCCGTACGTTAAGGGAGTGTCTGAGTCGCTAAGCCGCGCCCTAAAACCTGTAGGTATTCGAACTGTGTATAAACCGTACCGAACTATAGCAAGCATTGTGTCCAGGCCAAAGGACCCCACCCCTGTGGATACGGAGAAAGGCATTGTGTACAAGATCCCCTGCCAGGACTGCGGCTCTTCGTACATTGGGGAGACCGGACGCAAGAAGATAACCAGGATGAAAGAACACCAACGTGACGTCAAGTATTCCACGAACGCCACCCGTCTCAAGACGGAGCTGGTCGACCACGCGTGGACCACAGGACACACCTTTGACTTCACAGCCACGACGACCTTGGCGAAGGAGGATAGGTGGGGCCCACGCAAACTACTTGAGTCATAGTTCATCCGCGGAGATAAGATGGCGTGCGACAAGAACCGTGGCCCCCTCCCGGAAGCTTATATGGACCTTCCCGATAAATAGGACTGCGTTGACCGAAGCTCTCTCATTCCTGTGTATGTACTGATGATGCCTCCCGCATGGGAGGCGAAACGTTTAATAAAGTTGTTTTTCTTGTTATGTGAAGTCGGTGTTCTTATTTTAATCATAATTGATTGTTGTCTTCATGCAGTCGCCCTGATTGTGGTCATCGGCGTGTTTTCGGGCTTGGCTATTCCGTGCGCCTACCTTCTGTCCCGCAGAGCAAACACGCAGTACGGGGCCTTCGCCCTCGTCACAATCACCTTCAGCTTCTTCGGTGAGAGTTCGAGATGACAACGCAGGATTCACAGACCAGAGTTCACTGACGCATACCCTGCTGTACAGTCGCGAACGATAGTTATTAGCGAGGCTATAGACCCCTTCCGAAATTCGCGTGCCAACTATTAGAAGGTCGGAAGCACTACACAATGGCGGAACAACAGACATCGTGGAACGTGCAAGTCATTCCATAAGATATCGAACGTCGGAGCTCGGCCAACGCTAGGAACCAACGAGCCTATCAAACGGCGTCGAAAGTGCAACGTCACTGCGCTCATCACCTGTTTCTGTGGGTTTGTTTTTTCTTCTACTCGTACCAAACGCGTAAAGTGTGCCGTGACATTGCGGTTTTAGCCAACCATAGTGCAGGAATTCCCCTTCTGCCAACAGAGGGCAGTATTTCAAAAGGGATCTATATTATGTGAATAAGCGGTGTTTCAGCGGCTGTTCGACTTTCATCGTTACTCCCCATTTTGCCGGCAAACGATTGCCGAGTCAACACTGATAGTATAGTATATTGCTTCGTGAAATAAAATAAGAACTAGGGGTGTGCGGATAGTGGTTCAAATCGAATAACGCAGCTTCATCCCTAGCTAATGCAGTGTTGAAAGAACCGGCCATCTTGACTTTCCCTTTCATTGTCAAAGTTATGAATGACGCAGCGCTATTCGATTCGAAGCACTATTCGCACAACATTATTAAGAACCGCTTACCATCATTTATATATCCCGCAAACTTATCGAACGCCCGATGAAACTGACTGCTCAACCTGCCGACCCGGTGGATCGAGCCACGCTTGAGTTTGCCGTCTGTTGCGGAACGCCTCTATATTCTACGAAATCAGCATTAACTCAGCCACAGCCGATCAAGCGGGGAGCGACACCAGAAAAACTGAACAGCTGCTGAAGCCTGGATAATGGCTGAGCTTTGCGGCTGACAGCGCGGCAGGCCTCGTAAGCCACACGTTCGCCCGCTCGCCGCGGGCTTTTGTAACGTGAGCTACACTGGCCGAGGTTGAGCAGTTTCGTGTGGCTCCTGGAGAGCCGTGCTGCGCATGCGCGAGGAGTATTGACGTCACACGGAGCACAGCTGGCGAGCCGGAGCCGCCTCCGCGCGCGCCTCGCCGGTCTGTGCATTCCAGAGGAGTGATGTCATAGCCGCGGCAGACGCACTGGCGCCGGCGCGTGCCCAGCTGTGCGCTTCCGTTGCGCAGTAGCCAAGTCTGACGCTGCACCGGAGCTGCTTGATAGCGCCTCTCATTTTGTGCGCATGCGCAGAGGTATCAGTGGGGGTATACATATAGTGGGGCGTTTGCCAGTGTGGTATAGCCATGGAGAAGGAGAGCGAAATTGCTGCTCAGCGGCGCAGAAGAGCCGAGAAGCTTAACTCATCGGATCCCGAAGTAGTTGTGTCACATAATGCGTATACCGTGTGTGTGTCATTGAATCAGCAGTAAGCATGATAATCAAGCTAATCCTAGACAACCAGGAAAGCTAAGAATAACCAGCTGAACCTTAGCTCACGCTACGTATATCCTGGCATGCCACTGCAATTTTTTTTATATCGTTTCAACCGTAGAAAGAATGATTTATACCCCGCCTCAAGCACCCCCTAGTGAAAGCGCGGTGATTGTGAGTTTTCTTTTTCTGTGCGTGATTTGTTTAGCTGGTAATAGCAAACCCCCAAAAACTGTGAGCGTCACAAAAAGGCACTTTTGGCACTACCTGATCGACTCCATTGGGTCGCAGCGCTGGCTCTGGTCAGACATAAAGTAAAGCGGGGCGCAACACATTCCCAAATTGACTCCAACCTCGTGACGCCGCCAAGCTTGCCGTTCACGTTGACTGAAAGTCAGTGTGGCGCTATTCCCAGGAGGACGTAGCTCTTGCCGTCAATTTATTTACGCGATCTATTACCACAGCCACGCCCAAAATTACTTCAAATACGGGGCTTGCATCGACGCCACATTAGCCTGCCATTGTGGTGAGGCGCGCACCTTCTGCAGCCTACGTTTTGGACCGCCGAATTATTTTCTTTAGTCGGCAAGAAGATGGCAGGGATGACCACCAGCATGCTACGATGATGTCACGTGCCAGGCACACGTAGCCTCATTATCCTATACACGCAGTGGTCCCAAACTCCTTCGAGTGTGGGGAGCAGATAGCCCACCCCCGAAAAGGACGAAACCCAGGGATTTGGGGGGGGGGGGGGGGGGGGTAATATTTTGCTATTATGGGACGAAGCTATTTTCGAACAAACGGCATTGGTGTTTCACGTTGCAAAGCAGCTGACTGTCCCAGTGACACCCCACATATTTTCTAGACAAGAACCTTGTGCTGTCGGCTTTTCGTAAGCTCACAGTTTTGCCGTCTTTAGTTTTCATTTGCATGTACGACTACTTTGGGCCCCCACAGGATGTTATAAGAAGATTTAAAACACCGCCACACCACAGCACTGACAGTTTTTAATAGAACGAGAGCAAGCACACCGTCGTTGTATTGTCAAACAATTCACTAGGCTCAACAGGTATAAAAAATTTCTTTTCATACGGGAGTTTCTACTTCCCTAGCGATTTTTATAGCCCGCATTATAAGACCATTAAAAAAACTTTCAGCCTTTCCACTCTGGTGAAGAAGGAAGACCAGCGGAGCTGAACAATGGAAAGTGATGGCCGGCCGCAAGTCGGCAAGCCACAGTGGAAAGACTGCCGCCATCTATGATAATGGCGGCAACCAGATACGTGGCTTACCGCCGTCGCTCATAGATGGCGGTAGGTGTCCAGAGTTCGGTGTCTTCATTTCTTAGCGGGGGACACGATCCCGGAGAAAGCAGCTGCACAAATAATTCTTAAGCTTTTTTTTATGGCAGCTAGAAGCCCGAGCTTATAGCTTTATTTTTGGCAGTTTCTTCTGTATAAAAGTTTGTGCAACCGGGGTGCCTCCTTGGGTAAAGAGCTCGCACTTGTAGCCCAGTGGTGGTATTGCCATTCCGGTTGATTTAGTACAAGAGAATAATGAGAAGCCAATATTTAAACGAGGCATTACTCAAAAAAAAAAACAAATAAGCAGAATAGTGCAAAATAAGTGAATGCATTACAGAGGCGGAGTTTTTTTTTTTTTAGCGGAAATAAATTGACGATATAAATCTATTTTTCATACAGCATGAGGCTGTCGAGGCATATGAACGGAAGCTCGCTGCAGCGGGATGCTTGTGGGCCGCTTTCCAAAGCGTCGCGGGTCGCGTGTTTGACATTCCTGCTATACAGCTTCGACAAAAAAAAGATTCATATGATACTCTGATAGTTCTCGTTGAGTAATTATTGTACAGCATTGAATCCGCTGTTGAAGTTTTAAACACCGGCGAAGTTCCGTAAAGCCGTGGTCGCACTGCTATATAATACATCACACAAAAGAGAGTCTGCAGTCACTCTCTAAGGCATGCTTTTTCCTTGTATGACAGTCAATCAATCATATTGGTCATACAAAAAACAACACCACCTCTGCGGAGACATGTTTGGAGCGTACATATGTATGGAGCAAACATGCTTGGAGCACGTTTGGCGCGTGCCCGTATAATTTTGTCAATATTTCGTGTGACTGCAGCGAACTGCGGGTCCTTTGTACGATGTCCCGTTTTCCAGGTACAAGCTTGCTCATCCTGTCGGGTCTCACGGGGGCCTACGAGCGCGACGAACAAGTGACGTTGGACTACGTCTACATGATGCTCCCACCGTACGCCTTCCCCAGCTGCCTCATCAAGATCCTGAAGCTGGACATGGAGAACATGGTCTGCCTCAGACACAGGCACAGCATCATTAAAGCCAAGTGCAAAAACCTGCGCAACAAAATGTGGGGGCACATGCTCTACTGCTGCTCTAGTAAGCAATGGATACTTCTGTCCTCTTGACGAAATTTCTTTTGACTGATTGGGAGAAGCCACAACGAAAATTTCTTACAAAAGGTGTGTGCCAATAGAGGTTAGAATCGAATTGCGCTGCATCAAGCATAACGTTTGCGGAGCAAGGGAAAGCCTTCCTTCCCTGTACCGCAGTGCAAGTCTTAAGTTCGTGGTGGATTAGCGCAACGCAGCTCGGAGCACGTGGAGTAAATGCTCGCACTGCTGAACCTGCAGGGATCTCGAGTTCAAACCCCACCCCTACCCGTTTCGATCTGGATGAGTATCGTACCGGCCTGCGGTCGTGTATCACTACTGCGCGATGCACGTTAAAAACCCCAGGATATCAGTCGTACTGTACTAACTAAACTTTGTATCTACATCGTACACTGTCGCCGCATCTCCAAGGTTGAACAACGTTCTTACGCTGTATAAACAATTTTTTAAAGTATGTGGCCGTACCTTAAAGATTATTAAAGATAATGGTTATTTAACACCAATCGCTTTGTTGAAGTTATCTATGACAATGCGCTATTTGAATGAAACAGACAAGAACACGTGCCTCGAAGTGTCTGTGGAGCACGGTCTGATCTTTCTTCCCCTTTCATCCGCAGAGGAGGAGGACGACTATTTGTCACCGGTGCATCCTTTAGGCTTCAGCCAGAGGGGCGTGGGCTATGAGGTGATTGTCATGGCCATTGAGGGGACGCTGCTGTTCCTCCTGCTCAGCTGGCTGGACTCCGGGTCCCTCCCCATCAGCGAGGCGTACGACCCCGACAAGCACAAGGCTCACGAAAGCCTGGATATAGACGTGATGGCAGAGAAGGATACGGTGCGGAACATCGTGTCCAAGAAGATCTTCTCCAAGGCGGCTCTGACGGTAGAGGATCTGCACAAGAAGTTCGCGACCCTGCACGCCGTCAAGGGGCTGTCCTTCACTGTCCTGTCCAAGGTGAGAATAATCGTGTGACAGGCAGGCTTGAACTATGGCGCTACCAGTAACGCGTTAGGGCCCGTTCACACACTGGCGTTTGCTTTGGGCCGAGTTCTCGTGATCTTTCGACGAGAGAACGCACGTTAGTGCCATCTATGAGGTTATTCTGGAACTGCATATCACTTGAGCAAAAGCTTTGCGGTATTGAAAAAAAAAAAGCTTTTTAGAGCCATGTAAGAAAGAATGATGGGCGAAGAAGTAGGAAATATACTGAAACTTCAAGCGTTCCATGGCTTCGCGATAGATGGTGCCAGTGCGCGTTCTCCTCTCCAGGCTATACAGTTAGCTCGATTCTCCTCGTAAAAGATTGGAAGCAACTTTAATTTTTGAGGCACATGTTCGTAAGCAGTCGCAAATGTGGGAACTGCTTCTGGAAGCTTCAAGGTCATTGTGTCGCTAAGAGGCAGCTTCTTCAGGACTGATGTTGAACGTCGGCTGCCACTTTGAAGTTGCCAGGAGGTTTCTTGAGAAAGAAGGTCACTCGTTACACTTGGAATTTAAGAATGAAGGTCCTTGTTCGAGAATCTTGGATAATTTCACTTACCTGGTTTTTAGAGCGGCGTATCTCACTGTGTCCCACCGTACACAATGCATGACGCCACTTGATTTCACTACGCTTCTATCGTGTATTTTCCCCCTTTAATTCGTTTATGCGACTCAATTGTCTCCTGCTCTTTGAAGCGATAAGAAAAAAAAAAATGCGCCAGAACGCCTGGCAGGCTTGCATCAAGCGATGGAATAAAAACTTGATCAGTGTAATATGTAGCTTTATTTTGAGATGCAATTTTTTTCGTTTGGAGGCTTCGGGTACATGAATTACATCGGGCGAACTTGCTTCTGTGAGAGTGCAACGATAAATTAGGTGTCTCTATAAGGGAGGCCCGTTTTCTTTTGGAGTCCCCTTAATTATGTGTAATCTATCGCGGATGGCCCGCAGGAGTGCTTCGGCTTCCTTGGCTCGAACGGCGCTGGCAAGACCACCGCCTTCCAGATGCTCGCAGCGCTTATTCCTGCGAGCCGCGGAGAGGCGTACATGAGGAGGTGCACCCTGTCTCGGGAAGCCAGGAAGGTAGGCAAAGGACACGAAGACGAGCCGAGCCAATTGCTGAATAAGACAAGATGGTTGTCTCGGTTTGTCCTATACTTTGTTTCACCTTCAGACAGACAAACCAAAAGCGCAATGTCAAGGCGCATTCATTGTCCATGATTGGTTCATCCTGTGGTAGCATTCTCACCGAAAGACGACGAACGCAGTTTGGTTGCTTTTTTGGCACTGTTTGATTGGCCCCATCGACTCGTAGTGTCGGCTGCGCCTTGCGGAACGAAGTATAGACACGTTATTTTCCATAGGTTTGCTAGATGTACCAGGACACCCCCGCAGAGTCCTAGTTTCCGCCCGTGCAGCCGCTGCAAGCCAATCATGTCGGTTTATAGTCTTTGTTAAATCCGGATATTTAAAAAAGTGCCATCGCCTTCACTATCTCTTTGACCACACGATGATATGTTTATAGCGATCCACTTGCGTATCCAGCGAATATCGGAGTCTAAAAACGGTTTTGTTGAAAGATATGGTCTGTACAGTGACAATAAATCTGGTGTATGCATAGCTCATTGTTCTGTGGAGGTTACGTTTCTGAACGACGCTGTCTTTGGGCCTCGTCATTGACTGTACGTGCTAGGTATGAATGACTTGCTTTGACGTCGCAACAGCCATGATGGAGGCCTTGCGGCTGAGCGCGTACCTTCTGCTCTCATTACGGATAGGATTTGTTTTTCTCAGCCGATAACAATGTAGGAACGAACCCCAGCATGGCGCTGTGACGTCACGTGCAAGACTTATTTTGTAAGTGCAGTGATCGGCACACGGCGTATTTTGTGGGAAAGCAGACTGGCGAACATTTCTGAGGGCTTGGACGCCAAGCTATAGTATTGCAGACTTCTTTATTATTGTTGACTGTGTTTCGCGTGTCCACGGGTATGTACAGATATCCTAGTAGAGGGAAGACTTTTCACGACGAAAGTGCCTCTTGTTCCAGTGGCAGTCCAAGGTCGGATACTGCCCCCAGTATGGCGGACTGCTAGAGACCCTGACTGCCCGCGAGTACCTGAGACTGTTCGCCTCCCTGCGCGGCGTCTCGACCCACAATATCGAACAGCTGGTCGAGAGCGTCGTTAACCTCATGGGGCTCGACGGCATTGCGGACAACCGGTGTGGAACTTACAGGTTGGAACACTTCCCCGGGACTATCAGGATTGCCCTAAAGGCTGTGCATCCTGACGCACGTCTTTGATGTTGTCGTCACTCCAAAGCGGTGATCCCTGTCTGCTTAATGAAGCAGGCGCAGGCCATTGTCCCTTGAAAGAGCGGGCTTCCTGGGACTCTAAAGTCTTGTTCACACACCTGAATTTGCTTACAACCGAGTTCTTGTGATCTCTTATGACAAGAGAGCACACTGGCTCGCTGGTGCCATCTATGAGGTGGCCCTGAAACTGCATTTCACTCGAGCGACTTCCTTGCGGTATTTGCGAGATCAAACGTATGCACTCTATAGGAAAAAATGGTAATTTATAACATCCTCACAAGTTCTTCGAGCCAAGAAAGAAAAAATAATGAGCGAGTGAAAAAACGGAAAAGTACGGAAATGCCAAATGTTCCACGACTACTCGATGGATGGTGCCAGTGTCAGCTCTAGCGTTGTAAGGAATCCCAGGAGGTTATAAGGTACCCGGTTGTGAGCGGTTGTGGGTGTGTTAACCAACCTTAAGTTGGACACTCGTTGAGAAAATCGGTAAGATCGCCTGACCGCCTCGATTGACCAGCTCCGTGCTGCGATTGTTCAGCGCCAAGGTCAAAGGCGACGCTGGCCGATCGCGGCGGTTGGCGGTCTTGCCGACGCTCTTCGCTCCGTAACAAGTAACGGCGTGTTACCGGTAACGCGTTACTTTTTTCGGTAACGTAGTAAGGCACTCGTTACTTTTGCAAAGCAGCAACGGGTAACGTATGCTTACGTTACTTATATCAAGTAACGCGTAACGTGGTTCCTTTACTCGTTACATTTTCTTCCCAAAACGTAAAAAAAAAAAAAAATTACACTTCAATTTTTAGCGCCAAGCCAGGTGAATTTCCGTGTTCTTACAGCGGAGCTGTTAAGAGCTAGTTTCCCCGGGATTGCTGTCCGGTACCAAAGAAACGTCGACACCCGTGCTCGATACAACACTTTGGTTGCCGCCGTCTCTCATAGATGGGAGTAGCTGTCCAAAGGGTTGTGTTTGCCGGTTGTCTGCTTGCCACCGTCGCTCATAGATCGCGGAAACCTTTCCAGCCTCGGCAATCAGACAACTGGTTGCTGCCGTCGCCCATAGATGGCGGCAACATTTCTTCAAGGGAAGAAGAGCGGGAACAGAACGAGTGGCGATGTGCGCAGCAGCGCGAATGGTTCCGCAACCGTTGCGAGGCCGCTCTCGCCTAAAGTTCCCCTGCGTCGAGCGCTTCAGATTTCCCTTACAAAAAAAAAAATAGATCGCTCGCCTGGAAAGCCACCGCCGAGAACAGAAGCTACAGCTCCGCTGCTCTTCCTTCTTTACCAGAGTGGAAAGGCTCAAAGATTTTTTTCCCCGTTTTTTTTTGGCGTTTTTTTTTCTCGTGATTATGAAGTTTTCGTAGACCGCGTTTCCTCCATCGCTAAGTCCTTCTCTACGAAGAAGCCGCTACTGCGCCTGCGTTCCGATGGCCTGAACTGTAGAGTTCCGGGTATCGTAGCGAGTTGCGGAGAGCGTTGCGGGACGGCGAAAACCATCTAGGAAAACTCCCTATTATTTAGGTGAAACCGTAAAAAAGATGAAGTAAGTATGTTCAGTTTCTGCACAAACATAATGTTTCTTGAAATATGGTGCTTATGCATACCTGTGACCTCAAAACGGCGAAACGTGTTAATTCATAAGTAAAAGAGTAACGCAAAGGTAACGTGCGTTACTCTTTATCGGTAATGGTAACGCGTTCTTTTTATTAGGGAGTTTTCGTAGATGGTTTTAGCCGTCCCGCAACGCTTTCCGAAACCCGCTACGATACCCGGAACTCTACAGTCAAGGCCATATCGGCGCGCAGGCGCAGTAGCGGCTTCTTTGTTGCGGAGGGCTTATAGCGGAGGGAGAAACGCGGTCTACAAAAACTTCATATTTTGAGGTAACGTAGGACGGCACCGCGTTTCTTATATTTGCAAGTAACGAGTAACGTTTCGTTACTTTTTTTCGGTAACGCCTACAACACTGTCAAAAGCGCAAGTCACTGGGCCTTTTTTGTTTATGAATGGTTCAGCGATGATTGACCACGTACAGAAACATGACGATCACCATGATGGGGCGCTTTTGACGATATCTCAATGGTCCCACGTAGTGTGCAACTTAAAGCTCCTGATTGTGTGCAGTCTGAACTGCTCGTTGGGCCCAGCGCGATACACACATAACCCCGTAGTATGATACCTACATACCACACGGCCATCATAAACTCCGCTCACAATGGGTGGTGTTGATCGGCGGCCATTGCTGAGTTCTTTGCTGCTGAGTGCGTGTAGGCAGCGAGCTCTTTCATCACTTCCGTAACGTGCATTCCAAGCGATCGATCGTGCTCTTGCTCTTGGCAGACGATAAGTGGGAGCTCAATATGAGCATTACACCAGTTAACGATCCGCTCGAATATGCCCTCTAAAAAGACCCGTGGGTCCAATTGTCTGCAGAATACAGTGGCAGACGATTACGGCGAACAGCAGAAAGATCCTAGCCAATGACGATGCTCAGAGTGCGAATAATATATCTAAACAAATGCCACTGTGACCAAGGACAGTGAGAAAGTGAAACGTCACGCTTATTGTCCCGGCGCACATTGTATCTTAGGGATTCATTTGTTGAGAGCCGCCATAAAGGCTACCTTCGTGTTTTTGCAGATACGGCGAACTCGCAGACCTTTTTCGAGGGTATGATGTCCAGGGAATAACATCGCTAAAAGAAATCGGCGAATCAGACCATCACTCCAAGAACTCTGGAGCGCCTGGCCTCCCTCGAAACACTCGGAAGAACCAATCGCTGCAATCTAGGGAGCGAGCTCGGAGAAAAACTAAACTAATAAAATGCTTAAACACAAAAAAGGAGCAGTCCTGTAATTCACAGTATAATCACAGAGATAGCTGCGATACGTCAAAGTGAGTCGTTGGTTATCGGCGTGGCGTTCGCGCACCACTGGGTTCGTGAACGAAAGCGTTCGGAACAAAATAGACATCTGACCATTTTTTTCCGAACGCTTTTGTTTGTTCCTTGTTTCGGAGTACGTGAAAGCGTGTCTCACGGCGCGAGCTCTAGGCATTGACAGTGCTACGACACCATCTTGCTATCGGCTATTTGTTTGTATTTTTCCCAGAGAATGCGTGCGGTGGGCATTGGGTACTACAAAAACCCTAAGTTTAGAGCGGGTTATTGACGCTGTGGCGTATACCTTTGTGGTAACGCCTCCGCTTCTTCGCACGCAGCGGACCCAGGTTCGACTCCCACAGGCGATCTCATTCGCGGATCTGGCAACATCGATGACGGACGCCTTACATCGCCAACTGAAACATCAACAACAACAATTAATACAACATCAACATCAACAATGGACGACATTTCCAGTAATGGGAAGAGCCCACAACATCTATCGCTGCATCAATTGTCTCTCCCTAGAGCTTTGTGGGAGAGCAGGCGCTCCAGATTTCGTAGAGAGCATCTTCACCCTGCACACGGATAACGGTTTGATCACTGGCCATTGGTCTAACCTGCCGACCTTCTCTGCCTGTTGCATTTACAGTGGGGGCAACAAGCGCAAGCTGAGCATGGCGGCGGCCATCATCGGCCTCCCGAGGCTCGTGCTTCTGGACGAGCCCACGGCCGGCGTGGACGTGGTCGCCAGGAGGCGGGTGCTGTCCGGCCTCAAGGTCGTCATGGACTACTCGAACATGTCCGTCGTCCTCACGTCGCAGAAGTAAGCTCTGCACCTTGGTAAAAGAAATATTGCTGCGCGGATTGTGGTTGAAATTTAACAGCATTTTGCACAACCTCGTACTACCATTCTTTATCAAACTGCATAGGGAGTGATGGGAAAATGATATGAATATTTTTCGTCAACATCCATGAAGTCTTCTATCGCACTTAAAAACAATTAACACACTTTCCTAATCTCCAGTCTTGTACACTTCATTAATTGCCTTATGATGTTAATTGACCTTGTGATGTCACCTGAGTCCTAACTGTCTACTTTCCGCAGACGTGACCTTGCGGTGTCACGTGACCTTGTAACGTCATGCAGAGAGACGAACACAATCAAGAAAGGTCCGTTGAGGGTTCCCGTGTATGCTATCGCTTTAAAAGAGGTACTGGTTGCAAGCGGCGCCACCAGATGGCGCCTCGACATGCGGCTAAATGCAGCCTGTCGCGGGGCCCGATTTCCCATGCTTCTCTATGGGAGACATGGTTGTTTTTAAAAGTCGTTTTCTGGGTGTGCCACGCATGTAGAACTTGACACTTGCGCTACGCGTGTTGCTTAGACACTGCTTCGTCATTGACCGTAGTTTTTTGCCTCAACGGCGGCAGTGGCGGCTCGATTCACTAGAAAATGTTTCTTCTCCTAAATACCTTGGCGTTCATTTAAGTTCTGACCTATCACGGAAAACTCATATTGACCATATAAATTCAAGCGCAAATAAAACCTTAGGATTCTTAAGACGCCATGTTTGTCAAACTTCACCAAAAGTAAAGCAGCTGTGATAGTGTACTGTCGTCAGATTCATACTGGAATACGCCTCTACCATCTGGAACCCTCATCAGGCTTCTCTCCGACATGTTAAAATCAATTCACAACCGCGCGACTAGCTTTATTCTTCTCAACTATTCAACCTCAAGCATTTCAACACACACAAAAAAAAAAAAACTGCATCTCATTACCTCTCTTCAAGACAGGCGCGATGTAGAGAGACTATCTTTTTTTCATAACATGCTTTACAAACCTCGGACTGATCGCGAATTCTTCTCACCGGCGAATCATATCTCCCTTCGTCGTGACCATTGTCATTAGCTCGAATTGCCTTTTGCCAGAACGAACACTTAAATATTCACCCCTAATTTTGTGTATCAGTGATTGCAATGCAATACCGGAATACCTCGTAATAATAATTAATCACCCCTTATTTTCAACTGAGCTCGCTCGACATTCTTATTCCCACCAGCATGTTGAAAATTATCATTGAAGGCGAACAGCTAGCGTTCGATAAGTTCTCTTCTACCTTTGTATTAACCTTATATGTGTCAAATGTGTTTACATGTTACCGCCGTTATGTAATGCCCAACTGGGGCCCTTAAGGTATATTTAAATGAAATAAAATCACAGTTTTATTTCATTATATTCATTAATCGCTTAAATGTCCACGTGGGGCTTTACATAAGGTGGCATACAGTCCTTGGTATAGGTAGGGCAGAGTCCTAGAGCACTGCACGGGCCCGGGCCAGCCCGAAAGCCCGATCCCAGCCCGGCCCGCGGGCCGGGCTCGGGCCGGGTAGCACGTATTTTCTCGGGCCCGGGCAGGGCTCGGGCTTGAACAAAAAAGTTTTCGGGCCGCGCCGGCCCGGGCCGGTTCGGGCCGTGTCTGTGCAATCTTGTGTGTAAATAATAAATTGTTGATAGCAAAAAGTTTGTTCATTAATCTTTTAGGTTCATTGAAAACAAAAAAGCGAAGTGCAGAGTCACCACAGAGTCGTTAAAAATAATAACAAAAAGGCGTCTTGCAGTTAGAAAGCCTTCAAGTTTTTTTTCCGTGTGAGCAAAGGTTCAGTGTTGGAAATTGTAAACAAAATAAAGTCGCAGTCATAGGCTTGTCAACCTGTCTGATTTATCGCTCTCAAAAATATCTAGTTCAATATTATGAAGATTTATAAAAACGTACGCAAGCGCTTTGGGTACCCTAAAACTAGCGTCGCGATGTAAAACCTATGGCGATGCTAATTTTATCTTGCCCAGAGTGCTTGAGTACGTTATTCTAAGACTCCCTTATTGTACAGAGCGCGACACTACATTAGCCTGAACAAGCGATCGTCGTTTTTTTTAAATATTTATCTCATATAATTAAAAGGCTCTCATCAAAACTATTAGCGTCTTTGGAAGTGCTCATCTGGGCCACAAACCTAAGCGTATACTTTGGTACCTACTAACACCGTTTCGAAGTAAAATTCGAAAAGAGCCAACTTCGTTTTCGCGGTATCAGTGTCGCGCAGTGTACATAGTCCGTTTCGCGCTTGCACAATTTGGAGACCATCTTTAAAAAAAAAAAAGAAGTTTTGAGCGGTTAATTTAGAATATATTACATTTAATCTTGTCTGAAAGGGTTGTATATTTTAAGAATACGTTGACATGTGAAGCTATTTCACAACATATCCTTAAATAGAACAGGTGCGCAGACCAGGGTTAGAAAGATGGAGACTTTTTGCGAAGAGGTTGCGGTTGAAACGGGACGCGTTCAAACGCAAAGGGTGTTTCGGAAATGGGTCCAAATAAGAAGGGCGTTTAGGAAATGGTCGAAATAGGACGAATTCAAACGGGAAGGGCGTTTTGGGTACGGGTCGAAACGGGAATGGGTTGTTTCGGGCTACAACCACCGGGCCGGGTCGGGCCGGGCCTAGAAACTAAAATTTCTGTCGGGCTCGGGTCGGGCCCGGGCCGTGTCTCTACCGGGCCGGTTCGGGCCGGGCCTAGAAATTAAAAATTCTGTCGGGCTCGGGCCGGACCCGGGCTGTGTCTCCCCGGGCCGGGTCGGGCCGGGCCTAGAAATTCCGGCCCGTGCAGTGCTAGCTCTAGGGCAGACTATATGACATGAACGCGTTGAAGCGGAAAGATCTCTGGCGCGGTGTTCAAACAAGCGTCCGTCAAGATCACAGCAAACGCTTCGAGCTCAAAGAGCATGTGCCCGGGTGCCATGACAACGAGACACTCTTCAGTTGTGTCGTCTGAACGCCGGGGACGCTGCTGGCAGAGTCTTCTAGGGTGTGCGCCGATGGGACTTTATCTGGTCAACCGTGTCGCAGCGTTCGCCTTACTCTGGTTGGAACGATTAGTGGGTAGACGTAAAGCTAGCCGCCTTTATTTCTACTCACTGTTCGAAAGCGTTCGAATACGAAAGCGGAACTCTGGAAGCGGAACTCTGGATGGAAATCGATCGACGTGGGAATACATAGACGAGGGCACCTACTTTTGCGTCTTCTAACTTATCATTCAAACCAGAGCTCGGTGTTCTGACGTCCCCGCGCAATATCATCTCCCCCTCTCTCTCAATTTCTCGGCGCATATGTATTTTACACCGCGCCGCTCTCCCAGGATGGACGAGTGCGAGACGGCTTGCGACCGCATCGGCATCGTGCTGGCCGGGCAGTTCCGCTGCCTCGGCACCCTCCAGCACCTCAAGGACAAGTACGGCACGGGCTCCACCATCAAGTTGAAGCTGCAGAGCAGGGACGCCCAGCTGCGGAGGAGCGTCGAAGACGCCATCGTGGCAACATTCCCGGGCATCCAGCTCATGGACTTCCACCAGGCAAGGCACCCATCGATGCATGCTCTTCTTTCTTGGAAGTGCAATAGTATTGCTCTAGCTAAGCGACATCTTAGCTATACGGTGCCAGGAACGGGTATTCGAATGATGTGTTTAGGATCCTTGACCCCTTGCCAGGGCCTAGCACGTTCCGAAGTACGCCAGACTGGCTCGTACGCTTCGTAGATTTGAAAAGTAGCGCGATAGTTCATTTTCAAAAATGCACCCCATCTAGTAGGGCGGCGCCAATTATTCGAGTCCCTCTTTGCTTGGGCACGTATACACTGAACATGTATTGGATAGGAGAGCTGCGTCAGAGTTCGGCGAGGACCGGGATCCAATCAAATGCTCCCAGCGCCAGTTTGCTAACGCTCCTCTGCCGGGTCTCTAAGCTCGGCTGGACCTCAGATTTCATGCATAATACCGCATGGCCAAAAGACAACCCCGGCACCATGGCTCCTTTCCATAATCTCCTGACAACTTCATATCTATTGTAATGCCATAGTGCCAAATGCTTCATAATTGCTGCATTCCTTTTCACTTTCTTTAGCGTATTTTCTTCCTGTACTTCTCAGTACTGTTGTCCCTCATTCAGCCATACACCTAGGTGTTTATACTTCTCTATGCGTTCTATTAAAGAAAGAAATGGTGGCCTTCTAGGCTGCTCGATGAAGTTTTGAAAAGGGTCTGTTATCTCTTGCCACTGTGAATTCAGAACATAAGGAAAACAGGGTAAACTTGCCCCATAGCCGGTACGTGCCCTGTTTTTTTTTTTTTTGTTTTGCCGTGTTATTTTTTTTTTTTTTTTTGCGTTTTAATATTGTAAATTGCTAAACCAACATAAGCTGCTTCTTCTGTTCACGGGTCTGCCGCAAAACGTCGAAAATGCTATGGGGGGGGGGGGGGGGGGGAGAGAGAGAGAGAGAGAGAGAGAGAGAGAGAGAGAGAGAGCGCTGCATACTTCCGGATTCGTTGAATGAAATACGAATGTACCCTGTTTCAGGTTAGAAAAAGCAGGACAAGCTCCTCCGGCGAAGACCTACACACTTTTCACTTAGCAGATCAAACACCAGAGAGAAGGCGAGTTCCCCCTTACTTCTTTTCGTCTTCTCTTCGGCGTTCACTCCGCTGAGTGGAAGAGGTGAAGGGCTTCGCGGGAATAGCTTGTCCTGCTTTTACCTGCAACATGGGTACCCCAACTGGGCAGAGGTAAATTGGGGCTTTCTCCCGCGTGGCTCCGGCCCTAAGTCTCAACCCTGTTTCCCAGTGGGTCCGCTTTTGGGGTAAGGCCGATAAGGTTTGGCCAGAGGAAAATGGCGACTCTCTCGTCGAGCTCTTAAAAGGTTATTCTGGCAATACCGCACACTGCCTGGAAATAATTACAAAAATGCAGAGGGGAAGGAAAATGAAGAACGGGGGAACAAATAGTGCGTTTCTGGTCATAAGGATAGGTGCTGCAAGATATCACCCGTTACAAAGGGTGCGTACAGCTGTTAAAATTCAGCCAACGTCCGCCCTACCATCCAGAGTATTGAAAGAAAAAAAAAATGGCGTCCCTACTCTTCGCAGGGCATCTTTGTGTTCCGCCTGGAAGAGAAGCTTCCCTGGAGTGTCCTCTTCTCCAAGATGCTCGAGTTGCAGTCGCAGTTCGTGTTCGAGTACGTGCTGGTGTCGGACACGACGCTCGAGCAGATCTTCATCGACTTCGCCCGAAGCTACGAGAGGGAGGAGCGGGGCAAGACCACCGAGACTTCCCCTTGAGCGACAGATGACGCCACCTTCGTGCACAGCGCCTCTCATCATCAACTGGACGAGTACGCGTTAGGGAGGGACAATGTATATACAACAGGGTTTACATTATTACAACCATGCACTCTAATTCCCTAGTTCCGTGGGCACCCGTAACCGCTGTTAAGTCTGATCAGTCACACCTAAATGCGGTTGAGGGTGCCCGTAGAACTAGGGTATTCAATGCCTATGCACGAACGTCCCTACAGAGTATTCTGTGTGTAAACCGCTGTGGTCTGCTAAGCCGTTAATTGATTGATGAGTCGTAGAAAAAAGATATAATTTATTTTAATTTATTAAGTTGTTTTTAGGTTACTGTCGCTTGTTGTGCGTGCAACGAAAATGTCATTGATTGACTTGATACGTTCTCTGTGCGGGAACGTAGATGGGCAGATATTTCTGAGTATATGACACTACAGGTTCAGTTTAGTTTTTAAAGATTTTCATTGGCAGACTGACGCCTGTTCAATAAGTACCTTTTATATCTCACAAATTTCAATTAGTATAGCTATCATAAAAAGAAAGAAGAAAACAAAACATCACGGTTCAATTAAAAATATACAAAACTGTTGTGTTCCAGTAATTGTTTTTAAAATCGTATATAGTGCATTGTTTCTGCAGGGATCGCTTCGTATCGTATAAATACAATTCAATTGAATTCAGTGTTTTCTTTTACCATTTTTAGAATGATGGGGGCTGGGAAAGAAAGCTGCATGTAGAGCTTGACGGCTTTTAGAGCACCACAAAAGTTTCAGCAGCAGTGGCAATGCGAGTACACACGCGGGTTATACATATTATGCGTATTGGGAAACAAGTTAAACAATATTATTTATATGAAGAGAACAGTAAATACAAAACCAAAAACAAACAAAACGGGAGATACCATACAAATGCAACTCTAGTGTAGCTATATCACTCATTACAGAAAAAAATAAGACCGCAATTCTTTGGGTGAAAGAGTTATATCTATGTGGGTAAAGTTCAAGCTATTTAGTAACTTCGGGAGGGTTATTTTGATTCTCCGAAGACCATATTTGGAGCGGGAGGTTTCAAATGACGATGGAGAGATGAAACAGTCTCTATTTTATCTGCATTCTACATTATATTTGATGCATAACTTAAAGTCTGAGAATTTTAAGATTTTCATGACATTCAGATTGCGAAAAATAGTTTCTGTGTGAAACTCATAGCAGACATTGCAAATAATTTTTGGAGTCTTGTTTTTTTTCTTTTTTGCAAGAGATGTATTTTTTGAAAGTTCAATCATGTGGTTATCCCCCCAAATCGATTGACAATAGTTTAGATGAGAACAAAATATTCACTGGTACAGAAGTATTTTATCACTGAATGGAAGAATATAAGAATATCGATACTTTAAACCTACCACGCAACTTAGCTTTGATGTGATGTAATCGACGTGACTGTCCCAAGACATACTCTCGGAAAAATACACTCCTAATGTTTTAAATGATCTCACAACCGCAATTGGTGAAGACTACATTATGATATTGGTTATAATTCCATTGAATTCGTTTTTAGGTCTAAAGCAAATAGCTTTTGTCTTAGTTGCGTAACTTTTCATCAAGTTTGCGTTTCCCATGGTTCTAACCCTGCTAGTATACGTTATTTGCAATAACGGCTACCTTATCCCCAGTTCAAGAAGATAAGAAGACACTGGTGTCGTCAGCGTGGATACAACATTTTGCTTGCTTGTTCATATTTAATAAATCACTGATATACTATATATGTTGAAGGGGGACGTTCCTAAAATACTTCCTTGAGGCACCCCCGAAGTTAGATCCTTTACATCTGACAAATAACCGTTAATGTGAACGTACCGCTCCCGGTGGCTCAAGTAGCTCTTTAGTAGCGTTAAAGCCTGTTCTCTGATGCCATATGTTTCAAGCTTTTGAAAGAGCACATTATGGTTTAGGTAATTAATTGGTTTTGTAAAATCCACATATATACAAAGGACGATATTTTCGTTTTCAAAGTTGTCCTGTATAAGCTCTTTCTGATTAACTAAAGGTAACTCCGTAGAACGATTTTTTTGAAACCCATATTCGGATGCAGTTCAAAGGCTATATGTTTATGAAAAGTGTACAAACGTGTACAAGTGTACGGACGCTTCTTTGAAGTATGCACTATGCACACACTGGCCGAGTTACGCCGTCGCTAGACGAAACCACAAAATCGGGCAAAGCCCCACACAATTGAACTCAAAGAAGCGTCCGTAAAAAGGGCTCACTTTGGTCACGTGGAAAAATAAAGCGAGTAACAACTTGACGAATAAACAAATGACACAGAGAAAGACCACCACAACAAACACCTCTAAACAAATTATCCCCACTGCTACGCTCCCTCGAGGAGGCCCATACGAAGACTGCGAAAACCCGATGCAGCCTCTGCGGAGCCACCGAGGCTGCCGACCCGGCCACACGTCTTGTCTGTCTCGAACTTTTCAACATTGGCCGCTTCACCGGGAGCACCGCTTTCGTTCCCGGTGGAGCACGAGCCGGTCAGAAAGATGGGCGTTGCACTGCGCGTGCGCAACCGCATAGCGCATGCGCAGTGAGAATAGGGAAGCCCCAAAGTGTTCGGGCCCCCTATTCTGAAATTCTCTAATCAAGCCGTGAGTCACCTAAGTGCAATGATGCTTTTTCAAAGGCCACTTTGATCTCGCGGTAGCGTTGCGCCAGAAGGCCGTAAGTAAAGATCGACACAACTCGCACAAGACCCTAGGGTTTTCAATGCCGCTCCAGTTCATTACGGACAAACAGAATCTTATATTCCCGTTCCATTCCGCGGTTGCGGAAGTGCGGAATGATTCTGGGATCATTTCAACTACGGAGTGGCAACTACTACGCAGCAGTGATAAGCATTATTATGACTAAGGAAATGTGTAATAGAATATATAACTGTTCTATTAGAATTGTGTAATGTGACCTGAAAAGAGTGGGTAACTCTCTTGTGTAAACATTTATATCAGTGCTTATTTATGTAGGATGACATCGAGAAAATTAAACCCAGTGTTTCGGCTCGTATAAATAAACCACAGGTCGCAGAGAGTTGAAACTGCGAGAGAAAGTGACGCTAGTGGTAGTTATAAATTGTGAAAGTTTGAACACATGACGTTACAAAAACTTTTTTTTTATGTGCCGCCGTCCACCTAAGCCTAATTTGCCTCATACCGATATTTGAGATTGTAAGCGCCTGTAGCATTAATTTCAGTGAAAAAAAAAAAAAAAAAAACACTTATGAGTTAGAACGACAATATTGTTTTCTTTCTTGCTGACCAGTTTCTTTTTTTTTTTTTTAACTGACATAATTGCTATACTCCGTTTCACCTTATGTTGTACCACAGCGAAGGCTAGAAGCGCGAGCTCATAGCGTTGGCAGCTGCACTTAATGCACGCGAGCTTGTACCGCCGAGGTGCGCCCCAGAGCAAGGAGTTCGCACTTGTAGCCTTTCCTGCGGTACATCATAAGGTGAAATAGAGTATAGACGCACCCACAATCTCAAATTTCAATCCACAACTTTTCACGATCTATAGATCGTTTCCGCTTACTCTCGCCCCCGACCGCCAAGTAGGCATATCCGGTATGGGCGACGAAAAAATATCAGAACGTTTCAACCTGCAAATAGTAAAAAAATAGAGGGGAGGCAAAACGAGAATGTGTGACGGTTACGTTTATGTCCTGAATGCCTTCTACTGGCGTGGCGACGGCAAAACAATGTTTTCGCTCATACTGGAAGTGACGACAATTCAAGATGGCGGCGCCCTTGAAGAAAGGGTCTATACACGTTTGCAAGTGCGGCCCCAGGGCGCCGCCATCTTGCCCAGTGGGGTGCGCTTGGGCGCGGCCATAATCTGATTATGACGCCTTGGCAAGATTTCGTAATCGGATTAGGACGCGTCCAAGCGCAACCCAGCGAGCAAGATGGCAGCGTCCTGAAGCCGGACTTGCAGACGTGTATAGGGGGCGCACTGGTGCCTATCAAAATAGCTGTCATCTGGATGATCGTTGTGAACAGCAGTACGAGGCTAAAGCCCTGTGCCCTGGTGCAAGTAGCTCCCGAAACCAACGATTGCCCCGACTCCAGAGGGTCCGGCCTTATATAGGCGCGAGCCCCCTGGCGGCGGCCCCCCCTCCCACTGTCGGTTGTAGTGAGGTGGAGGCGAGAGTGGTAGTCGGCTGGTTGTCGCTAGTCGGAATCCACCGTACCCAGTCGGCTTTATTGACCATCAGTAGTGTCGAAGTGTCGCTGCCAGTGCATCCGTGGGGTGGAAGGAGCGTCCGTGTCCTCGTTTGAGAGCGTCGACCACTGCTCGGTTGTCGTTGTGAACAAGAATCTTCGGGGGCGAAACAAACATGATCAAAAAGCACTGCCCACAACTCTCTGCGGTAGATTGAGTACGGGGTAGGGCTGAGTACAGCCAACTTGTCCTGGGGCAAACATATACCAAAACCAGTGGTGCTGGCGTCAGAGAAAACGTCATGGGACACGGGGGTCAAACCAAAGTGGTCAGGGGGCGTGCAGCCTCTGCCAAGCTAAAATAGTAAAAAGCGTCCTGCAGGTCTATCTTGGTGAAAAAAGGACGCTTAGGAAGCGGACAGATCTGCAGGGCGAAGGGAAGCGGCGGAAGGCGGAACCTAGGCTTGGGAGGGCTGGCGTCAGATGGCTACAGTCCAAAACGAAGCGAGAAGCTTCGGTTGACTTGGGCACAACCTGGACAGGGGAAAAAAAATGGGCCGCGGGTGGTAGGCTCTACTATCCCTACGGCGAGCATGGATGCTACGGCATCGCGCAAGACGGGAAGCCGAAACCGGTGGGGTAGACGGGCGTTGCAAACTGACGCCTACCTCGAAAAACAATTTAAGGCGGAAGGGTGAAAGGAGGGAGCGTAGCGAAAGGTGCGGTTCGTTAGCTTCCAGTCTACCACAGGTAGCGGCTCACTCTGCCTGACTTGTGGATGCGGGGCGGCCGGAAAGGCCGCCGGGCGCCGGCTGTCGTCGTCAGTGTCCTTAGGCGACTCGGTGTTATCGCCACCGGGAAGGCCAGTGGGGTCGTGGAGCTGTGACCAGCGCAGGATGCGCAGTGCCGTATCCGCGAGGCTGTCGTCCTCGTCCTCGAAGAAGTCCTCCTCTGAGTCGCGGTCGAGGGAAGGCCCTGGCGACGAACTCGGAGAGGGACGGCCCGGGTCCCCGAAGGACTCCCCATCAGACGGGGAGCCCAGCGGAGACTCCGGGTCCACATCCGAGGGGCCGGCGCGCGGGGAGGGCTCGGGCCAGGGCTCAGAGCAGAAGGGGGGGGGGGGGGGGGGGGAGGCTGGGAACGCCAGCATCACGGGTGGCCTGCGCGAGGAGGTCCTCCGGCAGAAGGACGTCTTGGAGCTATGCGAGGGTGGACACTCCGTCGATTACTGCGGCGACCTGTTTGGCAGGGCCAAGCAGGAGGTCGAGGGTCGCAGGGGTTCCGGCGGACACTTCCAAGGCCTCAAGGTGTGGAAGGCACTCGGGGGGCACGGGAAAGTCTGCAGGGAGGGGGACGTGCTCACTTGCCCTTCTTTTTGGAGGGGGGCTTGGGGCCCGTCTTCTGAAAGCGGGTAGGTCGAGCGGGGCGAGAAGGGCTAGTGTTTCGCTTGGGCGAGGTAGTGTGGTTGGGGGCGGCTGTCCGGCGGGGTGCAGGCGATCCCAGGAGAGGCGGAGGGGTCGGCGTAGCCCTCAAGGGTGGCACCCCAACCGAACTGCGCTACATGATAGAAAAGGCAGACTCTATCAAAAATCCGCAACTTGGACCGCGGGGAGAGTCCCAGGCACCGTCACTCCCAGACTTCGTGAAAGAGCTCGAGGAGCTGGAGCTCTGCGATTTCTCGCTTGCCGATATGCTGGGAGTGCCGGGAGACTTGTTGGGTGAAAGTAAACGCCTCGGCGAGGTCTCGTCGTGTCGGGGGGTCGGCCGCGGTGTATAAAAGTTGGCGGTCGGTGGTGTGTGTGTGAAGGGGAAGGGGGGGGGGGGGGGTAGTCCACTATCGCGCGTAGGCGGGCTGCTCCAGCTGGCCATAGAAGCTCCTTGCGTTGTAGGGCGGGCGGGAAAAGGTTGGGGGGACCACTCTGCGGTATGGCAATCCAGCGGCCGCGTGCTGGGTAGTGCTGGTGGACTGGAACTCCGACTGCGATGTAGGCGGCCATCGGTCGGGGTCAGTGGGCCGGGGAAAGGCGGACTGGGAGTCCGGAGCATAGGGGGCTGGAGACGAAATCCACCAAAGGCGTGGAGGGGCGGCTGAGGGGACGTGGAGACGACGGGCGGGGGAGCTCCAGTCTGGCCGAGGGTGCGGCCCACAGCCTCGGCCACGCCCAAAGCAATAGTTTGCGTGGATTCTTGTAGAAGGCTGCGCAGGTCTCGTGCGGCCACTGCATGGCCCCTTGGAGGACCTGCTCCATTCTTGTAGCGTGCGCGCCCAGCAGTTCTGAAACGTCATCATGCGCTGCATCACTTGAGATGTCATCGCCTTCGTTGGCTGTCGGGTTCTTGGGGGGCATGACAGCAGGATGAGTCCCCAAATGAACAAAAGCACAACAGACGGGTCTGCCACACAGCTAAATCGGTCTATCTGTAGTTAAAATCCTGTGACCTGGTGCAGGTAGCTCCCGAAACCAACGACTGTGATTAAAATCTACTTTGTGCATAGTAATATTGTACATCGTGATAACTCAACAGCCGAATGAGGATGCAAAAAAAAAAAGTGATTAAGGAAATAGCTGTAAAACTACAACTTCCCGAACTAACAGATGAATCCGTTGAGGCAGTTCACAGGCTTAGAACAAAGGAAGGTAAAACACCCCCTTTGTTGGTAAGGTTCACGGAAAGGAGAATGAGAGACATCTGGATTCAAAAAAGAGTGGCACTGAGGAACGAACAGATTTATATCAATGAAAACTTGACAAGGCGAAACAATAATTTGTTATGGCAAGCTAAGAACCGTGCTAAAGAAAAGACCTACAAGTTTGTGTGGACCAGAAACGGGAAGATTTTTGTACGGCAAAAAGAGGGTTCTGCTGTTATTCACATCGAGGACGAAAGTGACTTAGAAAAAATTAGGTAATCATGGAGACTTCAATTGATTCATTTCAATTCTGGGACTTGCAGACAAAACGAGTCTTAAGGGAAGAAGTTGGTGAAATAAAGTTAAATTTACTGCACATAAATGTGAGGAGTTTAAATAAACACTGGGATCAACTTATGGTGCTGTTATCACAAAGATTATCTACCTTGGACGTGCTTATTTTAACTGAGATTAATGTAGAAGAAACAGTATGCAAAACGTTCACCTTAGATGGCTTTTATGTTTATTATTTATGTCGAGAAAAAAGAAAGGGTGGTGGACTAATTATGTTTGTAAACGACAAGTGTATATCGAATAGACTTGACATTTCATTGGAACATTCAGAAGCATGTGTTGTATCCATCGACAAAAGCGTCTTCTCTTAATTGTCTGTGCAGTGTATAGGCCACCGAGCTCCAACATTACTCTGTTCATCGAAGAATTGTCTGCTCTATTTAGTAAATTCAATAACAATAAATATTTTGTTCTTGCCGGTGATATTAACATTGATGTTTCCAAGGAGGCTAAATACGGAATCTCGAGTTATCTTGACACTCTCTCTTCTTTTGGGCTAGAGAATGTAATACATGACTTCACTAGAGAAGAATATTATGGCGATAAAATTACAAAAAAACGTGTATAGATCATATAGTTACCAGAGTCAGTAACTTGCATATGCTATCTGGCGGCATCAGAGAAAAAGTTGCAGATCATTACTTTACTGCATTGTTGATATGGGGTGAAAGGCAAACTGACTGTTTAGTGGCAAGTGACGGGTGGAGAATAATTTTAGATAACAGCAAAATTGACCAATTAATTAGGACATATGATTGGAATTTGTTACTATCCCTGGACCATATTTCAGCGTATAATACTTTGGTAGACATACTTCAGAATATATACCAAAAATCGAAAAGGAAAGTTAAAATCAAACAGCGAAGACCAGAAAATGTGTGGATTACCGAAGAAATCTTGGAATTATGTCACACTAAGGACAGCCTATGGAGGAGATGTAAATTGAAACCTGAAGACGTGCTTTTAAACAAGGAGTTTCGTGAATTGCGCAATAAACTAACAGCTAAAATTCGATTGGCAAAAAGGAAGCATTACATGACCAAATTTAGCCAGTCGGTAAAAAACTCAGCGGAAACCTGGAATCTTGTCAATCAGTTCATTGGAAGGAAGAAAAAAATAATATTGCCAATACAATCAAGAAGCATTTCCCCGATGCTGATGACTACACTATGCTAGCAGACTCTTTTAATAGTTCTTTTATCAGTGGTGTTAAAGAATTAAGAGATAAAACTATACCAGTAGAAACAAAAAATAACGCTCCCAAGTTCAGTAACAAAAACTCGGCATATTTGCCTCTAATGTGCGAGGATGATCTTGTAACCATCATAAATTCTATGTCTATAGCAAAGTCACCAGGTATAGACAAAATACGTGTGCGAGATTTACGTTACAATATAGATAATCTAAAACAAATATTACTTAAAATAATTAACGGTTCTCTTACTACAGAAAAAATTCCAAAAGAGCTAAAAGTGGCAGTAATTAGGCCTCTTTACAAAGGCGGTAATAAAAAGGATTTAGGGAGTTACCGACCGATATCAATATTGCCAGTAATTTCACATATCATGGAAAAATGAATTCAGATAAATATGAATACCTTCTGTGAAAAATGTTCTCTTATTACTGATTCGCAGTATGGTTTTAGAAAAAATAAAAGCACAACAGCACTTTTGGAGGATTTTTTGGACTGCATCAACGATACATTAGATAACAATAAAATTGCTCTGGCCTTATTTCTAGATTTATCGAAAGCTTTCGATACCATCGATCATATGTTACTTTTAGAAAAACTTGAAAGAATCGGCTTTAGAGGACCATTTTATGATTTTTTCATGACTACCTCACTGACAGATTTCAATTGGTGAAAATAGAAAACTTTGTAAGTGCTAAAACTCGGGTTCAGTGCGGTGTACCTCAAGGGAGCACTTTGGGCCCGTTGCTGTTCAATATTTACATAAATGAGTTAAGTCTTTTACCGCTACAGTCTAGAATCTTTTTATATGCAGACGATACGGTTCTATTATTACCATATGACATATACGAAAACGCAATTCTAATATTTCAAAAGGACGTGGACATGTTATTGCAGTGGTTTTCTGACAATATTATTTGCGTAAATAACAACAAAACGAAACTTATGTGTTTCCGAAATCCGCATAAACAGGTGAAGCTTACGGCCAGCATTTATTTAAATTCAGTGCTAGGCCACTCTTGCAAAAGTATAGCACTTCCATACGAACAGTCTGTAAAGTACTTAGGCATATTTTTTGACGAACATATTTTATGGAACCATCACATAGAATTTATTAAAAAAAGGCTTCGCGTAGTATCAGCGTATCTTTACCGGTTAAAGAGCGTTTGTGGTATAAATGTTCGTAAAACTGTTTTTATGGCCTTAGGAGAGTCGATCTTGCGATACGGTATCACTCTTTTCGGTCAATGTGCAGGAAATAAAAAACTAGGAATAGATAGAGTACTTAAACAGATTGCGAGTAACATTGCGTATGGAACCAGATATGATAACCTAGTAATTGATATGAAAATGAATGAACTAAACATAATGTCTTTTTCTAAACTGTATGAATATGTAACATTAACACGGCATTACTACGATAAGAGCTCGAAAATTGAGGTCAAAAAGAGAAATCTGAGATGCACTGAAAGGTACGTAATACCCAGAATATTTACGAACTACGGAAAGAGAATGAAACGGCATTATATTCCTCCCCTTTTTAATAAATTACCCGATAATTATTGGTATATCATCCATGTGAACGGCAAAGAAAGCTCTTAAAAAATGGTGTCTAGAGTGTAAAACCTGATTTCCCTGTTGTTTAGTGTGTTTTTTCATGAGTCATTTTAGTGTTATGCTATGTTGGTTTTCAACTATTATCTATTATGGTATGTTTCACGTAAGGTCGTACGGCGTTTAGAATACGGCGTTTAGAATTTGTTAGTATTTCAGTGTTCAGCGATTTGTTTGATTTTCATGTGGAAAGTAGTTTCATTTACATGGTGCAAATATTGCTGTGTTTTACAATTTTGTTTAATTTCTTTATTTATAGCGTTACTTGTAATACTGTGTTCTATTCCTTTTATTTGTTAAGGTTTTGGTCTGCCTGGTCCCACGGGCAAGCAGTCTTCTTTGCTTTTGTGGGCCAGTTACTGTAAGTGTCTTTTTCAAAGGAATAAAAAACATTATTATTATTATTATTATTATTATTATTGACATAACTTCCACACAGTCAAGTGCCAGAGGCAGCCAAAAGCCAGAAGCCCGTACAACCAAGTGCTGGCTGCCTCCTCGGCTGGGTGACGTGACACACTACTGCTGAAGTCGCGGAGTTTGTCCCCAGCCCAGGGCAGGCGCGGGCGGTTGCGCTCCGGCAAAGAAGGGTATCGCTCTCACTGCGGAAGGGAACAGTGAAGCGTCGTGTTGCCGGGTGCGGGCGCGGAGAGGGATAGGAAAACCAGTCTGGCTAGAGATCTGGGGGACCGAGGCTAGGTAGGAGCCGAACAGCGAGGGGCCACCAGCAGTAGCGACGGGTCGGACACGCGCTACTGTTAGAAGATGGCTCGAGTGGTGACAGCCAAGGGACCGCAGATGTTCGTCATAGTCTCAGGAATGGTCTTGGCGGGTCAAGGTTTGGGTTGCGCGGCGCTGCACGCTCTCTAGGCGCTCAGTGAGGTGGATCTGGTGAGGGCTCTAGATGGAAGAGCAATACTCTAATCGAGGGTGCGCCAGAGCCGTGTACAGCGTCTTTAAAGTCGCCCGTCCGAAACGCCAGAAAAATTTGGTAGCGAAGCTTAGTAGACTGCGAGACCTGCTCACCACTCTAGCCACATGACGGCCGAAATCGAGTGATTGCGTGAATGATACACCCAAGATGTCGAGCTCCCGTACAGTCGGCAGAAGGAGCCTTCCAAGTATGTAGTGTGGTGACTGGACCTTTCTGACCGACCTGAACCACATCAAGGCGCACTTGATGTAGCTGACAGGGACGAGGCTAGTGGCACGCCACACAGCCACCATGTTTAGGTGAGCTTGCATGGTGGCTAGATCATTTAGGAAGCTCGGGCACATCGCCAAAGTAGTGTCCTCTGCGTATTGGATGGTGAGGAGCCCGTCGGACTGCGGAAGGAAGCGAACATAGACATTGAAGAGGGTTGGGCCATCAACAGATCCTCGAGGGACGCCCGAGGGTGCTGCGAGGATATGTGATACAGCACCTTTGTGCCTTAACCAAAAAATTCGATTCGCGTGGAAGGCATCAATCCAGCACAACAAGCTGCCTCCTACCCTGCAGTGAGACAACTTCCTACTAACGCAGTTGTGGTCAATGCGTGTCAAAAGCGCTGCAATAGTCTAGCTGGACAACGTCGGTGGAAAGGAAACAGTTCATGTTGTCGCTAACGTAGTGACACCACAGCTGCCAGGGCGGTCTCGCAGGAGCGAGACCGTCGGAACCCGTGCTGGGATGGTTGAAGGAGCTGGAGGCGCTCCAAGTGGTTGAGAAGATGCCTGTTGATGATTCGCTCCATGGTACGGCACAGGATGGGTGTGATGGAGACAAGGCGATAACAAATGTTTCACTTGGTAACTTGCCTCTGCCCTTGAAAACAGGGGTGACCATGGCCTGCCGCCAGAAATCCGGTAGGACAGAGTTGTCCAAAAGAGATTGGTAAATATCAAGAATGGACGGGAGAACGTATAGGGTTGGATCACCCTGAGGAAGATGGGAGGGATGCCGTTGGGGACCAGCGGAATACGAAGGATTGATGCAGCGTAGGACCTCCTCGAGGTATAAGGAAGAAAGAGAGAGAGAGAGAGAGATGATAGGACATTGGGGTGGACAAGTTAATATCTGAGTCGTGGCGGGGAGGTAGGGGGTAGAAACCGGTTTGAATGCTGAGGCGAACTGGCTGCCAGACATGTCAGCAGTCTCCCTAGGTCAGGGGTCTCAAACTTACGTTAGGAGCCGGGCCGCATTCAGAAATCCTAGGTTCGCAAGGGCCGGCACGTCGGGAGCGGGGGCGGGGGGGGGGGGGGGGGGGGGGAGTTGGATTTGCCATTGTCGCCATTCGGAAGTGTGTGACGTCCAGTTTCTGATTTTGACCAACACGGGGTTCATGCTAGATACCATCACCGCTTTTGTCAACAGTCGAAATCTGCACCAACCATGCTACAACTCATTGCCGCAAAGTTTACCTGCGTAAATTATGTTGCAATTTGCAGCATTACAAAGATAATCTCCAAAACAATCTATGACAGCCAATATATATTTATTCATGTGAACCCCAAATGTGGGAGCTAAAATTATGAGCGCTGGCTTGACACCTGACAACGCTTAGCAGCGACGAGAAAATCAATGTCCGCCTTTAACCCTTGTGCCGAGACGACCCCATGATCGATCGCAGATGTTCGTCGGTCATCCTTGACCGAAGTGTCGACTTGTTTACCTTTAGCAAGGAAAACAGTTGCTCGCACAAGTACGTGCTCCCGAACATGGCGATTATTTTCACTGCTTGTTGGCGCAGCAAGGGGAAGCTTGCCTCGTCGAGGAACTTGTAGAACTTCGGGACTCCGACGTCCTCAAACTTCTGCTTGAGTACGGTGTTCGCTTGCAGTTCAAGCAGTTCCATCTGTAGTTCAGGTGCAACGTCGTCCACTCGCACTGAGAAGGGCAAGGAAAAAAGTTTAAATTCGCTTGAGAGGTTGCTCACGTCCTGGAACCGTTATTGTTGGAGATCACGCAGGAGGTCCGAAAAGGTGTCGCACGATTCTTGGCTCGCGTGCCCTAGTGACTGGAGCGTCGGAAAATGGTCGAGTTTGAGCAGCCTCATTTGGCGCTCCCACAGCTGTAACTTCGATTGAAACGCCTGGATGTCATCATACATTGTCGTAATAAGTTTGTCCTTCCCCTGAATTTTCCCATTTAGACGGTTCAGGTACTCGGTGATATCCGTGAGGAATGCGAGGGAGCAAAGCCAGCTGGAGTCGGAAAGTTCAGAGATGGCCTTGTTCTTGCTTTTCAAAAAAGTATCAATCTCGTGTCGAAGATCAAAAAACCTCTTCAGAACTTTCCCGCGACTCAGCCACCGTACCTCAGTGTGGTACAAAATTTTGCTATGCTCGCTGCCAACCATCTCCAACAGAGATACAAACTGTCGATGGTTTAACGCTCTGGAGCGAATGAAGTTCACTGCACCAACCACAATGTCCATGACTCCTTTCATCTGCAGTGACTTGCTGCAGAGTGCCTCTTGGTGTAAAATGCAGTGGACTGCTGCAAATCGCTTGCTGATATCCAGTCCAGTCAGTTTCGTCCTCAATCGTCCGACAAGGCCGCTTTTCTTTCCCACCATTGATGGTACGCCGTCGGTTGCGAGGCACACCAATTTCTCCCATGGCAGCCCGGCACGATCAACCACTCTTTCGAGGGCGGAAACAATATCAGCACCGGTGGTTGTTCCTTTCATTGGCACTAGGTCCAAGAGTTCTTCTGTGACGTCCAAATCTTTGTTTACGCCCCTTACAAAAATGGCGCACTGAGCGTTGTCAGTAATATCTGTGCTCTCGTCGACGGCGATTGAGAATGCGTTGAAGCCGTTACATCGGGTGAATAATTCTTTCTCGACGTTTTCACTGAGCTCATTAATTCTTTCTGCCACTGTGTTTGGGGAAAGGCTTATCTTCTCAAATGTCTTCTTTATGATGGGACAGACAGCGTCAGCAACCTCAAGCAGGCACTTTTTTATGAACAGGCCATCAGTAAATGGCTTTGACGATTTGGCGATAAGCTCGGAAACAATAAAGCTAGCTCTCACCGTTTCGTCGCTTGTTTTGACCGCCTTTTGGAAAAGGTCTTGCTGTTTTCCCAGCGACGCCTTAAGTTGGGACACCGTGTTCTCGCGGATCTTTCCGGTGAGGGCTTCATACTTCTCTTGATGGCATGACATTAAGTGACGTCGCACATTATATTCCTTTGGCACAGCTACAGTCTGACGACAAATTAAACACAGCACCTTGTTTCGCGATTCCGTGAAGAAATAGGATAGTTCCCATCGCTCTTGAAAGAGCCGCTTCTCGTCTTCAACTTTGCGTTTTGCAGACGCCTTGGACAACGACATCGAAATCTCTGCTTGAGAGTTGACGTCGCACGACTGAATCGTTGAAACAGAACGCAACAACCTGTGCTAATCGATGCAAATCTCGGGTGCACAACGCCACCGTCAACCGAAGATCACTCTGGGCGTGGAGAGCGGGTGACCGCATTCAGGGTAAAATGCTTTTCCAAGAACTTGAAGGGAAGCATACAACGATGGAATCCACCAGTTTCGACTGAGATAAACTTGGGTGCAAAGGATAAGTGAAGTGACAATGAACACAAAAGGCAGGTTGGGAGAACCAAACGCTCTGACAAGGTTATACTTCACCCCTAAGCTGACAGTGCGCTGGGGGCTACATATTCGCCGGACCCATCTTATCGCTTGACCTCGCTCAACGCGCAGGAGCGCGCGGAGGGGGGAGTGGTCACATGGTTCAAGGCCGACAGTTGAGTGGTCCAGCGAGCGTGCAGCTTCCACCGCACTGTCAGCTTAGGGGTGAACGGAGCATAGGAAGAAGGTGGGGTGGAACGGAGGGGGAGATTAGTTGCCCCGGATACGCCATCCGCATGTGTGAAGGTGCGGACCAGGACGCCTGGGCCAAGGACTCTTGGAAGCCCTTTGTCGACGCCTCGGCTACCCCGTCCGGTCCGACTATCTATTTTTAGCCAAAAGCGGCCCTCTCTCTTCCACAGACACTATTTCATGACACCACGCTCTACGTTTGCGTCATGTATCGATTCCTGGCATATGGTCAAAGTCGAACAGCTTGGATTTTATTTTTTAGCAAGCTTTTTACACACTCGGGATGAGCAAAAGTAAAAACATCATTAAAAAAGTCAAAATTAAATTTAAAAAAAAAATATTTATGCCTGGCTGCGCGGGCCGCATGCGCCGCAAATGGGCCGCAAAAAAGAAAACGCCGCGCGGGCCGCATGCGGCCCGCGGGCCGCGTGTTTGAGACCCCTGCCCTAGGTGATGAGACTATCCTGTCATTGGAGGTAAGGTCGAATCCTTTCTCGTAGTTTGTGACTTCCTGACGTATAACCAGAAAACCTTAATTCCTTCCGCGTTCGAAAAGCAATGGGTTTGGCAAGTGCAGTTTCAACAGCATGCAGGTCGGCCTTCAGGGAGCGCTATAGTGCCTTTGCTCGCGATAGTGTGTCAGCGCATTGCAGAGTGGCCGCACGTTTGGAAAGTGCCCACTTCTTCTAAGCAGTATATACTTACGGGAAGCTTAGAGTGCTATGTAGCGGGAAGCTTAGAGCGCTATGTAGTTCTATTGTGTTTCTAATATACTTCCATTACTCCACGTGCAATAATAATAGCAAACTCAAAGTATATTATTATGATTTTATTATGCCGTTTTTTGTACTAAGGAAGACAATATCTAGAGCGTGTGGAGAGGAGTATGAGACGGCTGAGCATTTTGCGCTCTTCTGAAAAGCACTTCACTCTGAAGTTGCCGAAGACGAAACGAATTCAGTAAAGACACCGAGAAAGTTCTACAGGTTCAGCATTTAATTGTTCATAACAAATCTGCATAAGACAATAAGAAAAAGAAAAAGTATGTCACCATCTTTTATTTTGAATGAGTTTCGGGTTCTCAAAGATATTGTGCTTCCAAGAACGTTACTTTTAGCTGGATGGCTGTCATCAACTGCCGTTTTTTCCTTGTTTCTTGTTTGACTCTTTGTATCCTGGCTCGAACAGCACATACGGGACGAAGCTTACGTGGCATTTGGTTTCCGGACTTCTAGCTATACAATCTCCGTTATAGCATCTCTGAAAACAAAAATATAAAGGTTTATACTTTTTTGCAATCTCTTACCGAATTATAAAGTTCCGTATGATAGCACAGTGGTGTGGCTGTTTATTAAGTTTACAGTGACAGTCTTTATACGGCCTGCAAGGTCGTCTGCTATTTGCGCACTCGGTTGTTTGTTTACCCCTAAAACGCGTCACGTGCTTTTGTTTTCCCCCGACCTCAACAAATGACGGCGCGCGCTTGGCTGCCTCGTCATTGTGCGTTTCCAACCCGTTTTCTCACAATTGGCCCTCTTCTCCCCCCCCCCCCCCCGCCCCCCCCACCCCAATCTTCATTCACAACGCTTACACACACCAACCCGTTTTCCATGTTGCCCTCTGATTGGCATGCTACTCCTTGCCTTCCGATGCCCGAAAGACGTATTTTGGAACCCTCGCTCGCCGTATACACCTTTTCCACAAGCGCGCAGCCATCTTGAATATCGTCACTTCTGGTATGCGGTAAAACATCTTTTTGATCTCTCCCCGAAGCTAGAAGGTGTTTACGAAAAATGCGTGATTGTCACACATTCCTGATTTGCCTCAGCTATATTTTCTCGCATATTCCAGGTTCAAACGTTTTATTATTTTTTCGCCCCGCATACCAGATACGGAACCCACGTGACTGAGAACGACAGGAAACAGAAAAGGTCTATAGACATGTTTTTTTAGGAGCGCCACCATCTTCAGAATTGCGGTGCCGACGACGCCGTCTAGTGGCATCAAACTTTAAATACCGGCTGGTTCTGGCAACAGAGCTATCTGGGTAGGCAACGGTGTGGGCACAGTGTACTAGAATACGGGTTGGGACCGGAGTGTCTCGCGTGACGCGTGTGGTGTAGATCTAGCCCCGAGAGCGAACACAAGCGTCGCTGTGGTCGGCCTTACACGATTGGCCGTACGCTGACTATGACGTCAGAAAAGGATTTATCATCGACGGAAATAAGAGGAATGAAAGAACTTTAATTTTGACGGTGTTGGCAGTGTTCCTTTGAGAGCGCAATCATTTCAAGCTTCCACCATGCTATTTACAAACACCATCGAACTTGTTGTTTGCAAGGTAATGACGTCACAGGGGGGAACCATAGGAGGGCGCCACCAAAACATCTCGCCGCTAATAGGGTCAGTATGGTTAGTATGGTGGTTATGCGCGCGCATCACGTACGTGCACGCTCACGTGCGGCGGCACGTCATGACTGCAGCGACTTTCTGCTGCCCTGTCGACTGCAGCGCCGCGATTGCATGCTGTCTACAGGCGCAGCCTCACAGGTTCCCATTGCCGAATCGCGCCGGTCCAAACACTACCCCGTATTGTAGTACACTGCAGTGTGGGTATGGGGGGAGCTTGGCTACTTGGCTGTGGGGGGGCTACAATATCTTAGTTGGAACTTGACCGGTCGAATCGAGCTGGCTAATGACAAGCCATCTCTTTGCTTCCTCGAAAGCACGAGGACGAAGACGGTGGGGTGTTTTGATTGAGTTTAAAAACGAAGGTATATATGAGAAGTTTAATATAGCCTATGCAGATATGCTCTCGGCATTTGATAGCTGTATCTTGTGTGGTGGCACGTAGGGGTTTTCACACCCTTCACATGCCATGGAGCAATAGTATATCTTGCAGTGATAACCTAATAGGAGCATCTGCATCGGCTTGGAATCGGTCCCCTTGCCGTATAGATGAAGTAGTCGTGAGCATAAACGTAACGTTGGATGACTCTGATACATTGCCCTCACGATTCACGCTGGCAATTGACTGATTTCATAAATAAGGATCCTTAGGGAACATGGGAACATAACACTGCAACCATACTCACTGCAGCTTGTTGTGTTCATCGCACACTTTCCGCGATTGTTCTTATGCTTATTAAAATTATTTGTGCACCGGACAACGACGCAATGATAGCCAGACAACCCTAGATTTTCGGAAATTGTAACACGGTAAAAAGAAGCATTCGGAAGAAACTACTCGCGCACGTCTTCCGTTTCCAAGCCTTTTCGCCCATGACCTTGGCGGTTGCATAGACGGTGTCAGCGGGCAATCCAAAACTGCACCGGGTCGAGGCTGCGTCAGTTGCGGCGTCAGTTGCGCTAAAACCATGAAAGTGGATCGACTCACATTATTCTTATTTCTATAAATGAAATAAAAATTAATCCAAAGAAAGACGACCTAGGGAGGGTTTCGCCCTTGTGCAACGCTTTTGATAAGACACTTCATGGGAAAGGGGTTTATTAGATCCTTTTCTTAAGCCTCAGATTTGAGTCACAATGACTGACTGTTTGTTGCCTTATCGTGAGGCATAGTCACTGCGGTTTGGACGTATCATTCTCCGTAAGTTGTCTACGAGTAGAGTAAGGTTAAAACGGCAAATCTAGAGTCTCTGCATGATGGTGAACAAAACAGAACCGGCGCTGTTAGAAAGCTGGAACCTTAAAACAAATGTCTGCTTGTTTATCTTGGAGTACAGAGAAATAAGTTCCCCTTCGTCATCACTATCATATTCATTTCAATATTTGCACCTTTCGTGGTGTCAGAACATGGCGGGCAGCATTAAATAGCTTATTTATTAGGCACTAGGTGTTTTTGAGGACTTGCTCGTAACCCTTGAAACGGGCTTCTCGTTTGTTTGTTTTTTCTCGCAAGACTAACTGTGATTCACTGCAAGAACGAGGAACAAGCGAGAGAAAATATTTGAGGCAAGAATTTTTTGCGTCAGGGACAGAATCAGCGCCACTTTTCCTGAACTTCTCAACCTCGAATTTCAACCACCTTTCAAAAGTAGGCACAAGTGCGCGTCGTCTGCTACAACATAAGTCCTTTTTAATATTTAGGACTATTAGTGTGCTTTAAAAAGATTACAATCATAAAAAGTGATTTTAATTAGAACAAGAAAAGCTCTAATTAAATTATCGTTGTTTAAGGCCACGGTCCCACTGAATGTGGCAGTTTAGGTACTTTTTGGCAGGTCATTACTCATCTTCTTTTGAATACTGTTTTCTGGGATTGATGTCGTTCGAAAAGCAATGCAATCCTCTTTCATTTGATATTATGTATGTATTGGTTTATACTGTTCAAGCGAATTTGTAGCGTTGCGAATATGATGGCGCGGACCCTCACTTCCTCCGCTGGTTCATATTTCATGAACGATCTATTAAAGATAACACGGTTCCAATAGAGCAGTTTTGTTAACATGATGTCAGAGCAGAATTTAACGATATACTTTTTTGGTGTTTGCACTACTTTGTTTTGTTCACCTCTCCAAATATTGCCTTAAAATTGTAATTTTTCAGCAGAAATATTTTTTAATGACATGCGCTAGGGCAATGAAATTAATATAAATATGGTGCTTATAATTCGTAATACGCAGAGAAAAATTTAATGCTGTGTAAAATTTTTTTGTTTAGATATTCTATATCAAACGTGGCACTTTTTTGTGCTTCGAGTCACGGTGCTTCAAATGCGGCTGAGGAAAATATTAAACTATGATAAAATGTTTTATAACATTTAGAACTACAATGGTTGCCCAAGAAGTGGACGATGGCTTTTTTTTTTCATTTTCAAAGTCATAACACTTCAGGAGCCCTTCAAACTTACCTGTTTTTGACGCATATATTTTATGGACATCAAACAGATTTATTGGCATCTAAGTTGAAATTTGGGCCAGTTGGTTCATGGTCAGAATAGAAAGCGCCAAAAAAAAAACAACAGGACAAAGAGGAGAGTAAACAGGACGAGGCGCAGTCGCAGCTAAAGTTTATTTATGAAAAAACATAATATATAGGCCGAAGAAACGCCTATTCATCGCATCAATCGATAAGGTCCCTTGATAAATTCAAACTCATACCCTGAGAGGGCAAGGGGAAGGTTCACTAACGCATTCATCTCCCCTTTGCCCTAATCTCAAACGCCTCGTGCACTTCTCGGCATATTTTTTCTATATATTTCGCCAGAACCTTTACATCACGCAGAACTGGCGAGCACGGGCAACGACTACAATGAACAGCGAGATTACCAGACGGGCTTACTCATAGCTGCCGCATGTTCCCGTGCACGATCATTGACACATCTACCAGTCTGGCCGATGTACACGGAGCCGCAAGTCAGCGGAATCTCGTACACCATCTAATAACATTTATTGTATGAAATAGATATACATTGCGATGTATTAGATTTTCACAATGATCTTGCTTTGGTTCTTGATAGGTGTAGAGCTTAGCTAATTTTAAAAACAATTAAAACTGTTTGGGTGTTTTGTTGCACTACCTGCCGGATGGCAGACAAAACTGCTGATTTCTAATGTCAGGAGTTTGCGAGGGCAGCGTTGGCGTCTGTATCATCATCAATGTCCGTGTCTTTTTCAACGTTACTGGAGCAAGCTCAGTTTCGCAGCTCCCTATTCTCACCTGCAGAGGCGATTAGATTAGATTAGAACGCGATTTATTAGCCAAAAAAATAATCAGGGAGTGGGATTGGGGAGGGCACCGGTGACTGAATTCGAGGTCTGGGTGCTGGCATATTAATAAAAATCAGGTTATATGAAAGAGTCTACTTTGGCCTCATGGACGAAGTCCAGCAGGCTTCGTAGAATCTTTCGTTGTCGGTCTTCATTTCCAGGAGGGTGAGTCCAGCCTTCAAATGAATCAACGTCTTGGGGTCTATATATTGCTCTTATGTCTTGATGTTTGGGACATTCCCAGATCAAGTGTCGGATGTCTGCTTTGACACGCATGTCGCAGTGGGAGCATAGAGCTGATCTTCTACCCTTGCTCCACAAGGCGAGGCGGGCCGGGGTTAGGGTGGCGTCTGTTCTTACTCGTGTGAGCAGCACTTGCCCTCTGCGACCGAACCCCTTGGAAGGGAGTCCGGGAAGATCCGGTTCGGATAGGCGCTCGTCTAGTCTCGCTTTTATGTCTTCTCTGATCCTCGCCCTCTCCTCAGCCGGGTCATACTCCTGATGTTCCCAGTCGACGGGTGACAGAGCCCGCTCCTCAGAGCGAGTTGTCCGGTCGTACCGGTGATCGATGCGTGGATGTGGCGGCTCACCGTCTCGTTGCCCGGGAAGAGCTAGAAGAGACGCGCGGGCGAGATTGTGAGCCGCTTCGTTTCCGGGAATCCCAGCATGGCCTGGAACCCATTCAATTCTTGTTGTGACTCCTCTCCGCGAACAAAGTTCTGAGACGAGTTTCTTAATTTTCCGCACTTGGATGCTGGGACTGTTGTGGGTGCGGCACTCCTTGATTGCCTCCTGAGAATCTGTAAATATTCGAAGATTCTCAGGAAGGGGGCCAAAGTGCACGCTGATGATCTCGAGTGCGAGCCGAATGGCTGCTAGCTCCCCGCCCTTGGTTGACACTCCAGGTGGAAGGGCCTCGGCTGCTTCCAACTCCAAGTCAGGGAAAACCACGGCGGCAGATTTTCGGGTGATGGGACCTTCTAGCAAGGCCGTGTCCGTGTATGCGGCCAGTGTCGATCCGCAGTGTTGCCAGCTCTCAACCATCTTGATGTGCGCTTTTACGCGTCTTTCTTGCTGTTTGGAGTCCTTCTTGCGGAGCTGTGGTTTGCTGCTGGTGATCACCGGGAGGTCCTCCCACGGTGGAATCCGCTCCGATAGTTCGGGAAGATGTGGAGGAGTGACCCCGCGAAGGATCTGGATGGCCCTGCCTTGCGGAGTTGTCCAGAGACGAGCTTCATGTGCATCCTTCCTAGCACGCACGACGTCTTGAATTTGATTGAGTTGCGCGTACTGCTTCAGCTTCGAGAGAGGGGTGAAGCGGGGCAGGCCCGTAATGACCCTCATTGCCTGGTTGTTCAGGGCTTCAAGCTGTTTCCACTGCCGCGCCGTAATCTTGTAATGAATGGCCCCATAGCACACCCGGGACACCACGAGGGCCTTGACCATTCGCTTGGCGACGGCTTGAGTTGCTCCTCCGCGTGCGCTGCAAATCCTACGGATCATATTGAGCGCAGACCTGCCTTGCTTGAGTGTGTTGCGCAACCAGATGTCACCCTTGCCGTTCGGCTCGATCGTAATACCGAGGATCTTGACAGACGTCGATGGTTGAATGCGTGTCCCGGTAAGTATGAGGTTGAGTTTTGATGCGTAGTCTTCACCTCGGTTGTATAGGCGAGGCGAGGTGACGACTGTATAGTTTGTCTTTTCTGGTGCAGCCCGCATCCCTACTCGGGCTAGGTGGGCTTCGATTGTGTCGAGTCCAGCTTGTAGTACCATTTGCTGCACCTTTAGATCTTCCATGTAGGTCCAAATGGACACATCGTCTGCGTAGACGGTGAATCCAAGACCCGGGATTTTGCTAAGTTCGTGAGGTAGATCTGCCATGGCCAGATTGAACAAGATGGGTGAAAGTACGGATCCCTGCGGGACCCCCACTCGGTTCGGCTTGGGCTCGCTGTCATGCTGGCCGCAGCGGACTGAAAACGTTCGCCCAGCCAAGAAGTTCTTGATAAAATTGAGAGTCCGCCCCGCGAGGCCTAGCCGATGGGCTTCTCCAATGATTGTGGAGTGGGGCACAGAATCGAACGCCTTTTTCACGTCGATTGCCACGATGGTTCGGAACTTGGATCGGTGCATATTATGGATTACGTCGTCGGAGATGAGTGTCAGGCTCTCTTGAGTGCCAAGGCACGATCGGAACCCCGTTTGCGCCGGGTGGAAGGCTCCCGTCGTTTCGAGGTGCCAGTCGATTCGAGACAGAACCATCCGCTCCATAACTTTGCACGTACAAGACGTTAGAGAGATGGGCCTATAGTTGCTCAGCGTGCCCTTGTCCTTGCCGGGCTTCGGTATGGGGATGACTAGAGAGTATTTCCAATGTTCGGGTAGCATGCCTGTAACCCACACATGGTTCACCAGCTCAAGTAATTGAAGTTTGGTGGACTCCGGAAGATTTTTCAGCATGGTCATTGTGACCCGATCCGATCCCGGTGCAGTGCTGGACTTACCCTTGTGGAGGGCCCACTCAAGCTCCCCCAGCGTAAATGGCCGGTCCAGGCCGTCGTCCGGGGCCAGAATCTCCATGTCGTACGGTGATGAGTTGTCGCTCGCGCTGTCTGGCTGGGGAAAAAAGAGGTCCCCTGCCATGTTGGCGAGCTGCTCGTCGGTCTTGTTCATCTTGAGGGCCATCGCCGAAGTGGCTCCCTTCTCCTTCCTCTTCCCCAGAAGTGTTCGGCTGACCGCCCAGAGCCTTTTTACCGATGTCTTCTCTGAGAGAGAGGCGCTAAAATCGAGCCAGCGGCTGGAGTCCAGTTGCTTGGCATAGATCTTGGCTTCCACCGTGGCGCGCGTAATCGCACGCCGAGCATGCGGGGTCCTGGGGCCGTTGCGGTACCGTTGTATCGCTTGCAGCCGCTTTGCCCATAGGCCCAGTAGTCGGAGATCCGGTGTCGGCGCGTCCTGCTCGACGCGAGTTTCGGTGGTTGCCTCTTTCAGCGCTGAGTGCAGAAATCCCTCGAAGGATGCCGCCGCGGAGGAGTCCCCTTGTTCTAGCTCTTGACGAAACTTGTCCCAGTTGATAGTGCGTGCTATGCGTTTCTTGCCTGTCTTGACATTCCTTGTTGGGGAGAACTCAAAGTAAATCGGGCAGTGGTCGCTTCCCCAGGAGTCCCGGAGACACTTCCACTTGTGATATTGGCTGTGCTGGATTAGAGGTCCAAGTCAGGTCCGGGGTTGTATCTTTGCTCCGGGCGTCCCCGATCCTCGTCTTGATTCCAGGCTTGTTTACCAGCTGTATGCGATGAGCTTGCATTTCCCCAATGAAGCTCTCTGCGCAGTTGGTGTTATGATCATAGCCCCACAGATGGTGCTGCATATTGAAGTCAGCCCCCATAGAGCTTCTGGTCCTTCGGGTAGAGATCGTGCAAGTGCCCAATCCACCCGTGATCCAATTTTTGCTTGTTACTTCGGTTGGGTCTGTAGTAGGAAGAGGTAAAAACGACGTTCACGCCCTGGTGCACCCTGACGCGGACTGCGACGACTTCTTGCCTCTCGGTGCAGTAACTGCCCAAGTCGATCTGGTGCTGCTCAGCCCAATCCGACCGCACGTACACGAGGGACTTCCCCGGAGGGTCGTCTCTCTGGCCGGGGCGAAGGGAAGTGATGGACGGACATGAATATACATTGAATCCATAAAAATTAATGGTGCGCGTGTTGGTTTCCTGCAGCAGGATTACGTCAGGCTTCTCTTCGGGTTTGTCGTGGAATTTTGCACGAAGTTCAGCTGCCCGTTTGCTGAGCCCATTGCAGTTCCACTGTAATACCCGAATCACGTTGTTGTGGTGATGAATGGGCTGGTAAATAAAGTTTTCATCTGTGAAAACTTCGCCTTATACTGATTGTTCTCCTCTTGCTGGGCTTGAACCATGTTCTTGAGCCGATCCAGCTCAGCCTTGAGGAAAGCGCATGTGTTCCTGAGCTCTTGCACCTCTGCCGACTGTGTTGTCGCAGGCGCCGCTGGCGGTGTCGGTGGTTCGCGGCCGCGTTTGACCATATCGGCCCACGTGGCGGTGTTGGGTGGAAGTGGGACTTTAACTTCCCGCGCCGCCTCTTGTCGTTGTTGTTGTGCCTTACTCAGCTCTTTGTGTTTTTTTACCTCTTCCCGGATTTGCTTGTTCGCCTCCAGCCACGTCGGGCAGGTTCGGTCAGTGCCTATGTGACCTGCCTTTCGGCACCCTTGACAAAACAGGGCGCTGGGGCTCGGGCAGCTGACGTCTTGGAGGATGTTGTCATGTACGTTGCCGCAGGTGGCACAAACCGAAGCATTGGGGCAGATGTCCGGCTTGTGGCCCAGGCGATGGCAGTTGGTGCATGTAACTGCCTTCGGCTTGTATGGATATACTCGCATATACCGTCTTCCGTATAACACGGATCGTGGTATCCTGTCACTGTCAAAGGTGAGCATCGCCGTGGTAGTCTTGCCCAGGCGCCGGGCCGCTACCACAGGAATCTTCTCAGAGTCCAGTTCGAGGTTTAGGACCTCGTCCTGCGGATCTTCCTTTAAGGTGTGGATGTCATAAATGACTCCCTTGCAGTAAGCGACTCCATATGCCCGGAATACTTGCACGGGTATATTTTGTTGCTCTATAACGACCTCCCGGATCTCCTGAATGGACTTGGCAACCTCCTCTGAGTCAGTCCTGACTGAGATGGTGTTGGCCTTTTCCATCAAGTGCATCGTAAATGCTGCCGTATCATGTCGTGTCTTGATCATGGTTTTCAGTTGTGGTAGTAGCGGCTTGATCGATGTCCTGGTCCGAGTAAGGCGGATCTTATACTCGATGAAGCGTTTCTGACGGGGCTTCGCTGGGGCCCCGCCCTGTGTAGCGGTAGGAGGATCGACCTGAAGGCGTTTCCTCTTCTTTTTCTTGTTTGTAACGGGGGTCCATTCGGAGCCGTCATTGTCGTCCGCAGGCGCGCCGCCAGCTACGTCGCTCACCTTATTCGTACCGTGAGTGGGCGTCAGCATCCCTTCTGCGCCGCAGGGCTGGCTCAGCATTGGAATATCTGAAGCAATGGTGGTTGGATTTGACGAAAAGTCCATTTCCTCTGTTGTTGCTACAGGAGCTATCGGGGCTTTACCGGCCGCCGAATTCTTCTTCTTTCTCCGCGTCGATGCCTTGACCGTTGCAGAAGAATTGCCTGTTGAGTCTTCTAGAATGTTCTTGAAAATGTTGACTAGGCTTTCCCTTGGAATGCTCCGAAGCAAGGTCCGTAACACTTGCTCTACGTCTGAGGCCGGGCAGGTCGGTAAGAGTGGAAGTTGCTCACTGATAGTGTGGTCTACGGTTGGAAGTGCCTGAGAAATCCGACAGTCCTTGTCCGCCGTGGCGGCGGCGGGCTTGGGTCCTGCGGCAGATCCCTTTGTTGCCGTGTCCATATCTTCAAGTCCTTGAATGCAGGGGCCAGGTGCATCGAACGCCTCTTCGAGGTTTCCCAAAGATGCGGCCGAGGTCGCCTGGCTGTCCATGCTTGTCTGAATTGCCTGGACGAGAGCGGTGGTAGGTTTAGGCCTAGCCGCTACGGTTCCGATGCTTATCTTCGGACCCTTGAAATTCCCTTTTCGGGGACCTCCAAGGGTCCATTGGCGTGTCGGCTGGTTAGCTGTGGCGTCCTTGTTGGTCGTCGATATCGAGAGTGGCTGCGAAGGGGTGCCAAGACCCCTTCGAATTGGAGCAATGATTAGGCCTCAGGTAAGAGTTCACGAGAGCACGACTGGTCTCCTCGAGAGCTGGAGCCAGAATCTGCAGAGGCGAGTGGCCCAGGTGGCGGTCACGAGAACTAGCGGCGCTGTAGTCGGATCTTGCTTCTCTGTCTCGCGCGTTGTCTGCTATCACTGCCGAGTTGAGAGCTTCCTTTTCTTTTCTTTTCATTCCTTTTTTTTACTTGTCCATGTGCATATAGAAAAAAAAGATGATGAAGATGAAGTGTAATACACCACAGGGATCAGAGTCAGCGCATTGTGAGTGTTCCTTCTTTGAGTGTTTGAAATTTATTTTTGGTGTGCGTCTGTTTCCTTGCGCTGTGAAGTGTTTAGTATAAATCAACAACTCGCCAAGCTCAAGTAATGCTATTCAAACTTGGCGGACTAGACAATCCGGAAGCAAAACTCGATTGCAGCGCTGCTAGTTCTCGTGACCGCCACTGAGCCCACGTCGCAGCGGAGCTGTGAAACTGAGCTTGCTCCAGTAACGTTGGTCGTTTTACCTTCACATTTAGAAATATATTAGAAAATTTTACTATCGACAAATTAATGGTTTAAGTACTGGGTCAGGTTAATAAATCTAAGATGAATAATTACACAAGCGTGGTGTGATATAATGTGTTCATTATTCGATATGATTGAAATCAATAAACAATAAAGACGAAACGAAAAAAAAACAAACACCCGAGTTCACTTCATGCCCAGAGCACGTAAATCAGCTGCGCTTTGAGTATCGGCACTCCGTTTCCCTACATTGTTCTGGGAGCCGCCATTTTGGGTCTTGTGCACAGCAGACACAACTGCCGATCGTCATGATTCAAAAGTGCGACTTCCTCAGCATTAGATCCGGTGTTAGGAAGCTGATGCAACATTGCTTTGCTCTGTCGTGGGCTGTTTAAACATTTGTGGAGGACGGAAAAACGTTTCTGTGATTTTAGAAAAAAAGCTTCAGATAACTGGCAACCATGATTTTAAGCCACAATATGGACAAGGGTCGTTACTCTGAAGCGTAGCTTATTTAATGACACTATTCATGCCCTTGTTCAAGGAGCTTTTAATACCTGGAGGGGCCATGACGTAAGCCCCGCGGGTTCCACAAGCCACTATCTTTTGACGCCTGCCTCTTCCTCACTATTCCCGCTGGTGCCACTAAATTAGCTACGCTTCAGGGTAGCGACACTTGGCCACATTGTGGCTTAAAATCATGGTTGCCAGTTATCTGAAGCTTTATCTGAAATCACAGGAAACGCTTTTCCGTCCTCCACAAATGACTAAACAGTTCGCGACAAAACAAATCGATATTACACGAGCTTCCTAACACCGAATCTAATGCTTAGCAAGTCGCACTTTGCAATCATGACGATCGGCAGTTACGTCTGCTCTGCACAAGCATCAAAATGGCGGCGCCCACAATGTTGGAGAACGGAGTGCCGATACTCTAAGCGCAGCTCATTCAGTGGTTCTAGTTCCCGCGAACCTCCTTTCCCCTGACTGAAACTGAAACAAAATATGAATAATACATCATTATTATTGCTTATTTAGTTATAACCAAATACACATAATTAGAGGAGGAAGCGGCCAGGTAGGAGAAACGCGGGTTTTATGTGCGACCGTTCTAACCATCTCAGAAGAAAGAACGCGTGAGCTTGCGCTGGTTTCAAAAAGTCGATCTAAAAAAAAAAAAAGAGGCGGCACGCTGTGTTTCTTGTGATTGTGCGTCTAATTTATATACAGGTATATTTGAAGGTCGACGATGGACAAAGAGAGTTTTGTAATTTCATTATATTTACACTCAAGGGCATTGACATCCAACGTATTCAGAGGGATGACACCTTCTGGTCAACCAACATAGAGCCTTTTCTACTCAAGTTTTACATGGAAGGCCAGACTTCTGTTGAAATTCCTCACGTAGACGAGTTGTTCGATCGAATAAACTGCCATTACTCCCGATCTGGAAATCTCTCGATCTTCGTTCGTAAGCCATAGTGTCGAGATCGAGGGGTGTGGCTCCTCGTCCGCCGAACAATGCTTCGGCGGGTGTTTTTCCCGTGGAAGATGAGACTGTCGCGTGCTGCCGGAACAAGAACCTGGCGATTCTTCACTGAATTGCTTCTTCCATAAGCTTTAAGGGGGCTTTCTTCGTTTCGCACACCATATTTTCTGCTTGCCCATTAGTTGCAGGATGGTATGGTGCACTAATCTAATGCCTGGAAACGGTTTTTGTTTTCTTCAAAAGTTTGTTTATTTTATTTAAAACAAAATTCGGCGCGTTATCAGAGAAAAGTATTTTCGGTAGAGCAAAAGTAGCGAAAAGAGAGTGTAGAACGTCAATGACGCGTTTGGACGTCGTAGCATGCATTGTGTAAACTTCCAACCCATCGACTGAATAGTGGATCGTCTTCAGTTACTCTTCATGATGGCGCTGGACTCGAGGAAGACTTCGAGTCTTTCCGCAAAGTTAGCCCAGGTGCCAACACTTTTGTCGAAAGCGGTAAGTGTTCGAAACGCCGACAACGTCGGTAGCGACGTGCTGTGCTTGACACTGGACGCTTACCATTCGCTGAGAAAAAAACTCGCTGGTTCGTCTGCCACGAGTCGTCCAATATCAGGCCATCACCGCCACTCCATCTCCCGACAAAACAGGTCTTCATTATCCGCATGTCCATAGTTAGCAATCACGTGAATTTATATATTCCCGAACGCTCATCACTTGCCGTCGCTAAACGCCGCTCATTCATAGCGTCTTCATTGCAAATAAACGACTGCCTATTTATTCTGATACTTTTCATCATATTCCACCTAAGCTGTACTTACAACACTATATATGTGTGTCGGTACTTCCGAAAACATTGCAACGGCGTTTGTTTTCTGGGAACTATAATTTAACAACCTTTACAACATCTTCCAGATCCCGTGAAACAATATATCGTGACGTCACTTTTCAGTCGTCATTATAATGGTGAGGTAGTACCGTAAATTGCGAAGCAGTTTATTAGACGTCCGCTTCCACTGGTGTCTTGGAAGATTGAGTCTACTGAGCGTGCATCCCTGCAGAATAATTTTTTATTGACAGAATATTGACACGTCAATCAAGAATTGATTTCTCTTGGTAAGACTTATTGCGAAAGCCCGTGGCAACCGCCGAACGGCATGTCCCTATATCAGATAACAAGTATTACCCAGCCTGACATTCTCGCATACATGAGTTTGCTGGGCCACGCTATTGAGCCAGCTAAATAATTGTGGTTGTGGTGATATTCATACAGCGTGTAGTTGGTCAGCCATTTACGAGGGGCGTTCATAAAGTTCGTATTATCAGCTCGAAAAATTAAAGAAAACTGAACAAAACAGGCATCAACATGAGCGCGCGTCCCTCTAGTTTCCGCACAGTATAAACATCGCATGCTATAGTAGCTTGGAACGCCGCTAGGGAGACGAAACAAAAATGGCACCGCCCGTCGGTGCCAAGCAAATGCAGTGATCTGTTTTTGTTTTGTTTTTTTCATTTGAAGGGAAGCAATGCCAAGGATATTCATTCCAGTCTAGGAACCATTTAACCAAAAGTTTACTACACTTTGGTTAAATGGCACACACGGTTCTAGTGTGGCCAAATAAGAGGAAAGTATTTCAAGGACGGCGACCAAGTGATTGCTGAAGTGGAGATATTCCTGAACACTCAAGACGAGGAGTTCTGTAACAATGGCCTCCGGCATGTGGCGCATCACTGGAAAAAGTGGGTACTTTTGGTGGCGAACATGTAGAGAAAGTCTCAACTCCTACTCGAGTTTGATTGCTGAATCTCTATTCCTTCGTGACAATAATACGAACTTTATGAACGCCCCTCGTAAAGTTACGACGAGTCACTCGCTGTAGATGAGCAATTTAGCCAGTGCAGTACAACTGCTAGCCTGGGGTCTTTAACGTGCACCACGCAGTAGTGATACACGACCGCACGCCGGTACGATGCTCATCCAGATCGAAACGGGCAGGGGTGGGGATTGATTGAGCCAGCTGACTGCTGAGCACAGTTGGCAGCGGCGCGAGCAAGGCCACGATGGGGACGTGATGGTGCTCGAGGCATCCCACCGTGAACCAATATTTCGGCCAGGAGGAGGAGGAAAGAACATTTATTGTCCGACAGAATTGGCATTCTCCCTCCCCCCTCGGCACCAGGCCGGGGAGGCAGGAGGCACCGCTTTAGATGCTGGCCAGGAGGTCTTGTGTCCCGGCGGCCTCTTCAGCCAGTCGGACGAGGCGGATGGTGCACTAATCTAATGCCTGGAAACGTTTTTTTTTTCTTCAAAAATTGTTTATTTTATTTGAAACAAAATTCGGCGCGTTATCAGAGAAAAGTATTTTCGGTAGGGCAAAAGTAGCGAAAAGAGAGTGTAGAACGTCAATGACGCGTTTGGACGTCGTAGCATGCATCGTGTAAACTTCCAACCTCTTAGAGTACGCATGGACCATGACTCCGCAGATGCGGATACGTTTCGCCACTCATCGACTGAATAGTGGATCGTTTTCAGTTACTCTTCATGATGGCGCTGGACTCGAGGAAGACTTCGAGTCTTTCCGCAAAGTTAGCCCAGGTGCCAACACTTTTGTCGAAAGCGGTAAGTGTTCGAAACGCGGACAACGTCGGTAGCGACGTGCTGTGCTTGACACTGGACGCTTACCATTCGCTGAGAAAAAAACTCGCTGGTTCGTCTGCCACGAGTCGTCCAATATCAGGCCATCACCGCCACTCCATCTCCCGACAAAACAGGTCTTCATTATCCGCATGTCCATAGTTAGCAATCACGTGAATTTATAAATTCCCGAACGCTCATCACTTGCCGTCGCTAAACGCCGCTCATTCATAGCGTCTTCATTGCAAATAAACGACTGCCTATTTATTCTGATACTTTTCATCATATTCCACCAAGCTGTACTTACAAACACTATATATGTGTGTCGGTACTTCCGAAAACATTGCACAATATCTTCCGGATCCCGTGAAACAATATTTCGTGACGTCACTTTTCAGCGGCGAGATGCTTTGGTGGCGCCCTCCTGTGGTTCCCCCTTGTGACGTCATTACCTGGCAACAACAAGTCGTGGTGTTTGGTATTAGCATGGTGGAAGCTTGAAATCATTGCGCTATCAAAGGAACACTGCCAACACCGTCAAAATTAAAGTTCTTTCATTCCTCTTATTTCCGTCGATGATAAATCCCCTTTCCGACGTCATAGTCAGCGTTCGGCCAATCGGGAAGGCCGACCACAGCGACGCTTTCGGTCGCGCACGGGCTAATAGGGAGTATTCACTGGCGGCATAGCTGTGTGCTCGGTTGCGGAAGCGCGGTGCTGACGGCGAGCTTCCACAGTTCTTTCGCCACTGCATCCGCACCACCAAGATTGCCGGTCTTGGCAGCCTATTAATGCGAGGCAAAGTTCTTAGGCATGCGCTCCAAACAGTGACCTCAAATATGGCGGCCAGTGAATACCTCCTATAATGGTGAGGTAAGTACCGTAAATTGCGAAGCAGTTTACTAGACGTCCGCTTCACTGGTGTCTTGGAAGATTGAGTCTACTGAGCGTGCATCCCTGCAGAAGAATTTTGTATTGACAGAATATTGACACGTCAATCGAGAATTGATTCCTTCTTGGTAAGACTTATTGCGAAAGCCCGCGGCAACCGCCGAACGGCATGTCCCTATATCAGATAACAAGTATTACCCAGCCTGACATTCTCGCATACATGAGTTTGCTGGGCCACGCTATTGAGCCAGCTGACTGCTGAGCACAGTTGGCAGCGGCGCGAGCAAGGCCACGATAGGCCACGATGGGGACGTGATGGTGCTCGAGGCATCCCTCCGTGAACCAATATTTCGGCCAACCCACGGGTGCGTGTCGCCATCCATTGGTTGAACTAACGACCACAGCCTTAAATATTTCAAAATAGTCCCACGACTACAATTTTTTTTAAACAAATCTGCATATGAATGACAGCAAATCAGCCTTACATGGAACCAGCTTAGTTCCTCCAGCATACAATTTAATAAAAAAAAAAGAAAGAGATCAGATGCCAGAACGCTGTCTGAGACAACTAAGAACGCGTGAAAGTAATTCTTTGAAATTTCATCACAATCACGTTGTGTTTACATAAAAACTGCTGGAGTTGCACCTCTAATATGTTTTTATGCTGAGTTCCCCCGTTTATTAGGGGCATGCCCTTAAATGTCGTTGCTGTTTTATCAGGTGAAACTGAGTTACGACACTTCAAAATTGCATAAAAAAGCTCTTTTTAAATAAATATTAAAAAAACGTGAGTGTGCTAACTAAAAAAAAAAAACAAAAAAAAAAGACACGCATACACGGAATTAGACGAGTCCCTCATCTATTCAATGAAAAAATAAGAACGCGTCTTGGATGCATCACAAGTCTAGAAACTTGGAATGCATAGAGGTAGGTCTTTGAAAATATCATAACTTGCACTTTTTGTTTTCTTATAGTGCGTTAAGTTTTGAAACATGCGTATCATACTTTGCACTAAAAGAGTGATAGTAAATTGACAGTTTATTTGCAAAAAAAAAAAAACGAAAAATGTGGCACGCACGCGACATTTGCACCGCAAGCAGGGGCGTTTACACAGCTGCCACCGGTATTAGGGTAGGGGCCGGCCGCCTTAAATCGCAAAGGGACGCCGGCGCCAGCTCTCGGAAGCTACAAAATGTGGCCACCGCCTCCCGGAAGTTTCCCAACTGACCCTAATCTAAAAACGTCGAGTAATTCGAAAAAGGCCTATTGGCCATATGCGAAATTCCTGCCAGCCATCATCATCATGCAATTCAGAGCCGCCATGTTGGAGAGTGTTTGCCGTTTTCCATCACTGGATGAGGCGCATCTGCCCTTAATTCGGTTTTCATAATATTCTAACAATGTAGTTGTACGTTCAACAAGAATTACTATTTAGTTTCGGTGCAACGTAGAAAAGAATTTAATAATCAGCAATCGGCACTGAAGCGATGAAACGGGCCATGAACGGTGTATCGAAGAGGCCGCCTGAAGGGGTCGGACTGGACTGGCAGTACGCGATATTTTCGATCTACAACGCTCACTTTGCCAGGACCAATGTATCTCGGACGAAACTAAATATTGGTACGAGAACCCCCCCCCCCCCCCCCCCCCCCCAATCTGGCAGAAACTCGACAATTGATCATAAATACTCTAGATGGCGTCTTTTTTTGCTATTATTTATTGGAGAGGTTTTACAGTGGATCCCCGCGTGCATGTCGTGTCGTGGCGAGAAAATACAGAAAGCTAATTTGGTCGGGATAATTTTGCCGTTAAACTTAGCCGATAATTTTTCGCGTTAAATTTAGCACTGAGATTTTTCCGCTTAACCTACCGGAGAAACTTTTCCTCTAAATTTAGAGGAGGAATTTACTCGCTAAATTTAGCTTCGAAAATATCCCGACTTACTTCGCCTCTCTGGTTACGATAAGGATCGGACACCACCGACCAATCAGTTAAAGATTAAACAAACTAATTAAACGTTAAATAAGTGGTCAAACCAAGTTTAATGATCGAACAGTTGACCACGTGACAAAAAACAATTGAACTGGTGACTTGAGGCTTTGTAATTTTTTTTAAAAATTACTTTACAGAACATAACCAAACGTAATTATACGTATTATCTTTGTTTTACGCAAATAAAGTTCGAATGGTGGTGGAGAACGTGTGCAATGCGATGTCATATATGTGCACCAGAGTATGTAGCGCCTTGGCTGTCGCCTCAGATCATTTGTAGTAGACGTCAAGGAACCGGTGATTATATTTCTACAGTCGTTTTATAAAAGGCTAGAATGTGCGCTGGAAGATGCGTACTGCGCAGTTTAAGAGTGACTTCATTATACAAGGTAACTTAATGCGCCAAAAAAGGGCTTGAGGTCGCCGTAAGTTACATTCTAGTACTGCGCCTGTGGCGTTGATTAAGTTTGAAAGAGTTATACTAATTTTTTCTTTGAGTTACAATTGTTAGATTCTAATTGTGTTTCATACTATTTCATAAAAAAAAGCGAAGAGGTAAAACCATCCGTGCAACATATGTGATTAAATATTGTTATGTGAAAGCTTTCCGCAATCAGTGTGCGTTTTTATTCACTGAGGTCTTTTTGGTAGCATCGGAAAACAAAACGTTGAATCAGTCGGAGTTGATAGAAGGCTGCTGATTGCAAAACTTACCTCACCGTGCGGTCCGCAAGGTGTGCCATTACGAAGATTTACGTGTTCTTCGACTGTAACTTCTCCGCCCTGTTGAGTTCCTCTACATATAAAGCTGCAACCTTTAAAGTCTGCAGGCTAGAACAAAGACGTTTGGCGAAATATACATTAACACGCTCTGCGCCTAAAACGCAACCCTTGTCATCCTGCCTCGCTCCAGAAACAAATGAAATGACCTAAAACATGAACTATCAAAGTATGCCCGACGCATCGAGCGTACGCAATGCTTATGAACGGGCTGGTGTCGCCGCGCGTAGGTAGGAATAATTAACAGGATAACCGGAAGTGACTTATTGCAGTTTCCAAATAAACACAAGACAGCATAAGTACTGCTTTAAAACAAAATAAAACAGTCATCCGTTAGAGAGAACCGAGAGCCAAGCACACAAGTATAGCCCCCCGACACCGGTTGGGCTCGAAAATGGCGAACTGAGGCGTGGCCAAAGCTTTCGGGTGACGTGTCAGTGACATAGTTGATGAGCTTCAAGCAGGCCACGCTCGTTGGCCAAACTATTTCCCTATCCATGGCTCTGCGGGCCGCCACATGATTCGGGCGCCATCTATCAGCGTTCAAGAGAAGAGCCAGGAGTGCCGAACAAATCTGGAGGCTCCGTCGGATCGTGCGGCATCACCTAAATGTGTTTCTTGCATCGTGATACCCAATCACTTTCATTTCTATTATCAGCGTATTTTACGTTAAAAAAAAAGAAAATTTTTAAAATAAATTTTCTGGACGAGTGCTTTTCTGTTTCTTTGTTTTTTGTGTGAAACAAGGTGCTGTAACAGAACAAACTACAAAGGAAGACAAGATGTTCACGTCGTTTTCCCGTTCATTACTCGTCGAGGTATTCTTCAAGGATCATTTGACTGTTAAGTCATAGTCCAGTGATCGCTGCTGAATGTTTCGCCGTAGCAGAGAGCTGAGCACTTACTCTTTAAGTGTGACCAAAGGACTTCGGTACATAAAGCCTTACTCTAAGACTTTAGTTAGGCGGACATCCACAGTTACGCGTAAGCATGGTTAGCAGTTAGTGCTAGCTATACCCCTGCTTCACGAGCACCCTTAGGTCTGATCTCAGTCACACCTAACTGCGCTTAAGGGTGCCCGTGAAACTAGGGAATGTTTCAGGTATCATAAGAGGGTAGCATCCGTCTCATTACCGAAAACATAGCCTGGCACAAAAGATAATTCACGTCTTGGTGACGACAAATTATGCAGTTACAAGATTGAACAACGAGTGAGTGCTGAGTGAGGTTGCGCGGTCGTGTAGGCTCGGAAAAAAACATTTTATTATAGTCAGAGGCAGGAACCGCCCGACAGCTTATGAATTATAGACGACATTTTGGTAAAAGACTTAGCGTCTTCAGGCCTTTGGGTAACTAATCCGCTTGACAAAACGTCGGCTATAGTTCACTCAAGCTCCCAGGCGTTTGTGTTTTAAGACTAACGTCACTAGTTAATTGAAGCTTCAAATTTCTTGAACGCTGCGGCTGCTCTCTGCTGTCATTGCGGAGCCGTGCTGCAGCAGGGGGGAAGGATGACGTTTAAATTAACTGGTGGCGAAGGCCAGGGGGGGGGGGGGGGGTATCTTTGGAATTTAGACAACGGAGCTGATCTAGAAAACGCTGGTGCACATTACATTATGTTTTTGAGTCTAGAGGGAGGACACTTACACTGAGATCAGCTCCAGAGGCCTGTTTTTCGCACCTGGTTTTCATTCGTTCTTGGAGTTGTTTCTTGCATATCGGTGATATGTGATTCATACTCGCATCGACATATCCGACCATATCTACCAATTGCACACCTGAAATGAGTATATTTTACGTTTCTTTTTAGCACAAGGGGAGGTCGTCACAACAATCAAGAAAAGTACTTTTATCGAGATGCAATATGACAGGACGTACGTTCCACGGTATATGCCTGATTTAAAATAGCCTACCTATTTAAAGAACCACTGTGTAGCGGTAGCCTAGAGCTGCTTAAAATATACACAGGCAAAGAAAGAGCTTGTAAAACTAATTGGTGTATGTATATGTTTATACAGCCAGAAGTTAGTCTTACTCAGTGAGACGTCTGGTGTATCAGCTGTAGATGCGCAATTTAGCCCGTGGGGTACAGCCACTAGCCTGGTGTCTTTAACGTGCATCACGCAGTAGTGATACACTACCACACGCCGGCACGAAGCTCATCCAGGTTGAAACCGGCAGGGGTGGGGATTGAACTCAGGATCCCTGGGTTCTGTAGCGCGAGATTTCGCTCCACGTAATCCGAGTTGGTGTGCGCAAATGCCACTAAATAAGCTACGCTTCAAAGTAACGACACTTACCGATCTTGTGGCTTAAAATTGTGGTTGCCAGTTATCTGAAGCTTTATCTGAAGTTACAGGAAACGCTTTTCCGTGCTCCACAAATGTTTAAACAGCAAAGCAATATTACATGAACTGTCTAACACCAAATATCTCATCCTGAGGAAGTCGCACTTTTGAAAAATGACTTTCGGCAGTTGCGACTGCTCTGCACAAGCACCAACATGGTTCTTCCCACAACAATATCGGAGTGCAGAGTGCCGATACTCTAAGCGTAGCTCATTTAGTGGCTCTAGTGTGCGCTAGCCCACTCGGCCACCGATGCCCCTGAAAGAGCTTGTAAACTGAACTAATTTAGCATGGAGTAGTGACGTATTTTTTCTTTCACGCCTAGTAACCTCTAAAGGAAGAAAACGTCTTGGTTATTTTCCTGGAACATTCAACGTGACAGATCCATAACCTTGTTCAATTGAAGACTGGCTTATATTTTAATTGAGGTTTACTGGAAAATTCATTTACATAGTTTGATATGGGAAGTCATCCTTCATAGCCTCTACAGGAAATCAAACATCATATTAATTGTCGTCAGTGCCAAACAATACATGTCTGAAATACCCAAGCTCGTTGTGACGGCCTGGAGCTGAGCTGGTTGGTTTGACATGCTTCTTTGAATACCAACTGAACGTAGAGGAAAAGCGAAGGAGGGGAGGAAGTGTGCGTCCTTGTTTTCTCCCCTCCTTTGATTTTCCTCTACATTCAGCTGGTATTTAAAGAAACATACCCAAGCTCAAACTAAAAAAAAAAAAAAAAATCTCGGCGCTTGCACGTAGCAATTTAAACTTTTCGTCAAACAGGCTGAAGTTGAGCTAGTTGGTACATACTTCGAAATTAAACGGTCAGCTAGACGATAGGGACAAAACACGGACAGGGAGAAACAGAAACAGAGACATACACACCGCTGACTATCAACTAAGACTTTATACTTCTTTTTCATCACTTTGACCCGAACATTCACACCTAAAGTAATGCCAATAAATCACCCTAAATTCTTACATTAAACTACAAAATTTAAACTTGAAATAAAAACTCTGGGTATCCTGATGTCCTCCTAGGAGCCGTATGTGAGAAGATATGCAGAACGTTTTCAAGAGGATCACCAAGTACTGAGCGAGATGGCCCGACTCCACGAGAGAACTTCGCGGTAGTCCCCTACATCCACGGTGTCACCCACCGACTCAAAAAAATCGCTGCACGACAGAGTGTCAGGGTTGTGTGCTCAGCACCGAACAGAGGGAACTCTATGTGCCGCAAGGTAAATCAGGCCAAGAACCGCCAGCCAACCTGCAACACTGCGCACAGGACTAAGTACGCCATATGCCAGACCGGCGTTGTGTACAACATTCCAATGTCATGTGGGAGCTGCTACATTGGGCAGACGGGACGCTGCATCAATGACAGAGTCAGGGAGCACGCGGCGTCGGTGCAGGGCACGGGGGCTGGGCACCTTGCAGCACATTGCCGCACGTGCGGGTGCAGGCCAAGTTTAAGCAGCGTTTCCATTGTTAAAAGACACAGAAATGCCTTTGCGCGCGAGATCCTCGAGGCCCTGGCCATTGAGGAAAGCGCCGATAACTGCGTGAGCATGCCCTCCATCACGGTCAGCAAGAGAGAAAGACAGTTTTTGCAGTGTGGAACGGCCCCGTGAAAGGAAATAAGAGGGATATGTGTTGGCGGTGGTTGTGGGTTGGGTCAAAAAGGTGTTAGTGACCAAATTTAATAATTTAATTAATTAATTATTTTTATTTTTAATTTTATTTTTATTTCAAGTTTAAATTTTGTAGTTTAATGTAAGAATTTAGGGTGATTTATTGGCATTACTTTAGGTGTGAATGTTCGGGTCAAAGTGATGAAAAAGAAGTATAAAGTCTTAGTTGATAGTCAGCGGTGTGTATGTCTCTGTTTCTGTTTCTCCCTGTCTGTGTTTTGTCCCTATCGTCTAGCTGACCGTTTAATTTTCGTCAAAGATGTACTTCACAGGTCGGTTTTGTCATGCAGAATTACAAAATCCCTTTTAGTAAGAAAAAAAAAAAGAAAAAAAGAAGAAGCTTGTTAGGGTCAACGGCGGGCGACAACGCAGACGACCGAGTCGAGCGGCGGGGCGCGTTTCACGCGCGTATTGATAGATGGCGTTGGGAGCAGCGTCAAAAGGTGTAGCCGACGAGCGCAGTCGTTATGTAACCGCGTTTTCTTTTATTTTTGTTACTTCAACTTTTGCTATAATTGTCAGCGTTTATATTTAAACCAAAGCTACATTACAAAAATATTATGTTCATTTTAATAGACCAGAGGTCTCCAAACTTTCTGGCTAGGGGGCAGGGTCGGCTACCTCTCGAAGTCTCGAGGGCCGGAAATGAGAAAGACAATTTAAATTAGAAAATATTAAATAATAAGTCTACATAATTATGTTAATAGAAATATTTAAACTAGAGAAAAAAAAAAGAGAAATGTAAGGTGGACAAATACTACATTTTGTTTTTTAAGTGTGATATTTTACTATTTATGACATTACAAAATAACTGTGACCCCGAGAACTCATCAGATGTAAATCAATGCGCATAGGAACTTCGACATATTCAAACAGGGCAGAAGATTAATAAAAAACAATTGTAGATCAGATGAGATTACTATGTAAGATATACGTGAAAGCGCAAATGACTTTTTTTGATAGTTACGTAGTCATGAAGCAGGATCCTATGAATAGTAATTCTGGTGATGACAATGTATAATAAATATTATGGCGAAAGCACCAGCGTCTTGATGCAGTTTTCTAGACATGCGCAAATAGTGGATTTTGAGTTCGAAGCGAATTCGAAGCGAATAGTGGCTTTGGCCGATTATCGAATAGTTTCACCAAGCTTTTCACTACTGCACCATGCCTAAACGAAAACCGATCTCAACTCGTAAAGGTTGTTCTAAAGCTTCCACTTTTCTGTGTCTAAGCAAAGTTAATTCATGTAATCTAACTATACTTATAGACTGCAATCTCAGAAAGTCCAATGCCTAACATAGTGATGTCAAGTAAATGATGAATTTGATATAAAATTACACCTATAGAGATGCCCAGCTAAACCTAATTGAGGGGATTTAGAAATAATCTTGTTATATGAAAATATTCTTTATTAAATCTAAATTTTGAGGAAGTAAAAGAGACAATCATGAATGATGAACGGAGGTTGTCAGGACATATCTGCCTAACATATACTCGTACACAATAGCCGCAGTTTAATTTTGAAACATTTACTGTAGTGTAAATTTGAACATTTACAAAGTTTCCGTTTATTTTTACATACACCACGCGCGCGCGTCCACCATCCCGCTTTGAAAGTGGGCGTTCCTCTTAATTAAGAACGTGACTGCAATATTTGTACTTTTCGAAATGTTGATCGCGGTGGATTAGCCCCGTTGAGCGCGCTTCTTACAAAGCACTTGTGCACTGTGGAGAAGCACCACTCATGGAACCAAGCTCCGTGGATCTTGTTTTTTCGCAGTGCAGCGGTGCTCAGTAAGAAGCGCGCTCAACGGGGCCGATCCGCCGCGGTCAACGCTTCGAAAAATGCGAATATCAGAGTTAATCTCGAAGCGAATAACGAATAGCGTATTATTAGAAACTACTACGCGAAAATTCAAATATTCGAACAATACTATAGTTTTCTCTCATTATTTCGGATATCTTCGTTCGCGTTTTTGGTGCACGTCGCAGCGCCCATTTTTTTACGCGCGCTTCTTTTTTGCGTTGGTAGCAGTGTGACGCGAGCCGGGCGTCACTGGAAAGACCACGGCCATCCGCGGGCCGGTCAGAACACCTCCGCAGGCCAAATCTGGCCCGCGGGCCGGATGCAGGCCCGCGGGCCACGGTCATCGCGAGCAGCCTCGATAAGGAGGTAGCGCCATCTATCAATACGTGCGCCGAACGCGTCCCGCCACTTGACACGGTCGTCTGCGTCCCCATCCGCCGTTGACCCTGGATAATTTTTCGGCCCTATTTTTTTTTTTTTTTTTTTACAAAGGGAACTACGTGTTGTAAATTTATAAGATAAAACCGACCTGCGAAATGCACATTTGACGAAAAGTTTAGGTTGCTACGCACAGGCACCGATTTTTACGGCCCATTTGTGATCGATCCTGTTGCAGACACCCTAACACCCGTAAAAGTGGCCTGCTGAACAGAATACAACAAAATACACACACACACAAATGATACATTCACACTGCTGAAACAATACATTCCCACCAGCTATGTGAAGGTATAAGTGTGTGCGTGTGTGCGTGCGTGCGTGCGTGCGTGCGTGCGTGTGCGTGTGCGTGTGTGTGTGTGTGTGTGTGTGTGTGTTCTATTGGGTTAAGCTGGCCACTTTCAGAACCAACTTGTTCAGTTTAAGCCCGTAACAATATATACTCTACGAGAGTATCTAAGATAAGGTACAAAAAATATGTACCTGATAACCTACTTAGATTTACGTTTTTTATCGATGTATGGTGAGTAGAGGACGAATGCTGTGAAGAGTGACTGAATTACTTGCGAATACACACAAAAAAAAAATCCTGTGACAAGCTTGATATTACAATAACAGATGATTAGAAAATGGTCACTGCAGTTATGATGACTTTGTCGAAAGTTGAAAAGCATGTTCTTTGTTCAGCCTTATGACCTAGAAGAGTGTTTGGCACGGTAAAATAATTTTATTTTTAATGATATTTGGGGCACGCAAATAATGCCATGAAAAAAAAACAGATAAAAAAGATTCACGTATTGTAGACATGCCACGGCTTATGATGTCCTGACATGCAATTGATCCGGTAGCCAAAGTCGCTGAGGAAAATCGGTGGCCAAAATTCATATAGGATAGACGATACGTGTTCCGGACAAATATCGAGTTGAAGATAGCTGCCGCTCAAAATGATAGACAACCAGGGGCGAGTATTTTGTATCCCCTGTTTTATATATTTATTCGCTCGTGGATGTAGTGCGCAAAACATAAAAATTAATATTTAACAATTCCTTGTTCGCTCTCTGCTCAATATAGCTACTTTGTATAGATCAGCTCATATTGATGACATTTGATAGGCAGTTCTATAAAAAAAAGTTTAAATGCTATGGACACCCTTGTTTTAATTTCATCTCGTATTTGAAGAAATAATCTAATTTGAGTTGCTGTGTGCGAACAACATGCTGTGCATAGCCTATAGTTTTCTGCGTATTGATGTATTGTACTGCCTTAATATATAATATGCTGATCAATCATACACTTTAAGTAGGGCCTAAGCATCGAGATAAAATATGGCCTAAGCAGCGAGATAAAACAGCAACTTAGACGCGTTCACGAACACCACAAACTAGAGAGAACTAAATGAGCTGGTTTCCCTTCTTAAATTGTTTTTGTTTTCACTCGCATTCTTAATTGAGCCTGTTGTGTGGGGAACGCTCTTTTACATTTTTTTAATATTTTAAATATTTTCGATATATTTGTACCACTTAATTTTATGTGAAACTGGACATGCAAGTTTGAAACGTTTGACTCGCGAGTTCGGTGCGGAATGTTCTGTGTCATCACAGATCCCATGCCAAAGCGTTAGGAAAGATTACAGATAACCCGAGGTATTATCTTACCTTTACATAGGGTCATGCATACAAAGACTTAAGCCATGCGAAATGTTTTGACTTTGTCGCGATTGTTTGTTCTTCGCGCCGTATTATCTGGGGCATGGAACCGCCGTAGTTTCTCCGCATTTTATGGAAGCCGATAAGAAATTGGTTGTCATTCTTGTCATACACGTATGCATAAAATTAAACAAAAAATTGGACGATATTGGTGCTTCCGCCACGCTGGTTCTCGAAGAAATGCGTCAGCATTTCGCGCAGCGGTTATATATAACAAAGCATGGTGAATGCAGCTTCTCAGCACTTTTCCGCGGGGTGAACATTCCCGAAACCCTTATTCTCCCTGGTGGAAGCAGAACAGGTCCCTTAGCGTGTGCACGAAGGACGTGCGCGCGATGCGCGGAAAACGACAGAGCCATTTCGTTGCTGTGCATACATGTTCCGCATACAGGGGCGACGAGACTGTGCGCTTACGGCCCGGTGACATGGTAAATGCGCGTCAAGAACGGCGTGGCAGGCCGAGGAACGGAACCACCTTCCGTGTGCGTCCATGATGTCTCCAAAGTCGGCGGTAAGAGCTTCCGAGGGCGTCCAAAGTGCGCACCCGCACCCGACCGCTTATTTCGAGAGGCTAGGCGATAGAACGCATAGCAACGGCGGCTGCACAGGATTGGTTGGTTATAGAGAGCGACGGCGTGACGCAACACTTAGCAACCAAGGTGCAGAGGGAGACGGCGGGGCTAGGGCTTACTTGGGTCCAGAGCCGTATATAGAAAGAATTTGCTCAATGGGAGGAGCCGGCGGGAGCCGGGCCGGAGTGGCAAAAGCGGCGGCTTCGCCAGCTCCGCATATTATTCCCCTGATGACCTTGCGAAGTAAAAAGAACCCAAGATGATCTTGAAGAAGGCACGTACCGAGGTGCAGGTATTTTTAGGTTTTGGTTGAGGCTGAAAGTACTTTAATGGATAATTGTAAGAGATTGATGGAAATAGGAGTTTCAAGGTGCTGGGGGCGTTTACTGAGGCAGAAAAGGTGACATTGAGGAGAAATGTTTCCTGAAACATGAGACGAAACTGTGCATATGGTGTGTACGTTCGGGGCTCGAGTTAAAATTCCCACGGAGCGGAGTCCACAGTTTTCACCGTCCACTCGGCCGTGGTGGCGACTGCGACTGCAAGAAAGATTGAGTGGATTCTGAACGTCGCCGTGACGACGTCAGGTGCGTTGCCCTTTCAGTTACGAAGAGTCGCTAAATTCAAATGTAGCGTGATGAAATGAAATACTTACCTACAAATTGTGATCGGGGGCATAAGTTGAGCTCATTGCCTCCGCTAAGAAAATATTTGTGGCTATAGTGGTTGGTCACAAGAGCTGTCAATCAACGCGCCTAAGGTCACAGAAACAATTTCGGCCAATGTCAAGTTCTTATTTTCGCCATACTCTTATTAATTAATGACCGAACTCTCAACATATACGGCTCTGCTTGGGCCACCGGCGGGGCGCCGTAATATTTTGTAATGAGGCATCCGCAGACTGTCGAAGCGAAGCGGCGTGACCGGGGGAGGGGGGGGGGGGGGTGAGGGAGGCGGGTGATTGGGGTTTAACACGCGCCCCAATGATGCACCCGCCGTCCCCCACTGCGCGGCGCCGAAATTGGCGAAGGGGGACGTCGCCGCCGATCCTCGGTTGCTAGGTGTTACGTCAGGGCGTCGCTTCCCATAACCAGCCAATCCAGTGCGGCCTCCGTTGCTATACGCCCTATCGCCTAGCCTCTGGAATAATGCACCTCGCCGCCATCTGTCGGAGCTTGCAGAAGGTGTTTCCTGGCCAGTTTTCACAGCCTGCCGGGCTGTGACGCCATCACGTGGCGACGTTGCGAACTTTGAAGGCCCCAAACGCTGCAAATTGTGGAAGGTCAGTGCATGTAGCAGGGCACTAATACTAACGCATTAAAATTTCGAACTGCTTCGGACTATGCACTATGAACAAATATACATCGTATGATGCTGAGTTGAAACGAGGTATGTGAATTTATAACTTTATTGATAAAATTTCGAGGCGTCCTGTCTTGTTTTGCTTCTAGCCTCTGAGAGCGAAACAGTGGGCGTGGCTTGTATCATCTGGCTTCTTGCTTCCTGGTTGGTTCTTTGGCGGTCTTATCGGATGACGCTACAATCCCAATGGCTGCGGAGGGATCATAAGATGCTCGGAGCACGTGACACCTTGCCTTTTTAGCTCTCTGTGAAGCAGTGTGGCTTTGACCACAGGAGTGTAAAAGAAGGCAGTAAAAGAAGTATTTGTTGCACAGTGCGCTGTTTTTTTTTTTGTATCAATCTTTACGATAAATTTGCAATCTTACTGCGTGCTTCATGCACACAGTGAACAATAGAAAGTATGCGGCACGTGTTGACACTAATGGGCCTGTTTTCTGTAGTCTCTCTTGTAGCTTTGGTCACGTGTGGTACTTCCAATATTTTATGGGGGGGGCGGGGGCGAGGGAGGGGCATGGGGGGTTGAACGCAATATTTTTGAGGACACAGAGGAGCCAGGTGGGGTATGGCCAATATCGTTCTGCCTCAAGAATGAGTGACATTGACCTATTAAGCGTGTTTCAAACCTGAGCCCGAATGCTATATTTATTTTGTTATCCTAAAGTATCAATAGTGGTGACAAAATTCAAGTCCAAAGAGGGAGAAGGTATACTTACTCTTCTCGATCTTCTTCCATTCAGAATCGTTTAATGCCTTGATGATCTGTTCGGGTTCACTGGAGCAGGCTCCTGATGTTCAAATAAATATATTTCCAGGTATTACTTAGATTCTCAAAAAAACCTACGTTTCAAATGACCGTTACTCTTTGTTTTGTTTCTTTATCATCTTCGCAAACCTCGACAAGCGAATCAGGCATATCTGTATAATGTACCAACCACAATTTTTTACAAAAGCGAGACCAATCCGCTTGTGCAAGCCTTGCGCACTACGCAGATTTTGTACGCTAATTAGAAGGCGTCGTATGCACACACAGGTCCGATATACAGGTTGTAAAACCGTATGCGAATCTGGGTTCCCTTGGGGTGTACTGTTCTCAAGCATCTATAGGAGTCCGTTAACTAGATAGGGTCCCATGAACAGTTAGAGGTATCATGGCATATTGCATTAAATAGTCCATGTATTAGGGGTTCTGTATTTAGAAGCTCACATCAAAGTTTGTTAGGGCCCGCACACGAAACAAATATGGGATTTGTTAGTAGGCTGACTAAGCCCTCACTTACAAATGTCAGATCAAAACCTCACAAAGAAAATAATAACAAAGTGCAAAATGTCTCGTAATGAATTATTCGTTTGACGCGTAAGTTAGATTTTGACATTTCAGAAGTACGAAGATGATAGAACCTAACGCCGATTATTTTTTAAAGTTCTGTATCTATACGCAGCGCAAGACCCTACATGGTCTTTAAAAGGTTAAAAAGCGCGAACAAAACAAGGACAATATAGACACAAAGACGACAGGACGGATAGCGCCCGTCCTGTCGTCTTTGTGTCTATATTGTCCTTGTTTTGTTCGCGCTTTTTAACCTTTTAAATCAGTATGAACCAACTCGCCCAAACACAAGTTTTAATTCAACATGGTCTTTATTTTATTGTTTCGTTGTCAGCATTGGGCGAATATTAACAAATTATTATGTTTCTCACTTTGGCGTGGGGAGTTTTCATATGTCATAAAAACGGGCAAGAGTCCGGAAACTATATAGGATAGGGCCTAAAATGTAACAAGGTAAATTTATGAGATCGAAGTTTTATTTGTGACAGTAGACTGCACACCATTAAAATAAGAACAAAACACGCAAGTTCAAGTAGAGACGGGGCAGACAGCAACATTCTCTATTAAGCGTTAACAAAACACTTAATATTACAGAAATTGTGAACATCAGAGGTAATCTAAATCCCAATTACTTCATATGATTGTAATAAACACGTAGTTTTTGGAAGTCTTCTAAACTATAGTTTAACTTTTCTCTTCTGTTTAAGTTGTCAGCTTCAAGAACTCCCACGCGGTACTCCCTTTTCGTACGCGTGGTTGTGCATTTGAACTCAAAACTTTCAAGCTCTCGAAACAAAGTATACTACGGTAGCTAAAGCTGGTCAATCGTACAAAAAGGTGGTGCTAAAAGACATCCGGTATCACGTTTCAAAGCACGGCATATTTCATGTGATCACAAAACTCGGGTTACAATACCTGAATCTAGTTACAAGCTCCGGTAGAAACTCTGAAAATGCCCTCATGCATTGAGAAGTTGTGGGACTTTTCGGACAAACAATTTAAACTCTATCTCCAAATGACAGCGAACTTGGCACAGAAAACATGATCATACAAGAAAACAAAAATGTAAGCCCTGCAATACGGTTTATTGCTTAGTCATTGCCCAGCATAATCAGCATGATACAGCAGCTCAATTAAGGAAGTGCGTCAAAGGTCACACGATGATGACTTTCTGAGACGCCTCTCAGCTGTATCATGGTTTAAAATACTGACATTTTTCGGCTAAAGGGCCATTCACACACATGCGACTTCTTAGGGCCGTGTGCCTTGATACCTCTCAAAATCTTTTACGACGAGAGAGAACACTGGCGACGCCTATCGGGTAGCACTTGAACATTTGACAGTACCTCACATTTTTTTTCTTGTATCATCTTCTTCCTTTACTTGAAAAACATTTTCAATATTATAAACGCCCATTTTTTATAGCTAGTACGTAAGTTTTACCTCGCAAATAGCGCAAAACCTTCGCCCCGGTGAAATGCAGTTCCAGGGTCACGGCATAGATGGCGCCAGCGTTCCAGTGTGCTCTCGTCGTAAGAAATTTTAAGATTTTTTCTTTTCAGGCACTCGGTTCTAAGATATTGCACTGTGTAAGCAGGTTTTTAAACCGGATTCGAAAAAAAAAAAGTGAACTCGTCATACGTTTAGTGGCATCGCTCGGTTTACACCGAAAACATCAAACCATGTATATGTTGCATATAAGATTTATCAACTGTAATTAGACAAACAGTGCTTACCACACAAGGAAAGTCGAATTGCGATGCACAAAATCTCCAAAACGTGTCGCATTGCAATACTGATGTTCCAAATTGTTATCGATTAGAATTAGAAGTGGTACAATGTATCACCTAAAGAAATTAATGATTTCGCAATTAACTTTTAGTAATTATTAAACGTAGTCTAATGTAGTCAACGAGGTCACAGAACAGACTTGAGCGAAAGCAGCTTTGATTGCAAGTTCAAGCTGTTATTCACTTACGTTTTACAGACACCGGAATTTACGAGATAGAAACGGCTGGAAAATAGTTCCTCAGCTATATATATTTCGTAGCAGAGCTACCAGTACAAACATTCTTAAAAAAATGAAATTATTACTTGCTTTCGCAACAAATTTTTCTCTAGCCTAAAAAAAAAAACGAAAACAAAAAAACACTAGCGTTTTTGTTTTGCTCCTGTGTATTTTGTTTTGTTTTATTTTTGAAATGTTTGACGTCATTCATTTTATAGATGTCTTCTACGAAGTAAAAGATTCTGCGCAGTGAAAAATAGAATCTTTTAAAGCACAGGACAATCGAAACAAGCCATCGATTCGTATAAATGTTTGTGTTCTCAAGGGAAATACATGGATTTACTTATACCTATATACACTAACCCTCCCGGCCCGTAGGCATTACAAAAAAAAAAAAAAGAAGAAAAAAGCGAGCAATAAAAAAAAGGAAAAAAAAACAGCGCTTGAATTTTTAAATATAAAGAAGTTTTCAGTTTTGCACGTAAGTTTTCAGGAACCTCAGTCTAGACCACCATACAGCTAGCACAACATCTTCTTTTACGTTTTTTTTTTTTGTTTTTTTTTATCAGCGCAAAAAAAAGTGCTATAATAAGGCCTATATAGTGTACAAAATTTCCATGTGTCCAGCATCAGCTTGCTTGAAAATATATAGCGTTCGACCCTATATATTAATGCGGTGTATATTAATGCGGTGTCAAAACAAGAAGAAGAAAAAAACATGGCAAATTGCTGGGCAATAGGCCCTTTTCAAAAGTCCACGCCAACGGCTGTCCGCCATTGCTTGCTCGCATAGTCTGAGTATGTACTGGACACGAGGCCCACGTCAGCGTTCGGCGCGAACTCGGCTCATGCTCGTATTGGACACGAGTGCCGCGTCAGCGTTCGGCGAGGACTCGGATCCAATCGCGCGCTTCGTGAGCAAGCAATGGTGACCGCCAATGGTGCTCGATGAACTTTTGAAAAGGGTTTATTGTGTTGCCTACGTCGAACGTTTGGCGATACTCTGATCATCCAGACGCCAGACGCCTTCGTTCAGGGCGCTCTTCGTCAGAGAGTTTAACACGGACCATGTGTACACTCGATAGTTGTTCATAGAATGAAGCGATACTAAACCGCTAATCGGACTCATAAACCTGGCGATCTTCCAGAGCCTTCCATACCCGCGAGCTCCTCTCCCTCAGTGCGCATAAACCTCTTCCTCGCCTACCCATCTGGTCAGATGACCTCCCCGTTAACCAATCAGCGTCGGGAACCTCACTCCTCCTCTCCCATCCGTCGACCAATCGGTGTAGAGCATCGCGGCCACGCTTTTATCTGGGCTTCACGAAATGCCCATCACCTAGTCAAAGAACGTTTCGAGTTAATAGAAATCAGCAGCCTAAGAGCGTTGTAATCACGAGAACCTTTGACCATCTATGCTCATTAAAGCCTATAAAACAATGATATTTTTAATGATGATTGGATGTTTCAAAAAGGTAATTTAAGCGTATGTCACGCTGCTTTCATTCTTTGTAAAACGGAATACGTTCCAATGCACTGTCACAGATTGGGCTAAGAAATTACAAACATATTCGTATATTAGCTATTTCTTTAAAAACAAACAACTGTTAAAGGTTATCAAGCGTATACTCGTGTTTTGATTTGCTAACGTAGCAATTCTTCAATAACAAATAAAAATAAATGTTTATAGTGAATGCGGGAAACTCACTATTGGCTGCTCGGATAACTGCCACTAGAAGCACAGCACGTCCAGCAGGAACCACCTTGGTTCTCCCGGTATAATACCTCGCTGATGAATCGCTATTTCGTTGTTCCAAGTTAGAGGCCGAGTGTGTATAGTTCAAAGCCACATATGTCGTGAAAAGAGGGGGAGAAGGACAACCCTCGCCTTCTTCCTTGGTCTTATCGAAGCGCATTCGCTCTTCGAGCTTTTTGTTGTAGGGACAAAGGGGATCAAACAGTCGCGGGAGTTCGCTGCTCATTTGCCATTTAGAGACTCGAGCAGAGAACTAACACCCCAGATGTTTAACGCGAGACCCATCCCCAGCTTCTTGACCATGAGCACTGTCCCCTTCTCTCGTCTGCTCTCCGTAAAACAATGTAAAAGATTCATTCCAGTCGAAAAACTGCGTGTATCGTAATATTCCCGGGGATACAAATAGACATCAATAATAAAAAAAAAACAATCAATATAAACTTGAATCATAGGAAGTTGCACTTCCAAGATTTGGTCCTGGTACCTGCCACACGGTTCTTATATGAAACTAACAATTCATTTTAAGCTGGAAAGGGCCTATAAAGTATTACAGTGAGTCCAACACGTATTAAATAATTCTTTTATGCTTCTATGCAATTTTCTAACGTTAATTTTTGTATATATAACTAACCCCGCTATCTTAGACCCAAAGAGCCCGGATATCTTAATGCTCGGGCTCGGAAAAATATTTCAAAGCATGTCGAAATTACATGTACAAGAGTTTTTTAAACGAACTTCCTTTCAGTATTCACACTGAAAGAACAATATATAGGCCAACGAAAACATTCATAATGTTAGTTAGCAATGTTAATTACCTCGTATTTCTTTATTTCTTGGACGACGCGTCTTGTTTTCTTTCTAAATGTGTGTATGAGTATCAACAGAACTACAGACGGAAAACGATGACGTCGAATGTCTTTTACTAATACGCCTACAGAATATGGCTGATCTTGCTCATAAACATCAATTCACGGAATCTTTATGTTTTACACATGATTGATTGCTCATTTCGAATAACGAAGGGTAACTGGAATAATTGACACACAATTCAACTTTGCGTCTACAAATAAACTCAATTTAATAGTGCCGGTACACAATTAAGTTTCTCTCCCCGAAACTGCATTTTAATCAAGTCAGGCTTCAGTTAAAAGGAAAAGAAAAGGAACATCTTCTAGGAGCTTCCTGGGGGTAGCAGACGTTCAACTGAAGCGTTACTTTTTCTCAGCAACACATCTGCTCCCAGGGGCTCTTCCTGCTTTTTTATAGCTTCATTTAAACGGTAGCTCCGGCGGTTCTTTGAACTACCCAAACAAAATACATTTTTTGAATGCCCAGGTTTTATTCTTTTCGGTACGCTATTTATGATATCTGAATTCAAAACAGCTATTCAGAAAACGGCAAATGAGAGTGAGGCAAAAATCAGCAATCAAATTTACCCGCGCTTTTCTATGGGGTGCCGTCGCAGGTTGTATAATTTGCAAGTCGAGCAGGCAGTCTAAAAATACGGTATTTCGCGCATGTGATTTCGTCTTGTTGGCGTGCGTTTAACCAGCATTCATTTCACACCATTGAACTTTTTGTGACCTGTCGGAAACGAGCTGTGATGACCCCATATATTGCCCCGTATTACATCTGACGTCACTTTCACAATGGTACCAGTACAGCCTCTCAGCTTCTCAGAGCAAATTTAAAACTACAATAAATTGGCGAAAAAAATTATTTTAACTCGCAATCTGGGTATCCCCAATGATTCCTGGACACCCCTCTCTCTGAGCTTCTCGTCCAAATGCACTAAAATGAGAATTTCAACTGAACAATGAGCATAGCAGTGTTTCCCGATAATATTTTAGATCACAGAAAAATATTAATAAGCAGTAATTAAACTTTTGGACGCGTAAACTTTTATTCCACGGCTCTACGAAGTTTTTTTTTTTGAATTATATTGACCGCATTAAAAATATATATAAATTTCTGCTTTTCTTGACAAAAGATCGTAATGTTCCCAACGACTGTAAGTGTTTGAGTATCACATAACACAAATCAACTGGAATTATGATTATTCCTTGAAAACATTTTATTCCACAGAATGTCCCAAAATGTTTACCATCTATAGTTCAGATTTACTTCTTTACTTATTTACCCTAAGGGACATTTCGGTAAATACATAGGGGAAATTTATTCACATCAAAATACCAACAGGTAAGAAAAAAAAAAACAGATGTCCACAACACACAAATAGAAAATTAAAAGGCGATACAAGACATTTGCTGGATCGAAAATTGCTATAGTGAGATGTCAAATAGATATCGAGACGATAGGACCTGCTTTTTTTATAAATAAAATAAATCAAAAGGTCCTAAAAAGATTGATGGACCTGTATGACGGCTATATGTTGCTTGGCAAGGAGTTCCAATAATTAATTACAAGGTTGAGCGAAGAGTATTTGTAAAAGTTAGTACGGGCGAATACAGAATTTACTTTGTTCGGATGGTCAAAACAGGGAAAGATACGAGTCGCTGACACAACGTGAATTCGACGTAAGAGAGATATGCTTATGAACGTGCTGAACCAGTTTTGAGGCAAGCCAGGGACTCTAAAAATTTCGCCAGATAAAGTCACAACTCAGGGACTCTCAGGTGCAGGCATATAAGACAAGATAGCTTTTCTGTCACGCAGAGAGGTAGATGCAAATTTATAAAGGATTTGCGACACGGCCTCACGGTCGTACCATGAAAGCCACATGTCAAAAAGAAATACATGTCTGAGCTCTCGTTTATTATTGTAATCGTAATATAGAATTCATTCGTGCGAATATCGACGTTTCTCAGTTAATAAAAGATTCGGCTCAAGCATATTCTATTAAAAGTTTGAATGTCTCCTAACTGTTTGTTTGAAGAAACACTCCAGTGAAACTGTGTTACTCACAGTAACATTTAACTTTTGGCCTAGATGTAGCAACGTTGTATAAGTTGCTAAACGGCCGTTTTCACGAGAAAGTTGTTAGATAAGTTGCACCTTTGTATAACTCGCACTTATAGTATACTTGTACGGTCGCCGCGGCGGAACTGCATTGACAGGACCGCGTATGTGTACTTTGATCGCGATACATGCGGGGGCCAGTTTTGACATCCTCGCCGATTAATATAAACGAGAAATATTAACCCATGGCAAACTTGCGAAGCTAAGGATTTTACTTAGTACATATTCGTGGCGAGAAGTTCAGGTAAGGCCGTCTGGTGGAATTTTTCCACAACCCAGAGTGAAGGAGACTTCAACTTCCTCTGTTGCAAGCACGTGCAATGACAAGTTTCTATGCACTATGAAAATTAAAACTACCGCGTAGGCCATAGTGAGGAAAACAGAAGCGCACCAAGCGAGCTTCTTACCGCGAGTAGAGAAAAAAATGATAAAACCCACCGACGAAAATTATTGAAAAAACAAAAACACCGGAAATCATGATAATTACGGTAACATCTGTTTCTGCCAACTGACGTCCAAAAGAAAGCGTTATTTTTTTTTTTGGTCAGGTAGCAGATTTGTAGCTGCTGACGAAAGATATTGTAATACCATAGCCTCCTCTACACTTACAAAGCCTTGCAGTTCGACGACGGAGCCATGAAGTGCCCGTCGCAGATTTAGAGCCCAAGGATCTGGTAGCACAAAACATTTCTTGGGAACCTCGTAGTGAGCGCACAGCTTTTGAGCGACGAGGACCCGAAACACACTGTTCGCTCGGGAAAAACCGATGCGACTGGCTGCTGATATCGAGGCTCCGGCAATTACGGCCGCCGAGGCCTGTGGCCCCCGGCGGCCACAATAATAAGAATGTTCAGTAAAAGTATCCCGAATTCTTTTTTTTTTTTTGTACTCATTCTGGTTTCGTTTTCACTTCTCGGCATGGAAACATTTTGTACTATTGAAAATCATTCAGGAGACGACTTTTTTGGTCTTCCTGAGTAAGGGAAACTGAAAACGTCCTCAAGACGTCTTTGAAAGGACCAGAATGTCCCGACTAGTTCCGGACGTCCCGACGACGTCTTCGTCGGGAAGAAGACGTCTCGACCAACTGAGGACGTCCTCAGGACCAGCTGCGTTTTCTGGGCAGTTATGTGCCCCATAGCGCATGGACCGCCGAAAACTCCAAGCCGCGGTACCGCGGAAAGGCAGCAGCCTGTATACCATCGAGGCCCGTGGTGCCGCTTCTAAATAACGTGATAATGTGATGAGTATATACATGCAAAATGATGACGACATAGGTTGTTGGCATTGGGGAGGGTAGCAGTCCGATTCGCAGAAGTTCAGATTTCGTGGAGGCAGGTTGGGCGGGTCAGCAGCGAGACATGGGGATCTGGGACGCCGTTTGTTCGGTGCATGAAGGAGTATTGTATTTTCGGAGGTGACCGGTGTTGGTAGTGAGGTGGTGGTCCGAGACGTGATGTCGGGTACCGGTGCAGGGCTGCATGAATGGCCTTGAATGCCGGTGGTGGCGATGTCTTGCCTTGTCCATGTTGAGAAAGGAGTGGCAGCCGCTGCTGCAGCCGTCGTCGAGGCCGGGAGGGTATTGACACTTCTTGTTTCGATTTGTGAAAACATATGTGCAAAGATCAAGCGCCAACCTGAAGGAGATGGAACAATAACAATAAAGAAGCCTCGAACACCCTATGTGGTCGCTCCTTATATATGCACGGGCTCACCCATCAACTAAAAAAGATTGCTGGCCGACAGGGCGTACAGGTGATATGCTCTGCGCCCGATAAGGCATACTCCATGTGCCGGAAGGTAAACAGGGAGGACAAGAACGAAGCGACAGGTTGCAGCACATCTCACAAGATCAGATACACCGAATGCACAAAACAAGTCGTGTACCAGATTCCTTTGTCATGTGGCAAATTCTACATTGGTCAAACGGGAAGGTGCATTAATGACAGAACAAGAGAGCACGCAGCGTCGGTGAAGGCCATCACAGCAGCAGGGCACCTCGCGGCCTATTGTCGGGTGTGCACATGTGCGCCAAACCTTGCCAACATTGACATCCTGGCAAAAAATCGCACAAGGGTTGTTCGAGAAATTCTCGAGGCCCTTGCTATTGACGCAAAGGGGGATCATTGCGTGAGTGCACCGTCAATCGCGCTGCACCAGAAAGAACTGGTATAGACCATATACAAAAAGAAGCGCCATCTAGTGTATTCATGATCAATGATCAGATTTCCTCTATATTGGGGGGTTCCCGTACCGACGGTTTCGCCCGAAAAACAATAGTCCCGGCAAAGTGTAAGTCGTAGAACTAAAATATGATCACCTGCTGCAAGTCCAGTACGAACCCTTCACAGGACGTCTTCGAGAAATACCGTTCATTGATCTGGATGGCCCAGTTCACTGCTTGAGTGACGAGTCTTGCGACCTCGTTGCTGACAATTCCTTTTCCTGAATTTTGCGGCCGTCTTTCTTTTCTTCTTTGATCCGAAACTAACCAGCAACCCATTGAGTGTACAAATAAACTGCCCTAATATCATGAAAACCGAGTTAAATGCAGATGCTCCTCGTCCACAACTGGAAGATGTGATCAATGTGATAAACCTCCCAATATGGCGGCTCCCAATGGCATGATTATGATAGCTGGCAAGGATTTCGCATATGGCCTATACCTGCGAATAGTGTAACTAAATAAGCTACGCTTATTTAGTGACACTAAAAACGATAATGTGTGAAGGCTACGCTTATATGCTAAGTGTCTTCTACTTGCGTGGCGACGGCAAGACAATGTTTTCACCCATACTGGAAGTGACGACAATTCAAGATGGCGGCGCCGTTGAAGAAAGGGTCCCCCTTATTTTTTTACTAGTTACAGGTTGAAACGTTTTAGTTTTTTTTCGTCGCCCATACCGGATACGCCTATTAGGTGGCTGTGGACGAGAGTACACAGAAAAGGTCTTCACGCTCCCTACAGGAGCCAGAGTTGCGCGTTCACGTGATGAGCCGGATCAAGTGCCGTGCAGGAAAGTAGACGTTGCGGGCGCTCCGCCGAACGTTCCCCTGCTTTTGAGCGCGCCGCGAGGCTCGAACGCGCGGCGCTGCTATTCGCCGAATTCAGTCACGTGAGGAGCTGAATCCACATGCCATGCATGAACGCGCAACTCTTATAGACGTTTCCACTGTTTACAAAAATCACAGTCCACACGTGTTAAATCACAGTCCAGAACGCGCACGTTCGTCGCTTCGGAAAGCGAGCAAATCACGCGCCATACGCACGAACACTGAAAATGGAACCTGCCAAGTGTCCTTTTTTGGAAAGGTCTATTCAGGAACTCTAGACTCTCCTCTTATCCGTTGCTTGCCGCTCTACCTTTTCATTTTCCGCGGCAGCGTCACGTGACTATCTGCCAGGCTTTGTCAGTATAGAGGAGACTTTAGTAATACAGCTGTTGTTGTTTTGCCGGTCGTGCATGCGTGACGTGATGTTTTTTTCACTTATCGCGGAAAGGTTTCACGCCTTGGCCTTTTCATTTCGGTAAGAATGATCGCGGGAAACCATGGAAAGAACAGAATACCATGTCTTGATTGTTGTTTTCGTAAGATGTTGAGGTCAAATCATACAGTTATTACAATAACTCTATGGGTAAAATGAGCTCATGTTGACCATAAGAAAGATTCACCTTTAGAGCGAAGTAACATTCAGCTGTCTGTACAGAAAATCGCCTTGCTCTTTAGGGATCAATTCCCTGAATTGATGCATTTAACTCGGCCTTCTATGAACGCCGGCGCTTTTTCTCAACGAACACCGTAGGCTGTAAGAAAACCCTTAATGGGCGGAAATAGCAAAACGTTAATCACAATTTCTGGTTCCTGTACTTCTGACGAAGGATAAGTTTAATCAATAAACTCGTTTGATTTGATTTCATTTATACCTCCTTAAAGAACACTGCAATGAAAAAATAATTTGTTTAAAGGGATACCGAACCAAGGAATTTAGTGCCCATAATAAGTGGCGCACGTTCTTTCCACGAGCCAGTAGCCGCCGGTGTGCGCGAGCACACGCAACAAAAATGACGTCAAAGACCTCCACTCGCGGCAGTGAATGTATGGGCTTCGGGCCAAAGGAGAATAAAGACAAGTTTTTCATCTACACAGTGGTGTCTGGTGTAAAAGGTAAGCGATTAATTGGTCTAACAAGCACGTAGCTTTCACTTGTAGAGATGAAAAGCCTGTATTTATTCTCCTTCAGCCCGAGGCCCATGCATTTCAATGCCGCGAATGGAGGTCTATGATTTTCGTTGCGTGTGCTCGCGCACAATGGCGGCTGCTGGCTCGTGGAAAAAACGTGCGCCACTTATTATGGGCACTAAATTTTTTGGTTCAGTATCCCTTTAAAGCGATACCGAACCAAATAATTTAGTGTCCATAATAAGTGGCGCACGTTCATTCCACGAGCCAGCAGCCGCCGGTGTAGGCGAGCACACGGAACGAAATTGACGTCGTATACTTCGTCTCACCTTAGTATGGATTATTGTTAGCCGCGCGTGCTAAAAGCGCGAGCTGGTCGCTTTGAATGAAGCCGCGGCGGCTGCACGAGCGCTCGTGCAGAAAGTGCTCTAGTCAAGGCAGTCAAGGCTGGCCGCTCGCGCTAGCACAGCCTTCGCGGTTAGTCCATGCTAGGGTGAGACGAAGTATAGTCCCCCATTCGCGCTTAAGATGACAGTGAAATGTATGGACTTCGGGCCAAAGGAGAATAAAGACAGGCTTTTCATCTCCACAAGTGAAAGCCACGTGCTTGTTCGACCAATTAATCGCTTACCTTTTACACCTGGGGGGCTATGTTGCGCTTTTTGGACTCCCAGGAGACTAGGGAGAGGGAAGTGACGTCAACAACGCAGCAAATGCAGATTGGATGTTGATTTTGTTTTCTTCTGTCAACATCCAATCTGCGTTTCTCTAGTCGTTGACGTCACTTCCCTCTTCCAAGTCTCCTGGGAGTCCAAAAAGCGCAACATAGCACCCCAGACCCCACTGTGGAGATGAATACCTCGTCTTTATTCTCCTTTTCCCCGGAGCTTACACATTTCACTGGCATCTTAAAGGGGTCATGAAACGATTTTCCTACTTCTTCCTCCTTAGCTTTAATCCTCAACTCAAATGCGAATTGTGAAATCACGTGGTCGTGACATTCCTTCGGCACCGGTGCGATGACTCCTAGCTTCCACCGTGCTTTTTATGCACACCATAGAACTTGTCATTCCCCAGTGACAATAAGTTCCGTCAGGGCACTCATTGGCCACGAACGCGAATCCAAATATTCGTCGACGGATTGATTGTTGACGAGCGCATACGTCCGAGTGACGCAGTTCTCGTGTTCAATGCGTGAGCTGGGCTCTGCTGACGTCAGTTTGGCGCCGGTGACGCGCTTTTGGAACCGCGGATGTTTCATAGTGAAAAGGCGGAGAGCTTTCGAAAGCAAGAAGGTACAAAATAGTCCGCTATATTTTCAAATGTTCGTACCGAAAAGCTGGCTTTTGACTTTCTCGCCTCTTTCTTTTTGCCAACTAAACGATATGCGATTAGTAAAGTCCCAATTTAAAATCATTCATCCCAACCCAAAATTCGTTTCATGGGCCCTTTAAAGGGGTCATGAAACGATTTTCCTACTTCTTCCTCCTTAGCTCTAATCCTCAACTCAAATGCGAATTGTGAAATCACGTGGTCGTGACATTCCTTCGGCACCGGTGCGATGACTCCTAGCTTCCACCGTGCTTTTTATGCACACCATAGAACTTGTCATTCCCCAGTGACGATAAGATCCGTCAGGGCACTCATTGGCCACGAACGCGAATCCAAATATTCGTCGACGGATTGATTGTTGACGAGCGCATACGTCCGAGTGACGCAGTTCTCGTGTTCAATGCGTGAGCTGGGCTCTGCTGACGTCAGTTTGGCGCCGGTGACGCGCTTTTGGAACCGCGGATGTTTCATAGTGAAAAGGCGGAGGGCTTTCGAAAGCAAGAAGGTACAAAATAGTCCGCTATATTTTCAAATGTTCGTACCGAAAAGCTGGCTTTTGACTTTCTAGCCTCTTTCTTTTTGTCAACTAAACGATATGCGATTAGTAAAGTCCCAATTTAAAATCATTCCTCCCAACCCAAAATACGTTTCATGGGCCCTTTAAGCGCGAATGGGGTACTATGAAGGGGGGATCGGTGGCCACGTGGGCTAGCGCACATTAGCTCGGAGCACGTGGAGCGAAAGCTCACGTTGCAGAACCTAGGGATCCTGGGTTCGATCCCCACCCCTGCCCGTTTCGATCTGGATGAGCATCGTACCGGCGTGCGGTCGTGTATCACTACTGTGTGGAGCACGTTAAAAACCCCCGGCTAGCAGTCGTACTGCACTGGCTAAGTTGCTTGTCTACAGTGTTTAACAATGTCGCCATGTTCCGGCAGACTAAACTCCTGCTGTATAAGCAACTAACGACTTTTTTTTTTCTTTTTTTGGTGAGAGGGGGGGATTATGACGTCAATTTCGCTGCGCGTGCTCGCGCACACCGGCGGCGGCTGGCTCGTGGAAAGATCGTGCGCCACTTATTATAGGCACTGACACGTATATTTAAAAAAAGTTTACCGCGAAAAATAAACGTTTTAAAGCAATGTTTACGCCGCTAGACGCAATTTAGATGCAGAAGGTGGAGGTCGCTGCCTGCTAAGCTCCGCCCCGTGTTTACAAGGGGATTGCATCTCTCATTGGTTGGAGAGATGATTGACGTGTGAAAGGTTGGTTGTAAATTTGTATCTCCGTGCCGTAATAGTATTTTAATCGACTATTTGTTTATGTTTGAGAAGCAAATAATCATGATAAAGTCATTATTGTTTTCAAGTGTATTCTGAGATTGCTTCTACCCGCTTCAGTTTGAAACGATAACAGACATGGCTGTCGGCGTCTGCAGAGTGCCGAACGAGCGAGGCTCGTTGAGCTCGTCACTTTTTATGAGTGCGAGTCGTTTTGAGTTCACAGAGGTGTTTAGAGGAAGATCTCCTCAAGCGACGCAGTTTGCTACAAACAGCTGTCTCAAGTACGCGACTTCGGGAGCGCTGTGCGGATCCTTGTTTTCGTAGCGTAACTGGCCTAAGCCTATGCGGAGCGCAAGTTCGTCTGCTTCTCTTGCAGGGGTTTTGGTAGTGTCAGAACGCCGAGCTCTGATTGGCTGATTGAACGAAATAGTGGGTAGACCTCAAGGCAGCTTGCTTTGAGGTCTACCTATACTGTCCTTCAACCAGAGCCAATCAGAGCTCGGCGTTCTGACGCTACCACAACCCCTGCAAGAGAAGCAAAGGAACTTGCGCTCCGCACAGCGTCCCACATCAACTATTTTGATCGATCTGGCTTGATTTCTTTCATTGCACGTATTGATGTCGAATAAAGATGTTGGTTCCCGTAAAAGCAGCCACGCTGCTCTGAATCGTGCAACCGTCGTGATTTCGACCATGGTTTCAATAATGGGGAGGTACCTACAAAGGTAAGAATTTGCGAGCCATTTGGTTGGAGGCAGTCAGGCGTTCGGCTATCATCAAGCTTGTCTACTCATGTTCCCGTAATTTCGTCTCGAAAGACAAGTAGCTCTCAAGTTTTGTAGTGCACCTGGCCTAACAACACAAATAGTTTTACGTCACGTTTTAATTCTTCGCCATGACGCTAACTCACCTTGCTCGCAGATCCCATGGGGGAAAAAAAAATAACAGCAGAGCTAGACGGACAGCATATTTTTATTAATTGCTTTTTTTTTTTAGTTCTCTCGTTTGCTTCTTACCGCGCATCTACAGACGCTGACAAACGCCTGTATTGGACCATGGCTCGTACATGATGGAACGCTAGGACGCCGCCTTCATGGTCTCGTCTTCTGAGCGTTGCAGACGTTTTTAGACAGGGGTGAAATAGCAGGTGGACGAAGGCAAAAACGAACGCCGACGCGCAGCTTTTATGTCTGCGTCTCACAGGCATTGCAGACGACGATAGACGGAAGTGAAATAGCAGACGATGCCAGAGGCTGCCGCGCGTCTGCTTGCACGACTAGCAGGCACTGTCAGACGCCAGACTAGACGCACCGAATGTTGCGAAAGGGAGACACTATAGGCATGTTAGCGTGTTCGGTCGAACAGCCAAGCCAGCCCAGTAGTAATAGGCGGGGTTACTGATTGTTGGGCGGGGCTTTGAGGGAGCAATGACCTCCACCTTTATTAAGGTAGCAATTTGTGCCAGTTGGCTCATGATCACCAAAGAAATAAACTGCAATTAAGGTAGCAATTTGGGCCAGTTGGTTCATGATCACCTAGAGCGCTAGAGCGCTCTTGTCTGTAGATGATCACCTAAAGCGCTAGAGTGGTAGAGCGCTCTTCTCTGTCTACTTCCTCGTCCTTGTATTTTTTGCGCTTTTTTAGGTGACCTCCACCTTAATTGCGTCTAACGGCGCAAATAGTTCGCAAAAAAGTTTTTCGCGGCAAAATTAATAAAAAAATTTACGTGTCTGAAATAAATATTTAAAAACGAAAAATGATAAACTTAAAAGACGTACACGGAAGATCAAACTCTTTCAAATAGTAACGTCGGTGTTATTTGAAAGAGTGTGGTCGTCCGTGTGCGTCTTTTGTGTTTTCATTCTTTCGTTTCTAAGTATTCATTATAACAACGCGCTCGAATTACAAACGAGGATCATAAAATCCGCGCACAGTGACAACCTGGCAGGACAGTGGTGGGTAGCTGATGTGTAAGGTCACGGGCTTGACGGAGAAATGTATGAGTCTTAAAGTGCTATTTCCCCAGGAAGGGAGTTGCAATAGTAATAAATTGTGGAAAAAAATGAGGAATTAAACACCAGTGTTTTGACTGTTATACGTTTGAAGCAACGACTCTGACTGAGGCCAGATGATATCCTGTCAGGAAGCAAAAGGGACGGTGACTTAAGGACTCATCTTCCTGTTCATTACAAATTTCGAAAATACAATGCGACTAGTATACTGATAGACCTCGCCGTTAGTAGTCAATACCGATTTCTGGTAAGCACGGTTAACTAAATTATATTTATTCCAATGCCTATATGCAACGTACAACCTATCACGTGTCCATCACAAATTACACGCAAAAGAGATGATAACACTTTTCACGCATTTCAACGAAAAATATGACGTTTCTGGCTTTTTGCGTACGCAATACGCAACAATTTATTGTACCGTACGCTAAAAGCCACCTGCTCGGACCGACTTTAGTTGTCAGTTGCCAAGTGGATCTCTCGCAGGCTGTTGCTGCCTTAATTCCGGCTGAAAATTCGGCGCGTGCAAATAAGATTTCTCTAATTATTTTAATTTAAACTAAGCCCATCCGGAGCTCCTGGCCAGCCTCGCTTTTCTACGGGTTTCAGAGGCTACGAGTAGGACAGTACGAGGGCGTCGTAAAGTTTGTCTACGGCGCAGCAAACATTGTCTTGGCACAGACGGCATGCCGTCTGTGCCAACAGCAACTGCCGACGGCGGCCTTTTGCCGCATTCATGTGGCAAAAGCCCCGCCTGTCGGCATGGTGCTGTTTATAGAATATTTATAGACTCGACATTCCTAAACTAAGTGCATATGACTATACTCGGCGTCAACTATTTGTGCTACGTTGTCAAAGCTAGCTTATCTTTCACAGTGCTCCAACTTTATCAAAGCTAGCTGGGGGATCGGTGGCCGAGTTGGCTTGCGCACACCAGCTCGGAGCCCGTGGAGCGAAAGCTCACGCTGCAGAATCCAGGGATCCTGGGTTCAATCCCCACCCCTGCCCATTTCTACGGGATGAGCATCGTACCGGCGTGTGTGTGGTCGTGTATCACTACTGAGGGGTGCACGTTCAAGACCCCAGGCTAGCGGTTGTACTCCACTTGCTAAATCTCTCATCTACAGTTGGCAGACAAGTGGCCCGTTGAGGCAGACTAAGTTCCAGGCTGTATAAACATACACACAACCCAATTTTTCGATATGTTGCTTTTTTGTAAGTTGTTGTTTTATAAGCCATTCGGAGTCATTACTTGCAGTTCCGGCAGGGCGGAAATTGACTGCGTGTGGTCTGGTGTAATTCCTGGTATTTTTTTTTTCCTGCTGTCATTTAATCAGGATGGTTAGGTAGCCGAGTGTGCGTCGTAGCAGTTATCGCACTTCTCTTGAGAACAGTTCTTGTACGTGCGGCAGCAGCGTTTGCACACTAAATTGCGCTTGCGGGTTGCCTCTCAATGTCCATAGTGGCAACACTTATGGATTTGGAGTGGCTTTTCTTGGAATTGAGATGCTCCATGCCAGACATGACCGAGGTAAACGTAGTTTGGCAACGTCGATCCACATGAGACCAAACCCGTCCATTTCATCAATTGTTCAGTCGTAATAAACGCCAGAATATCCCAGAAGAATTTTCTGATGATTTTGAGAAAAAAAGCTTTGCGATAATTTTTCCGTAGACAAAACTAGTTTTTATTTTCTTTCTCTTGACTCCAAATCTGTCACGTATTCGTACTGTGAAAGAATGAATGCCCCACCTTCGAGCACCTCTGTGGTAAATCCCAGCGCGATAAGGTAAGAAACCGATTTATGCGGTCTCTTCAAACCGCTATCGATCCATTTGACCCTAAGGTCTGTTCACACGATGCATCTTTTAGGCGCGCAACAGTTTCGCGACACTCAAGTTTCGCGAAATGTGCTCGTTCACACGTACCGCTTCACGTGCAACAACGATGACGTTTAGACTCGCGAAAATAGTTTCGGTGTTGACCATAATGTGGCGCTCCGAATCAGATCGCTATTTATCTGGGGACCTGCTTTGCGCATTTTATGCAGTCAATTCACTTCTTTTTTTTTTCTCACATACTGCACTACTTGGAGCGATCTCACATGTGCGCAAGGCCGATTGAGGCGGCAACCTGTACGTGCAGGACATGTGCCGGCGCCGAGCCCGTACGCAGCCAAATCATTGCCAAAGCTCCTATCAATGCACGTGGTATTCATAGAAACGCTATGTGCCAAAACTGGTTGCTTCTCGGCGCCCATGTCTGCCCCGATTTTACTGTGCACTGTTTCAGAGAGCGCACATGGTTTCACGTTCGCGTGTAAACAAAGCAAACTTGGTTTCAGTTTACTCGATGGTTTCTTATCCAGCGGTATCGTCGCGACAACAACGCTATGAGCACTATTCTAATCTCGCCAACTCCCGCTAATTGTCTTCGTCCATCGCTGGATTTTTTTCCTATATGCTACTCACTTTTCCTTCAGTGGTGCTTGACGTGCTTGCGGAAGCGCCGGCAGTATCCATCGTTCGTGGTTTCGGTTTTTTCGGATTTGGCTCGGCTACAACACCGGCAGTGAAGAGGTCTTCTCAAACAGCTCGCTCCCCCCTCAAAGGCCCCGTGAGAGCGTTTCTGAGCGGCCATTGGCGGCGCCCTCAGAGTGATTGACAGGACTCGGCAAACTTTCAGCAAAAGCTCGCTCCAGAAGCGAGGTGTGCGCGCAACTTTGTTTAGATGCGCGCGTCCTTTTCGAACTCGTTCAGACGGCGCAACCATTTCGCGAAACTACATTTCGCGACACTAGATGCTCGAGAAAAATGCATCGTGTGAACGGGCCTTTATACGGTGGGACCAATTCCGTCCTACCGCCCATGCATCGAAAGTGGTCGAAAAGTGGCAGCAAACGGCGTCACGAAAGCCGGAATGTCATTTTGTCGGATGTCGCTATTCTGGTGGTTGATAGTAGAAGTTCCAGCAAAAACCACGAGCAGACGTGAGTGTCGCTGTCGTCATGGCGTTTCAACTCCTGGCTGCCAATGCTTCTGTGCGGTGATGCGGTGTGTTCTTTTTGTTGTTGTTTTGTATCCTAGTTGCGACTACCTTGAAATATATATATTTTCGACATAGAACTCGGTTGTTTCTTTTTAGTATAATCTTTGTTGTGTGGACTGTCAAGCTGGAAAGCAGGCTGCCGCCGAAAAATTTGTCTGCCATGTCCACTATCGCTGCTGTGATACCGCTAGTATTGCGGCCGGTGACATCATGACTCTTCGATGACGCCATCAGGCGGAAATCGAGGGACCACTTTTTTCGACGCGGGAAACGCACTAACTCGTTCCAGGCAACATAAAGATATGGAGACGGATGATCCAAACAAATTGAGAAAACATCCGGGCAAAAAAAAAATAAATAAAGACAATTACATTACATCATGATTCAGCCTCAGATGGCACATACAACGTGCCCCCCCCCCCCCCCAATTTGTTTTTTTATTTGGCAGTAAAAATAAAGTACTTTGTTTACGCATCGCCGAATGCTCGTTCTACGCCCAAATGTAGCGAAAGCGGTCCGAATCATATTCAGAAGTTTCAGAATTAACCGTCATTGCATTCAAAACTTATATGCGATTTAAGAAAAAAAAAAAAATAATCAGTGAGAATTCGGGGCCCGTTTTCACCCGTTTTCGGCAACTGGCTCCAATGAGCTGCTTGTATTCGAGAGCCTCCATCGGCCGCCGTTTTCCCCTGAAAAGTTCCGAAAATCACAACTTTATAACTTTCGAATAAGAAAACGGTTAATTCTAAAATTTTAGTATTTGGCTCGGATTGCTTGCGCAGCAACAGGAGCGTTCGGTGATGTGTAGTTTAGTTTTCCGGCAAAAAAACAAAACAAACAAAAACATTTTAAATATTTGTTTATTTATTTATTTATTTATATATTTTTGGTTTGGGGGGAGGAGGGGACTCTTTGTAGATTGATCATTTTAAGCGTGCTGATCTGCGATTCTAGATAATAAAACAAACACAATTGAATCCAACACAAAGGCATAATAGTTTAAAGCCATTTATTTTTGGATGGAAGTTGTGCATTGAGACAAATTACTATTAGAAGAACGGCCGTCATCCACAGCCGTTTCCAATTCTTCCGTTCCTGGTTTTATATCATGATTCGTAAGGGCTTTTCGGGACCAAATCTGCGCAACTTTGAAGTTCTGGACTTCTGCCGCCGACGCATACTCCGTCTTTGCATTCCTATAAAAAAAAAAAAGAGAGAAGAAAACACGGTTTATCAAGCCTCTAGCGCCTAATATTATCTCACCTATCGTCAAAACTTCAAACGATCGTAGAGAAATAGCTTCACTACCTCAGCAACACATTTCCACACGTACAGCTCGGCGCTGGATGATCTTCTACAAGAACTCTATGAGTAATTACTAATTTGTGGCTGTACTGAAAGTCCCCTAGAGACGCTTTTTGCGCAGCCTAAACGGGACCATTTTATAAAATAATTAAAGCCGCAACAACCTATCCAGCTTCAATAGTAGACCGTTAGTACACCGCTGGCGTTGATTTTGTTTTTGTTTTGTTTTTTTACACTATGAAAAAGTTGCAATAGAATCCTTCAGAAAATTCGCGCCATCTATTAACAGCAGCGTCAATTATTTAAATCCGCCCTTGTTTAATCTCTTTCCCTCAATACGCATTGGACACAAGTGCTGCAGTCATCGTTTGATGGGAATTCGGATCCAATCCCTCTCTTTGTGTCCAAGAAATGGTGACCGCCAATGTAGCTGTATGCGGAGCGCCAGTTCGTCTGCTTCTTTTGCAGGGAATTGTGGTGACGTCAGAGAGACACCGAGCTCTGATTGGCTTTGATTGGAAGGGTAATGGGTAGACCTCAGTGCTAGGTGCCTTGGGTTCTACCCACTATCCCTCAATCAGAGCCAATCAGAGCTCGGCGTCTCTCTGACGTCACCACAACCCCTGCAAAAGAAGCAGACGAACTTGAGCTCCGCATTGGGTTTTGAAATGGCCCAACCGGCATTACAATATGTGTAACAGTGTTTTACACGACGTGCGAACCTAGTGAAAGATCTGTGCACTCTTCCTCTCGTCGACAATGCCATAGAAAGTTAGGGGGTCGACGCAAAGCTAGCTGCCTTTTGTCTCCTCTCCCACTTTGGACGCGTTCGATTGTAAACACCGGCGGCTAGCGCTCCGCGTTGGCGTTCGAACGCGTTCAAAGAGTCAGTGGAGACAAAGACAGATATATTTACGTCTACCCGCTAGTATAACTCCGGTCAGAGCTCGGCGTTCCCGTCCCCGCGCGCTTTCGTTTCCACCCCTTTCTCAGTTTTTCGGAGCTATATATCGCGATCGTCAACGCTTGTGCTGAACATGCCGGATATGTTAGAAACAGGGGTGTGCGAATATTCACCATTTTTGAATAACGAATCGAATATTACCCTATCCGATTCGTTAATCGAATCGAATTATAATTTTCAAAAGTTTCGAATATTTCCCGAATAATTTTCGAATAGTCGTTATGGTGTCGCGCCGCGAGATTCCCTTCATAGGCGTCCCAGAACGCGCCGGCACGCCTGCCATACGTGCCTGCAAGATGGCAATACGTACTCTCTTCTCCTAGACAATGATTGTCATCATCGGCAGCAGCAGTTTCTCTATATACGTACGTTGCTGTTGCCTCCATTAGGGACCACTGTGTTAAGTATAACCCGCATGCAAGCGATTTGCCGAGAGACGCGACAGGCTACGTCGACCCACTTCGCTGTCGCTCGGTCAGTCGCGCGATGAGGCAAGCCGCATGAAAGTGCTTGAGCAAGCGACCAAGGCGATGAGGACGTTTTCTAGAAATCCAAACATTGAGCGACGCGACAAACGACAGTGAGAAATCTCAGTTGCTCGCTGCCGAGTCTCGTCGCTGTCGCTCGTCTCGTCGCTCGCTAAATCGCTTACATGCGGTTCAGCCTTTAGGGACCGCTTTCGCACGAGACTGCTCGTGCACGCTTTCGGAAAGCGTGTCGTGGAGACGTTTCAGAATTGGTTGCAACGGTACCGCCGCTCTGTAGAAGCGGGAAGTTGTTCGAAGAGAAAGTGCAGTAGAGTGTTGAAGTTTTTCGGCCGCTCCCATGCAACCAATTGAAGAAGCCACAACAGCTGCTTGTGTCGAGTCTTTCCTAACAGTTTCCATGGTTGTTCCACTTGTTCAGTGTGTGAAGATGTTGCTTTTTGAGGGCGCAAGTGGAACAAGACAATGCGTTTTCCCATAATTTTCTAAGAGCAGTGAAAACAAGGTTCCTGGACGTAAGCACGCAGGCACATCACGCCCTTGCCACCTTTCCTGATCCTCTATTCAAGGACATCTGCTACAACAAGGAATAAAAAGAGAGTGTAGAGTTCCTACTAAGTGCAATGCTTCAGGATGTGCCAGGCTAAAGCGAACTGTGATTTTATGTTCAGCATCCGCGTGAACCGTGATATTATGTTTAGCATTCTAATATTTTCATAGATTTTGTCTCTATTTAATTACAGTCAAACCTGTTTATAACGAACAGCAGGAAACGCTACGATCAGTTCGATATAGCAAGTAGTTCGATATAGGAAAAAACATTTTAAACAAACTTCCACGATGCATAGGTTGTAAGGCAAGAGCTTCTCTATTTTTCTCATATCTTCACTTATTGTTTTAGCATGCGTGTAAAGTTTTTTTTTTAAGCTTATCTTTTCTTTTGAATCGCTTCTCTTCGTGTGCAACCGCTTTGGGATGAAAAGTTTGTTTTTTCTGTGAGTGCGTGCAGAGTGTATTTTTTAGCTTTCTCCCCTTCTGAATAGCTTCTCTTTACTCAATTTTGTTCGCAACTTGAGCTTTTGGAATTTTCTTTCTTTCCTGCTTCTTCTTGGGGGAAGGGACAGGCTAGAAGACGATTGTTTGCTCTTTTTTGGAAGCCTTCCCGGGGGGAAAAAGTTCGATATAGGCAGTATGTTGTCCGTTATAAAAAGTACTTTTTACATGCATTTTTATTTAAATTTTTTCTGAGTTCAATATTGACAATATTTTGCTGTACGTGGGTTCGCTCTAAACGGGTTTCACTGCATATAGAGTGGAACTCTAGTCATTATCGTCTAGTCGCGTTTTTACAATAATTTAAAAAAAAAAACATTTTGGAGCAATAAAAATAATTATATAATCTCTTTGCTCTTCTTTAGTAGCTGTCGACTGACTATTCGGAAACTATTCGAAAATTATTCGATTCGTATTCGTATTCGATTCGGTGCCACAATTATTTGATTCGTATTCGATTCGGTTTAAAAAATCCATATTCGCACACCCCTAGTTAGAAAGCCGTTGATTTCAATACTGCGTCGTCCAACAGCGTTCTGATGATACTTACCTCACCCTTTGGCCCGCAGGGGATGCCATCCCCCAACTTTACGCGCTCTTCTATTGTAGTGGGACCGGATTTCAGTCTACAGGTAAAATTACAGCCTTTGAAGTCTGTAGGCTGCAACATAGATGTTTGGCGAAATATATCTACAAGTTGTCTAAAAACTAATTTCGAGTTTATTTTTTTTTTTTTTTTTCATCTATAAAATAAACTACGCACCACCGAACGCCCATTCTCCGCCCAAATGTACAGCTTGCATTCCGAACAAGGGCCGGCTTGTTAAAATCAACGTCTTAGCTGAAACTGTGTAAAAAAAAGCTCTGCCGAAGCTTAGCACACGAGTGGAGTGGAGTGGCGGGTGAAGCCGTGCCTGAAGCGCTCGCGCGTCCCAGACTTGGCAGGCTTTCTTTCACACACTCTAAGCTAAGACGCTGAAATTCTAGCAAGCCGGCCCAGATGCCAAAGTTTAAAAACTAATCTGACATCTTATTAAAAAAAAATTAAAGACGTATACAATTCTCTGTGATGCCGAATTAGAGCGCAGCTCTTGAGGAGTAGGAAAGAAGGGTCCTGGGGGAGTGTATGCCCCTTTTCCCTTTCTCCTCCTCCTCATCTGCTCCCCTCTCATTTAGCGGGAAATTTTTCGGTAACTTTCCCACTAAATATAGCGGGAAAAGTTCCCGCTAAATTTAGCGGGAACGTTTTTCACCTAAAAATGTTTTTCTGCTAAATTTAGCGGAAAAAAGTTCCCCGCTAAATCTATCGGGGAAATTTTTCCGCTAAATTTAGCGGGAAATTTTTCTGTCATATTCGGCGAGGGTATTTTTTCCGCTACATTTAGGGGGGAAGTTTTGCCGCTAAATTTAGCGGGGGATTTCTTTCGGCTAAATTTAGCGGAAACGCTAAATGAATGAAGTGGCGTCACGAGGGTGACGTCCTATAATGCAACGCGCGGTTACGACGACGGCGACGGCGAGGGCGACGCCGCTCAAGCGTGACATTTCTGAAATGTTCATTGGGAAAATGGTTGCCGACGAAGCTCTCGAAATCATGGAGCTCAATGGCGACAGTTTGTTAAAACGGGCAGGAACGGGCCCCATTTCCCCATTGAATTTTTTTAAAAAATCACATAAATTTTGATTAAGATCACGGTTAGTTATAAAATTTTGACGTCTGGTTCAGACCGGTAGTGCTACATATTGAAGCGAGAGACAAGAGGAGAAAGGGCTACCGGTGCTTTCCCCCTTGCTGGTGCGTCAAAAAGAGCGAAAGTCCCGGATGAGAGGCTTCGCCGGCGTTGCGTGGACGCACTGCCCGAACTTCGTTCGCACTTTCTTCTCTGTTTTATGGCCCGTTCACACCCTTGCGACCGAGTAAGACCGAGAGAGACCAGACCGGTTTTTAAGCCTCTTGCGACTTCTTAAGACCAGCTCCGCTGCAGCGCATCCGGTCCTAAGACATCGCAAGAGGCTTAAAAACCGGTCTGGTCTCTCTTGGTCTTACTCGGTTGCATATGTGTGAACGGCGCTTTATACTCACAAACTTAATAAGAGCCACGGGCTTGGATGACGACAGTCCCCCGGTCATCGGGACACCATTGCTCGGTCATAGGGTGCACGAATAACGACAGAAAGCGTCAAATACTGTCCGAGGACCTACGTAGCTTGCAAGGAATCCGGCAAGGCTAGAAAGGCTGCAATGTCTTTAAGCTCCGCTTTCCACATGACCCGGTCTCCGGCGGCAGTGGATTGCGACCGTAAACCGAAAAGACGTTTCCTCAACGCCATCCTCTCGACTGTGCTCGGAACATTTTGTGAATGGAGCGCGCACCGAACGCTGTACCGCCAATGAACAGACGGGGTACGCTCACAGGGATCCCGTGTCGACGAGTGTGTCTTTTGTCGAGAACTAAAAACAGCAAAGCCGAGATGAGCCTATTGCCGGAGCGAGTCGATCAATGGTTCAACGATTCGAAATCGATGCATGAGCATGTTTCAACCTTCAGCAACAGAGATTGAAGGTTTCTTTCCAGTTACATTATGCACTCATTTTGAAAATAAGAAGAATCTAGTCGCGTTGTGACGGTCAACATAGGTTCACGGCTCTCTGGTATCACGCAGGCGATCGGGATTCAGGACAACCGATAGAACTAACTTTTCGACAATATCCAGTCACAACCAGCAGCGGAAATGAGCCTTATACTAAGTGTTGTAGATGATAAAACCGAGTCAGTGTCACCACTTCAATTATCAATATTAAAATTAATTCAGTTACAAAAAGTTACAAGCAGAAACAACAATTAACACGAGAAAACTTGCACGCACCCTGCGAGCGTATCCCATGTTCATCGACGGTACAAAATGTTCCGAGCGCAGTCGAGAGGATGGTGTTGGGGAAAAGTCTTTTCAGTTTAGGGACGCGTAAGCCACTGCCGCCGGAAATTGGGGTCATGTGGAAAGCGATGGAGCTTAAAGACATCGCAGCTGCACTCGCCTTGCCGGATTCCGTGCAAGCTACATAGGTCCTCAGACAGTATTCGATACTTTCTGTCGTTATTCGTGCACCCTATAACCAAGCAATGGTGTCCCGATGACCGGAGACTGTCGCCATCCAAGCCCGTGGCTAGAATTAAGTTTGGGAGTTTAAAACAGGGAAGAAAGTGCGAACTAAGTTCGGGCAATGCATACACCCAACATCGGCGAAGCCTCTCATCCGGGATTTTCACTCTTTCTAACGCACCAGCAAGGAGGGAAGCGCCGGTAGTCCTTTCCTTTTTTCTCTCTCGCTCTCCTTAAGTAAAACGGTCTATAGGCAAAAGCAGGGTGCGCCGACACAGCAACCGTGGGATGATAAGAAAAAAATAATTTAATGACGAAAAAAGTCACACACTAGAAAAGCGTAAAGTGCCAAAAAAAAAAAAAAGTTCTATTAGTTTACAAGAACAATCAAGGCTAGACACAAGAACGCTAGATACGCGGAGAATGGACTTAAAAATGACGAAATAAAAGTCAAAGTTAAACACAAGAACTTACAAAACTGTGGCACTGTTTACATAATGTCACAGAGTGTTCGCTAGATAAATGGGTTTAGCTGTCTATAATTTGTTAACAAAAGTGAAATTATTAAATGTCTCATTAGCACTTAAGTTCTTTTATTGAAATGCATTAAATTTACTGGATTCTATCAGTAGACAAGCTTCCATAAATCCTTGCTTGAAGAAGTTGAACCCTCTCCCGTATCAATGTTCGTCACCAGGTGATTGCAGCGTCACATTGTTTTGCCCACTGCGAGCCTGCGGTTGATAACTGAACTATTGTTGCAGACGCGCCGCAGCGAGCAAGAAGGGCGGCGCTTCAAGCAGTCTGGTGACGAATGCAGTGGATAGAAGAAGTAGATAAAAAGACGATAAAGGGGGGAGTGTTGTGTAACGACGAAACGTTTTAAATGGAGTTGATCTATTAACGATGTATGTAACTAATGTTTCCGAGCGTGGTGAGATGCTTACATGTCCGTTACCCGGGTAAAAGCCCGGTGTCTGGCACCTCTGCTGCATTCGATCTTCAAGTGCTTTCTTACATGCGTGTGACATGTGACTTTTAGTCTGATCTACATATCCGTACATAGATACCGCTGGCTCACCTGAAATAAAGATAATTTGAGGTTTATACTAAAAAAGTATCATTAACACGCGAAAATTTTATTTTGAGAAGTTCACTCTTTCAATTGGCGTTTTGGTAGGATGTTGTATAGTCGGTCCGTGAATTTAATTTTCAAAAAGGATCACTAATAATCGTAACACATACCCGCTGCATATCGTACAAATCACGAACCCTACAGAACATGCTGCCTGAAAGTTCAGCAAGTTCCTCTATCAAAGGGGTTTGCAGGTTTTGAAAGCCTTTTTCGAGTCATCTTCAGCTTGGGGAAGAGTGCGAAAATCGGCAACGGTCAAATCTGAGGAGCAAGGATGGTGCTCAATCTGAACAGCCCTCTTTTTGGTCAGGAATGACGTACTTCACAAGCAACTTCGATCGTGCACGAGCGTTTTTGTGGAAAACATGCCAGGTGACTACAGATACAAGGCGTGTGTACAAGACGCCGTACAAACAAGAAAACACTTGCAAACACATAGAAACATAGACAAAAACCTAAGGTATCAACCAATCCACATTTTGTGACACTATCCTCCCCGCATTGAGAGTGTGGTGCCTATGTAATAATAATAATATTAATAACACAATCTTGCTGTTTGATTGATAACAGAGGCCAATGGGTGCCACAGAATACTCAAACATTTTTGTATACTACGAATCATTTTTAACTAGGGCAATTAGATATTAACAGCAAACCACGAAAATGTTCGTTTTGAGATTGTTCTTAAAATCCGGCTTCATTTTGTCATATATAGGTAAAAAAAAACTCTGAAATGTACGCCACGACAATGAATTTTAAATCGTGCTTTATTTTTACTGTAAATGGTAGTAATATGAATGCAGCGTTTGTAATTATGTAATATATATAAATGTTCTCTGAATTACAACTTATTGAAGTGAACATTAGAATATGCTTAATTTTTGCCGTAAATATTCGCTCTAACATCTTGCACAAACTCAAATTCATTCCTCGGAGTGTCGGAAGCTTTTGAGGCCATGGACAGCTAAAAATGGTGCTCGCGCCTAACTTCTCGAAAAAATGCGGTTATCACTTCCGGTTCTCAGGGTAGTTTCCCTGTGCCCCAGTATTCCTATGGTGTAGACCAGGGGTCTCCAAACTCTATGGCCAACAGGCCGAATATGGTGCTTGTCGCTGCCTCGAGGTTCAGAAAATAAACAAATAATTAGCAATTAGGAAAAAAATCCCATAGAAATTGACCTATTTAAACCTTTATATACAGAAATTCAAAGGGGAGTAAAATTAAACAAAGCATTGAAGGTGTATTCACAGAAAACCTGCATGCAAATAACAAGACTTGCGAGTCAGAAAGGAGTATTCGCTAAATGTAAAGTATAATTCAAAATTAAGCTAGAAAAAATTCACCAGACGTAAGTCAAACGGAATATAAACGTTCGCATATTCCCATCGGGCAGATAAGACTAATTAGAATAAATGGTAGAATTAGTGATGAGAATACGTGATACGTATGACACAGGGCACTAAGCACAATATACACGAGAACGCAAAATCTATTTAACGCAGTTACGCAGAAATGAACCTCGGGACTAAGAATAGAGATGCCGGTGGTGACAATGTGCAATGAATATGGCACACCACTATCAGGGGCAGGCACGTAGCCAGGGGTGGGGGGCCCATGGGGCCTGGCCCTCCCCCCCCCCCCCAAATCTTCCATTTTGCTGGGACCTTCTCTCCCCCTCCCCCTCATTAAGCATTCTGTCATGGGCGCCCCCCCCCCCCCCCCCCCCCCGAACCAAAATCCTGGCTACGTGCCTGTTCAGGGGGATAGCAATCAGCGCGGACACGAAGTGCTTGGTGAACGTCGCGACGCCATTTCCCTCGCGCTTATTTCCGTGCCAGTAGCAGCGGGCATGGTTAGAAACGGGCCGTGGGCCGGGGTTTGGAGACCTCGGGTGTAGCCTGTAGATATATATTAAACAAAAACACTTTTTTTTTTCTTATGTCCCTTTTAAAGTTGAAACCTTGCAAGCTGTTTTCTCGAGCTTCAAGGTCTAGCAAATTGATATTATGCTTTACTGCATAAAACACGTGAAACAAACTAATCAGTTTTTTTTTCTCCATTATATTTTTTTAATGTTGTCATAACTCCCGTGTGAAATGATCGAAATTGATATGTCAAACAAATATGGTAACTTCAAACAGATATAAAAATACTACAAAAATCCTCCGTTAAAAACACGATATCTAAAATATCTGTTAATCGCTCTGCTGCGCCTCGTCCTTGAATGACAAGCATACGCTAGAGTACATGTTGCTTGTATGATATAAGCATAAATCAAATAGGATTACATTAACTGTGCTTACCGCAAATGGAAAGTCGAATTCCAATGCACAGAATCCAGAAATACTGCCGCATTGTTATATTGATACTTCGATGATTGGCAATCAGAATAAGGCACAATATGCCGCCTATAAAATGAATGTTTTGTCAATGATCTTTGAATAAATGCTATATGCAGTGCAACCAAATAAAAAAGTATTGTAAGTCACATACTTCAATGAAAGCAGCTTTGAATGCTAGTAGTAGCTGCTAAGCTTAACTGAGTTTTATAAAATACACCGACAGTTACAAGGAAGACTGGGCTGGAACATAGTTTCTTGGTTAAAATTAGTATTCGACAGAATTACCGGCACCAAAAATTGTAATAAAATAATTGTCAGTTGCGCCCGCGACGAGTCTTGATCCATCTGGAAGGAAACGTTGGCGTCTCTAGCATACCAAGTTGATTTATTAAGCGATAAAACGTAACTAAGATCATTGTATATTTGTGTGTATTTCCAGAATAATTAACTTATATTTCTCCAGGGATGAACCGTGCGCAAGAACAACCTGAGTTTGTAGACGTCCAGATATAACGAACGGAATTACCTAGACGGGTCATTCATGTTAATATTTGCACCGTCAGGTTGCATAATATTGTTTTATTATAGACTGGAATATTCTGTTTTCTATTTATTAATTTTATTCAGGTTACATCGCAGCACCTAAAAGGTAGTATAGCGAAGAGGGGTGCTTATATATTTTCCCAAACATACAAATATAGGGTAATTTGGCACGAGCATGCCCAAGTTTTAGTTTTAACGCTTATATAAAAGAGAAAAAAAAACATAAACCTAAAACAAACATAAATTCAAACGTGAACACTCAGCACATGATCGAAAACAGTGCTGTAGAGGTCATAGACAAACTCTCATTTGGTAGCTTTCAACTCGCTTGTTGCAAAAGGACAAAAAAAAAAAGTTTAAATCCCTTTCGTTCTGCAAAAATACTCTTGCAGCTTCTCAGCGGTCTCGCATTGTGGATGTAAAGTGGGGAGGAAGCATATCGTGGGTTATTGTACAAGCCCATGTAATTGTAGGAAAGATGCAGTGATACAGTTTTACACTTGTCACGTACGTTTGCAGGAACATGTCTAGGGCTAGCATATGCTCGAGATAACCAGTTCTTTCCTGATATTATCTCAGCGTTTAAAGACTGCCATCAAAACGTCTGGCGTAAGGTATTTTTTTCTGTTTGCCGTAATTAGATACCGTCAAACCACTGATGAAGCCGTGCCCACCCGGCGAAAGCGTTGGGAAGTTGTTTCCAAGCCACGTTGTTAACTTAAATGTTTCCAGCGATCAAGAGCCTACCCCTTCGTCTGTGATCGACGCTAGTATAGTTTACTACGATATGAGCCAAATATTATAAGTGAACAGCCTAAGCAATGCAAGAGTTGGTAATGAGAATCCTCGAACGTCGACTTTCAATAAATATTTATGTAAAAAAATATAATATCCTGCAAGGTTAAATATACGTCATGTTGCTTGCAGTTTTGTTCTCCAATACTAAATGAGCAGCAATAACAGCGTATAAGCAAGTTTCCATGCATTTTTTTTTCTTTAAAGAAAGCGGACTGCTTAAAACGGGATATAAATAATTTTCACGTAAGATGAGGGAAACTCACGGATGGCTGCTCGGAAATCTGCGACTTGAAGCGAAGAGGTCGCAAGTGCGATCACCGTAGTTCTTCCGTGATGATATCTCTCTCATTCTTCCATTTTTTACATTTGACATTTGGCGTGGAAAGAGGAGGAAGGGAACGACCCTCACCCTCGTTTTAAACCTTAGTGCAACGTATTCTCTCTTCCAGCCATTTATCGCGGAGACAAAGGTGATCAAGTGAACACGGAAGTTGTTATTTTATTAGATTTAACCTTCAAGTCTCCCGTCGGCGAGGTTACGACAGAAGGTATGTACGACCAAACGGAAAAAAATCACTTAAACAAAAACCAAAACAACATAAGCAACATAGAAAGCATACAACGGAAAATTAAAAAAAAAGAACACAGTAAAATACGTTAGAGTAAATATGGTTATGCGGTATCTCTGAGCATAAGATGAAGTGAACTTCAGAGAGAAACATGTTTTGGAGAAAGTTAGCTTTGACCACTCCAGGAATGGAAGTGACGTCAACGGTTACGCTTTCCTGCTTCCGGAGACTACCCGCACACGGATGAAGCCGGAGGGCGCCGGATTTCCACTGTAGCCAATCAAGGGAAGACGGTCCACATCCTTGCCCTCCTCGCAAACCGTGTGCGCGAGTGGGTGGGGTGGGGATGGGGGTAGGGGGTGGTAGAGGAGGGGGGGGGGGGTGCGCTTGTTGCTTTTCGGGAGCGCTGCACAAAGACAAAGAGAGGCTTAAATAAACACTGGCACCCCACACAACAATTTCTTTAACTTTTTGTTTTTTGCCAGGCGGTTTAATATAGTGTCAGGAAACTCCCCAATCAATACTTTGCTGCAGAGTAGCGTATATTTTTAATAACAAAAAAAGAAACTCAACTTCTCGAAACTGAAACTGAATCACGAGCACGGAAGCTCATGGCCGGAAGTCACGTGGATTCTCCGGCGTGTGAAGCAGAGGACAAGGTTGCGTGCACCGTTTGTCGTGCGATTGTTTCGTTCTTCCATTCTCAGAAAGGATGGTGTTGTGTTACACCCTTGGTACAATATAATTAGGGCTCCGTGTTTTCGGATAAATCCGAAAAACTCCGAAAAACACCCGCCGGTAAAAGTTTTGTCAATTCGAATTTATCCGATAAACTCCGAAATGTTATGTGCCCATGCCACTCCCCCGCACCCCCCCCCCCCCCCCAAACAGCAATTCGTTTTGGTTTTTTTTTTCTTTTTTTTTTTTTTTTACAGTTTGAGCGGCGCAGGATCAATGGTCCTGGGAAAATGACACCATAATTATCTTTCAAGCCTCGGATCGTTGTCAAAAGGGGGTCTTACGGCTTGTCTTGTCAAGGTTGGTTCAGGGAATCAGGTCATCGAACCATTCATGTCACGACAAAAGCCACTCTTTTGGTTTGCAGTTTGGGCCATGGGATTTGGGATTTAGAGAAAGGAGAGGGTATGTTTCTGTGGTAGCAGTGAAAGCTATGGACCATAGAGATTGTGTAAAATAGAGAAGAGGAGCAGTTGAAACTTCTGTATTATATCCTTAACCACTGTACCTCCCGCGGCCGCGGGACAGATTGATGCGATGATTACGAGCTTCCTTGCGGCTACCTCCGGCAGTTTATTGATTTTAAGGTATCGACGTTTACGAAGCCACACGTGTGTGCGACTTTTGTCGTGGGACAAATTAGTATTGCCAATGACACCAACGCCAAATTCAACTGAAGAAATCCTAAATGATACAAGCGCGTTTTATTTTTTTATCTGGCATACGTTTGCATCCGGTAATTATTTATTATTTTTTTGACTGCTTAATTAATCTCCGAATTTCGGAGAATTGGGGATTTACGAAAAATAAACTCCGATAAACACCGAAATTTTGCTAAAAAATAAACTCCGAAAAACACCCTCCGAATCTCACAAAAAAAATGAACTCCGAAAACACGGAGCCCTAGATATAATACACCGCCAAACCTTCAGTTCAACGTACAGCGCAAAAACGTCGAACAGACGGTACCAACTTTCCCGAGTGGCTTGATAACGAGGCGATATAAATTAATAAACAGCTAAAGCATGTACCAAAGACTACAGAAAAAAAGCACAAGGGTTTGCAGTAGGGCCAATAAAACCCCGATTATTTTTCTGTACTCCACAATACGTACACCCGCCGGCAATATGAAGGTGAACACCTTACCTGGTTTCTTGCCTGTTTTTGACGGCTCCCTAAAGCTATATTAACTCTCAACGTCTCAAATGGTACGTGGCTTGGGGGTCTGAAACTATGCGTTCTAGCCCTCTTCTGGAACAGAGCTTGTTCCAAAACTTGCAGGAGCGTCAAAAACAAGAAGAGGGCTGTTCACCTTCATATCGCTCACGGGTGTACATTAGCTATTTGAATAAGTTGTACCACTCGGCTATCAAGCCACTCGTGAAGGTTGGTGCCGTCGGTTTGACGTCAGTGCGCTGTACGTCCAACTGAAGTTTGGGGCTAGTTATATGGGACAGTGGGTGTAAGTAATGCACCTTTTTTTCTGAGAGTGTATATCCCTTCCGCTCGATGTTCTGCGCTTGAAGATCGATTGGCCGGCACCACGAACGACACTTCCTAAGTAGCGGCCCCACGTCCGTCGCAATGTTTGTCCGTCATGCACCGCCATCGCGTCGTTCGACCCGCGATACGTCGCCATATTGATAACGACATGCACATGTGCTTCCTCTGACCTGAGCAATATTTTTTTTCCGACGCGTATTTGCAGTTTCTTGGAGGCCACTAAAATGGGGTTCATATTCTTTTCTATTTTTGATATTGAATGTGTGCCTTAGATGGCCCACGACTTATTTTTTACACATTGTCTGAACGACAAGTGACCATGAAACATAAAGTGAACGCGACAGCACCCGGCCAGCACTCGAACGGCTGTTTTCGGGCGGAAAGAAAACGAATTTCGAGCCGCAAATTATATTCTGGGTAGTCGGGCTCATCGGGGAGCATAACTGATATGTTCCTTTATGTAGAGGATTAAAATATGGAAGTGAATTTTAGATTAGATATATGTTATCTCATCAAGACGTACACGTATCAAACGCTATGAGCATCGCTTGTAAGAACTATATCTCTGCGCGGCGTATGAACGATGCGCAAAACTTGATTTTTTCTTGAAATGACAACGAGTATATAGACTTTTTTTTGTTGTTTCCTTTCGTTCTCAGTCACGTGGGTTCCATATCTGGTATGCGGTATGAAAAAAAAAAACATTTCAACCTGGAATATGGGAGAAAATACAAATGAGGCAAAACAAGACTGTGTGACAATCACGCTTTTTTCGTGAGCACCTTGCAGCGGCGTGCAGAGATCAAAACGATGCTTTAATGCATACCAGAAGTGACGGCTTCCAAGATGGCTGTATCCTTGTGGAAAAGATGACCATATATCTCCACGTGGTGAATGATGTTGATTGGGGCGAAGCTCTGGTGGTGCTGATGATACTGATTTTATTGTTCATAGGTAGTGCTGATGGTGCTGATTTTGTTATTTTATTGCTCATAGGTAGTGCTGAGTTCCGGGTTGCGTTTCGACTTCATTATTACTGCTTTATGGTCGGTGAAATGCACAGCCAGTGGTTCTTCTAGCGGATCAGCTTGGATTCGCTAGATGCCGTGGGAACGCATCTCCACCGCTTAAGTCAACGGTCCATGTCAGAAAGAGAATGAGTGGTACGGAACGTGGTTATACACGCATTTCAGCATTTGACCGCAGCGCCCTCCCGTCTATAAACGTTGAGCCAATGCATGCAAAGTTCAACGCGATTATATACGCATTTGACCGCAGCGCCCTCTCCTGTATAGACGTTGAGCGGCTGCATGCAACGTTTCATCCATGACATCCCCAGCTCTTGAGTTACCACCACATCTCAGAGCCCCCTACTCGTCCCGCAGTCGTGGCCGAGTGGTTAAGGCAAGGATTAGAAATTCATTGGGGTCTCCCCGCATAGGTTCGAATCCTGTTGACTGCGCAAACATTTTTTTCTTTTTTTTTTTTTTTTAAGAAGACAGATGGGATGGCAATCGATGTGAGCACGGACGGACGGACGGACGGACGGACAAGGCTAGATCCTAAGGAGCTTCGCCCCTAAAAGAGTATACGTGGTATTGCCTCGACGGACGTCTGAAGACGTGCAAAGGATCCTGAAGGCTATCGCATTTCATCTCCTTTGGCAGTATAGCCAAAGAGAAGACGTTTTTTCTAAATTGATTCTGCGCGGAAGCACATTGCCTACACTAGAAGTGTTGACAACTGCTAATAAAAAAAAAAGTGCAGAACAATTTTTTTTTTTTTTTGCTTTTGAGCCACGGTGTGGCGCTACATGTTTATTTCTTGTTTCCGCAAAAATTACTACGCATCACCGAAAGCGCATAATGCACCCCAATGTAGCGCTAGCGATCCGAACCAGCTGTTTTTTCCAAAGTTTCAGAACAAGCCGTTTTTTCATTCAAAAGTTGTAAGTGATTTATTTGCATCTTTAATGGTAAAGTGGCAGCCGACATAGCTCTCGAATAGATGGAACCAAATGACGCCAGTTACCGAAAACGGGCAAAAAACGGGATGCCATTTTCACATTTAAAATTTCAGAAAATCTCGTATAACTTTTGAACGAGATAACGGTTTGTTCTGAAACTTTGGCATCTGCTTCAGACCGCTAGCGTTACATTTGGGAGGGGAATAAGCGTTCAATCAATTTTGCAATAAAAAAAAAAACTATTTTTTTATTTTTTGCGTTGCACATTTGCTTGCACAAACTCAGGTGCAAAAGGAAGCATTTCTCTTTAGCTTGGGAAGTCGATAGTCTTGCAGCCGAGGAAAGATATTTTCATATAGATGTCCCGTTTTTTCGTAACAACAATGGCTGACGTAACGTTTGGCGTTTTTTGTATTGAATTTTTGTGAGAATGAATGCGGAAAAAGAGAGAGGGAACGGACCGGGGTAATTTCGCACTTTGATAGTTGTATTCGCAAACCGCTAAGGTCAAATGACCTTACGGTGAATGAACCCTGAAGCCTGAGAAGGGTTCAGTGTTAATTTCATCGAACCGCGAGAAGGCTTCATTGAAACATTAGCCCTGAGAGAATTCATGAAGCCGTTTCCGTGTTCATAAACTCTGAGAAGTGTGGCGAACCCCGAAAGGAAATGCTATTTCTGGGACAATACTCCGAAATGAAGTCTATATAAGCGCCGGCGCTTTTTTTTTTAAAGGACAGCCGTTGGCTGTATGAAAACCCCTTACAGGTAGAAGTAACAAACGTTAATAACAATTTCTGCTTCCGATAGTTCTGTCGAATGATATGTTTCGTTAATAAACTCATCTCCCAGTCCCCCCTCTTTGTAAATTAAATTTTGTCGAAGAATGCTAAATATAACCATTTCAGAAGTGCGCGCCTTATAGTAGCTCCTGCACCAATAGAACCTTTCCAAAATTGTGAAATGATGAGTAGATTATGCGCAACCGCCATTAGTTGGTCTCATCGTTTCCGGCGTGAAGCCCGTGATTGGTTCCGAGTTCACGCCGAGCACTGACGCAGTATTCGTGCGGAATGCGTTTCGATCCGAGTACACTCCGAATGCTGACGAAGCGCTCGTGTCCAATGAGTGCTCACGGTGCTTGACCAACTAATGGCGGCCGCACATAATCTACGCATCATTTCGAAATTTCGCCATCGTTTGGGTACGCACTCTGCGCGTATATTGGACACTATAGGGCTGCGACAGCGTTCGGAGTGAACTCTGATCCAGTCACACGCTTCGTGTCTATAGATGGATGGATGGATGATATTGGCTATGTCCTTTGTAGCGGACGGTAGCTTGCGCCACCTAGCGTGATGGCTACCGTCAATGTTGCTTGACGGACTCTTGAAAAGGGTATTGCATTCAAATCAGCTTGTATTCGCTTCTGTGCCTAATATGTTGGTACGAGCTCAGTTAGGCAAATTAAATTGTAACTACTCTTGCCTACTTCTCCCCCACAGATTATAACGATTGAAACGTCACTCTTTCGTATATTTATTTTTGTAGGAGCGTATCTCGCTATTACGGGTTCTTTTCACGTACCATAACAATTTTAAAATGAATAACAACAATGCCAGTATTCTTTTTTTTTAATTCAGCTCGTTTTGAATGGACATTTGCGGGAGCACTGTTAGCCTAATTATATTTGATTCAGCGCCATGCAAGATATAACTTATCGTGTGTTAATCATGTATGATTCGAGGAATATATAATAAAGATTAATACGTCTTTTCAAATATTGCATTATCACAGTCGAAGAGCCTATGTATTTCCTAAAGCAACCTTTTGGTCCCTATCCTCAGCAGCTACTGATACTATTGGGGGCGGAGTTGTTGTGTTTGAAAGATGATAAAAATTCTGCTTCGCGGAAATACATCTTTCGATTTGGCGTTCATTATTCCTTTACCGGGTTTCGAATTTCAAGAAAAAAAAGCCATTTTTTATAGCTCCCATTTTTAAGCGTCTCAAAAATTAAGTTAAAATATATATACAAATTTTGGTACCGCGCTGCTGTGTGAAATGCATTTGTGAATCTATATCTGCTTATATAATTCCTCGAGGCATTGCCGTTACGAAATGTATTGAGGAAGTTTGCGCTTCGGTGAAATTGAAAATTCGTCTGCTAAACACAGTTATTTGGGGCTCTGCTCAGTCGCGCCATCCCGTGATCTTGCTCGCTAAACACTCCGCCGCGAGGAATTCATTGCGGGCGGTCACTGCGTGCGGTGGTGCAGTTCGCTTATATCCAAGAGTCTATCGGCCTATTCGGGTGGTCATTTCCCGGTAAAATATTTTACCGTGTCTTCGGCAAGGGCATTCGCGTGGTCAAAGGTTGGCGGTTGTGCGCCGTTCGCGTGTCGCCTTTCAGGCGTGAGCCGGCAATTTACCGGCACAATTTTTTCCGAGCTCCTAAAGGTCGGGCAGCAGCTTGTCTGCCCGACGTTTAGGAGCTCGGTCTGCCAGACTGTATCCGATATCGTCATATCCGAATCGAGAAAGAGAACCAAACTAAACAACGCTCGCCGATAGAGGCCTCGAGTCGCAAACAAAGCCATCGAGACAGACATCCTTTCGTGCTTCAAGAAAAAAACAGCAAAAACAATAGAGATGGATAATCGACTTTTTAAAATATAAAGGCAGTCAAATGTTTTGGAAGAGTTTGATCAGCTTGCGCGAGGTCAGTTTGCTCTGGGACGCGGCATGTTATTACACTACTGAAAAAAAAAAATGTATAGTGATGCAGTTTGATTTCCCAAAAATGAAACAATAATAATAACGAGAAAATAGAATACGAAAATTGATGCCTGCAAGCCTTTTTGTAGGTTGGAGAATAAAAATCAGTATGATTTCAATCAGACTAGTTATACTATGATGATTTAATGCAAACATTCACGCAAAAATAATTCTGAAGCATTATTTTTATTTACCGTCAGGCCATCATGTGATGTTTTTATGTGCATCTGTGCCTTATTGAAATTAAAGTATCATCAAGCAAAGGAGACTTAAATAAAGATCAACACGAGCAAAGAGAAGTGCTCTTCTGATAAAATCGAAGCGTTGAGCTTCCTTTCTACCTCTCACTTCGTTCGTCAGTTATATAATGTTCTACTGCAAGCAAATCAGAACGCAAACAAACAGGCAAAAAAAATATTGTCCTATTGCAAGCAAATCAGATCGCAAAGAAAAAAAGCAAATAAAGCGTTTTACTCCAAGAAATTAAGCTGTATTTTTTGTTTTACTATGACAGCTTTTAGATCAATAAAAACTCGTTAATCAAAGTGTACTTTTAATGTACAGTAACTATTTCTTCTGTATTGTTATCACTATCACGGATTGAGCGGATCTATCAATCAAGCTGAGATGTTTTACAGCGTATATCCAGTGATAGAGGATCTCTATATTGTAGCTATAGTGGTTTAAATGAAATTAATCTGATTTAAATCAAACATATCTGATTTACAAAATTTTCTAAAAAACAAAATATTTTTTCCCACCCCGCTTTTTTAAGAGCCTTGTAAAATGACAACGGTTCTTCGGAAATTCAAACATCATATATTGAAATTTGAATCGTGGGTGTGCGGCACGACACCAATTTATTAAACTGCCCTCCCATTAATTTTTTCTTTTAGATTTAATATCCTGCAAGATGTACAAATAAATGACAATATTTCGAAATCTATTAAGAAGCTACTTGTGTTTACACATATCAGAGAGTTCAAATTGATGTTATTGATGCATACAGGGTGCCCATTGTACTATAAAATAATCGAGGAAGAAGTTACCAAAGATCACGCGCCACCCGGGCAAACAAAGACGCCAGCTGCCGGCGATTTGTGCTTGGGAGGAGAGGGTCAAGTGGTCCGCCGCTGGCGCAGTTTTTGTCGCCGGTGCCACCGGCCAGGGCTCGCCGGTGATTGCCCACCCAAATTTACCATTAAAAGCAAGTGGAAAGCAAACACGCACGTCAACAAGAAAACATATACACTAGGGCAGGGGAAAGACGCGGCCCGCGGGCTGCGTGTGTCCCGCGACTCTCTGGGACGCGGCCCGCAAGCCTCCCGCGGTTGCGAGCCCCCCATTCCCACGCCACGAGCACCACATTCGCCATAAATACTATTTTAGTATCGCCGCTTCATTTCCCATAAAAAAAAGCTCTGCTGTAAATTGCTAATTTACAGCTGAGAGACAAGTCGCCCGTTGAGGTAGACTAACTTCAGGCTGTATAACCATACACGGAACACAATTGTCAACAAATACACTCTCAAATATCTGTATTACCTGAAATACATCTGCAAGTTAAGAATTTGTGAACAAGGCATCTTGACGTCATGAAGGAAGGAAACAAGATCTAGAAACAAGACCGACCTCGTGTAAATATACTGCGCAATCGTATCAATCGTTTTGTTTTATATTCACTTCAGTGTGAGCGTAACCAGTATAACTTGATTGGAATATATAGGCCAACGTGCACAATGTCTCACATTTCGATTAGGCTACTGTTGCATAGAAAATAACATAAAGCTATAGGACGAGAAGAAAAATGAAAGCCGTTTACGATGCTCCGTGACTAGTTAAGCCAGATTGTTGACGTCATATAAGAGTAGTTTAGACAAAAAAAAAAGTGAAAGCCGTTTACAACTCCCTATAACGCCGAATCAGAGCGCAGCTCTTGAGGAGGAGGGGAAGGCACGGGGGGGGGGGGGGGGGGGGGTGGGGTCACGTGGCCTGGGGTCACGTGACCTCGATGGGTGGGGGCGTAGAAAATTTTCCGCTAAATCTAGCGCGGAAAAATTTCCGCTAAATTTAGCGGGGAAAATTTTCTGCTAGATTTAGCGGGGGAAATCTCCGCTAGATTTAGCGGGGAAAATTTTCCGCTAAATTTAGCGGGGAAAATTTTCCGCTAGATTTAGTGGGGAAAATTTTCCGCTAGATTTAGTGGGGAAAATTTTCCGCTAGATTTAGCGGGGAAATGTTTAAGCTAAATTTAGCGGGGAAAATTTTCCGCTAGATTTAGCGGTGCAAATTTTCCGTTAAATTAAGCGGGAAAAATTTTCCACTACATTTAACAGGGAAAAATTTCCGCTAAATTTAGCGGGGAAATTTACCCATCATGCACCGCGCGGTTACGCCGACGGCGACGCCGACGCCGCTCAAGCCGGAAACGGGCGCCTAAGAGCTGCGCTCTACAAAATATGAGACCCGGTCAGCTCTTTGTGTGCATGTCACATTTTTTTAGAGCGCAGGTGTTAGGCGCCCGTTTCCGGCTTGAGCGGCGTCGGCGTCGCCGTCGCCGTCGGCGTAACCGCGCGGTGCATGATGGGTAAATTTCCCCGCTAAATTTAGCGAAAAATTTTCCCCGCTAAATTTAGCGTGAAAATTTTCCCGCTAAATCTAGCGGAAAATTTTCCCCGCTAAATCTAGCGGAAAATTTCCCCCGCTAAATTTAGCGGAAAATTTTCCCCGCTAAATTTAGCGTAAAATTTTCCCCGCTAAATCTAGCGGAAAATTTTCCCCGCTAAATTTAGCGAAAAAAATATTGCCGCTAAGTCTAGCGGAAAATTTTCCCCGCTAAATTTAGCGGGAAATTTTCTCCGCCCCCACCCCTCGAGGTCACGTGACCCCCCCCCCCCCCTGAGGTCACGTGACCCCCCCCCCCCCGTGCCTTCCCCTCCTCCTCAAGAGCTGCCGTTGTTAAAGGTTGGGGGACGGACAGGTTGGAGACCGGGTTAGGGCTATATGGTGACGATGTTTTAATGGGACATGAGATGATTGTAGCGTCCGGTGGTAAGTCCCATTCCGTCTCCGCCGCGCGTGTTCGCGGGTCCCCCTTTTATAGCCCCGGTGACGTGATGATGTTGCGTCACCGGCGGGATCCTGGTGATTGGTGGTGGCTGCTGGCTTGGATGAAGATGAGGTACAGCAGCCACTCTTATTGGCCCGGAGGTTTATGTCGTCGCAGCAGCAGCTTCTCTTGATGTTGGAGAAAGAGGAAGACGAAGACCCGTTGGTGTTGGTTACTTGAGCTGATGTTCGCAAGCCTTGTTTCCGGGTCTTCGTGAGGGTCTCTGCCAAGCGATGGTGTTGCGGACCGTCCCTGTAAGTGTGCCAGATGGAGCACGGCGTCGCCGGGGCTTGGAACGTAACACCCTCTAATTCGGCGTTACAGGGAGTTGTAAACGGCTTTCATTTTAGAGCGCAGCTCTTAGGGGCCCGTTTCCGGCTTGAGCGGCGTCGCCGTCGCCGTCGGCGTAACCGCGCGGTGCATTATGGGAAATGTTCCATAATGCACCGCGCGAGCCCCCCCTTACCCCTCCGGGGTCACGTGACCTGGGCGGGAGGTCACGTGACCCCCAGGTCACGTGCCCGTGACCCGGGAGGGCTCGCGCGGTGCATTATGGGAAATGTCCCATAATGCACCGCGCGAGCGCCCACCCGGAGTCACGTGACCTCGGGGAGGGGGGGGGGTCACGTGACCCCCCCCCCCGGTGACGTCATCATCACTGATGACGTCACCGGCATCCGCATCGTCATCGCCATCATCACTGATGACGTCATCAGTTACGTCACTGATGACGTCATCGGCATCGTCATCGTCTCGTGAGGTCACGTGACCCCCCGACGTCACGTGACACCCCAAGGTCACGTGACCCCCCCCCCCCCCCAAGGTCACGTGACACCCCCCAGTACCCTTCCCTCCTCCTCCTCAAGAGCTGCGCTCTAATTCGGTGTTACAGGGAGTTGTAAACGACTTTCACTCTTTTTTTGTCTAAAGTACTCTTATATGACGTCAACAATCTGGCTTAACTAGTCACGGAGCATCGTAAACTCAGCGCGTTGCTTATTATATGTTCACGATAATTGCCACGTGATTCATTCTTTGGCATTCTCATTGGTTAATTCTGCATTCTCATTGGCTGCAAAGCGATAAAACGATTTCCGGGGTCTGCCACGCCCTCAGTTTCTTAAGCTTTCAGTGGTAATAATAATCATAGAAGTCCGTAAATCAGCTCTGGAATATTAACGCTGGAGACGTTTGTTCCTCATTGCAGTAGCCAAGACACGTATAATACCTCTTGAAAGAATTTGGTAGCATAAATGTAGAAGATACGCACTACAACGGTCGAACCCTTTGCACATAGCTTGGCAGAAGCTATGGTATAACTTCTATTGCTTCCTTTTCCGAACGCCGTAGAAATCAAGAGATGATCTTAACACGGAGGTTGAGCAGGCGTTACTTGGCGTTACTTTCTCGGATCTTTGACGGTATTGCGACGGTCAGATGAACGTCGTACATGTGGTCGTCGTGCATGGGATAAAACTTGTAGCGGAAAATCGTTCCATACTGAGAACTGACGTTCGCTCTTGTCTTCTTTCTTTCTTTCAGGAACGTGCACGTGTCTGTCGAGTGCGCACATGTGGCCGACTAACTTCAGTTCCAGGAAAAAAAAGAAAGAGAACTCGTATTCACTGCGCAGGAGAGCGCTGACGTCCCATTAACCCTCTGGAACAGCCTGGAATGAACAATACCTGGAGGCCCGGTGCACCTACGCTAAGCTGAAACTGGTCACGGTCGAGCCATTTTCGTGACCCTTCAATTTCCTCCGGTCATTGCTCTTGAGTATGGTGCCTTGATGAAATGCGCCTTCGACAAAGTTGTTTTCGTCCAATGTCGCCTATACTTGTAAGTTTTCCGAGCTGGAACATAAACAGGTCCCAACACTTGCCATAAAGTTCTGGTGATCTGATGATCGGTCATGGAAGAGGCAGAGAAGACTAGCGGATATGGCGCGCGACGTCTCCTGGTTGCGAAGTTTCCATCAACTCGCTTAGCTTTGGAACAACCTACAGTGGATCAGGCTTCTGTCCTATACACTTCCATTGAACTGCCACTGTCAGGGTTACAGGAAACTGTTGCATTAGACAGTTTTGGCGCCACCAGCGGGATATTGAGAAGTACAAAGAAGTACACGCCAGCTGAACACGTACATAGCAAGCTTTATGGTGTACACGTCAACACGTCAAACTTCCCCACCTCCTTTTTATGCACAGCGTCGAATTTTCCCGTCTCAATTTTGGACATTCTCATCAGGGGTTTCCCCAGGAATTGAAATCAGGGGGGTGTCTAATTTTTTTTTTTTTTGGGAGGGGGGGGGGGGGCATTGCGAATATAGGAGTCGTTGTGAATTAAGGAGTCGTTGTGAATTAAGGAAGTGCCTTCGGAAAAACGAGGGGGGGTCTAAACCCCCCCCCCCCCCCCCCTAGGGGGGGTCTGGGGAAATCCCTGATTCTCATATCCCACTTGGTGTGGACCGCCGTTCCCTTACAAAAAGGGTTAATGCCGCTCGAAGTATGTATTATCGCCAAACGGCGATAGGTGTTTATAAGCAGTCGATCAGCTGGCCATAGATGGTAATCATCATATAAATTTCACCCGGTCGACCTTCGTACACAGTGGCGTACCAACTTTTTTTTTAGTAAAAGGGCAACCCCCCCCCCCCCCCCCCCCCCAAGGGCCGGGGTGCGGTGCCCTTGGTATCCCTTGGGCGCCGCCGGCCAGTATTTGCCCTGCCCAGTGGCGGCTGTTTACGGGGGAAGGTGGGGGGGGGGCAAAGCAAATGCCTTGCCCCCCACTCTGAGAACTGGGGGGGGGGCAAGTGCTCCCTTGCCCCCCCCCCGGTTGTTACGCCCATGTTCGTACACATTTTGCAAACTTTTTGCCATTTTATCGGCTATTGCTAGAGTATCCGTATTTTGGTCACATACTAGCATCAAATGGCTATTGCAGGGGATTAAAAGATTGTAGCATTTATAGCCTCTTAAAGTCCTCCTATAATTAATTGGCGTTAGTATAGAACCAGTGTAACGATACACTGGCAAACGCCTATAGGATGGCAAAACGATGACGGTGGTGAAATGGCTACGAAGGTCGGTTGGAGGAAGTCTATATGACGGTTATCATCCACGGCCGGCCGTGGATAGTAATTGTAATATAAACTTCATCCAACCGACCTTCGTAGTCATTTCGCCACCATCAACTTTTCGTCAACGGAATTTTATCTGGCCAGCCAAAAATAATGTGATAAGGATAACATTCATGACCTTGTCATTGGCTTCGGCAGTGCCCTTTACGTGCTGGTAGGATTTCAGGCGCTTCCATGGCCTGACACAAATAGTCCTTGCTTGCAATAGGGGAAGAAAACAAAGATGTCAGAACAATTCAAAGAACCCATTTTCATTTATCACAATGTCAATAAAATGACTAGTGTTTTTTTAGAGCGCAGCTCTTAGGCGCCCGCTTCCGGCTTGAGCGGCGTCGGCGTAACCGTAAGGTCACGTGACAAGTGACTCCCCCAGGTCACGTGACCCCCTCAGGTCACGTGACCCCCTCATGTCACGTGATCCCCGTGAGGGGAGGAGGAGAAAGGAGGGGTATACCCTCCCTTCAGTACCCTTCCCTCCTCCTCCTCAAGAGCTGCGCTCCAATTCGGCGTTACAGGGAGTTGTAAACGGCTTTCATTTTTAAGACTGAGTTAATCACCCAGACATAAACAATGTGAACAAAATTACATTTCTTTCCTTCCTGACATGTCTGGGAGGTGTGAGCTGAAAGAACAGATAATAATTCTGATTTAAATGGGCGTATAACCAGAATATAAATTCTTGTAGCACAGTCCGTAACATGTACAGAAGAACCTTTCTCATTCGTTTTCTTGGCTGTTATGTTCACAGACACCGGTCCTGTTGGACTTCTATAAGCATATGTGTGTGAATTATTGGCTTCATGCTTCGCCTTCCCGGTTCTTATGCCCAAAAACTGCCACCTAAAGTGGCCCGTATGACTACTAGGGACACACGGCTCCCTTGCTCTTTTCGCTTTACTCCCTCTTTTTCACCTCCTTACCTCTCTGTATTGTGCTTCTTGCCTGGCCCTGTATGACACTGCAAGAGATTCAGGCTCTCAAAACACCCCATTTTTCTCTACCTTCTCCATGCCTTCATGTTCCAGCAGTGCTGTTGCATCAAGCTTCACTGCTTTGATCTGCCATGTGGGGTGAATCGATTTGTGTTATGGGTTAGCTTGATGGGCTTGGAACTGTTTTGTACCCTTATATTTAAATTTTTTTAACTGCAACTATAGACAAACATGTGTCTGTGACGTCGCTTACTGCGGTGGCGCGGCGGTTGGCACAGCGCATGCGCAGAATGTCTGCTCACACGAATCTGCTCTCTGCGCCATAGCTGCTTTTGGCAATTGCCAGCTTGTTTGTAAACAGTGTGTTGCTTATAGTTCAGCCACAATTATAAAAAAGTGTTGAGAAAATTGTCGACTTATAAAATAAGGCAATTTTTTACAGCCATGTGAGGTAGGGTGTAATAAACAGAGAGATCATAGCTTCCTGAAACATCAGTAGCTACCCCAAGGGCATTATCGGTTGCTACATTTTTTGTCTGGTCATGATCTTTTATTTTGGTCGTCTGAAAACGTACCAGCATGGTTCTACTGTATGTTACATAATGTTTGAATATGCAATAGATTTCACTTCCACAACACATTAGCCAACCATAGGTTGCCAAAGTGAGAACTCCACAATAACGCAATAAGTATTTATTTATTTATTCCGAGTGACCCACAAACAGCTTGACACCTCCTTGGTGGTGCACTTATTAATGTCAGATAGTAGTCAAATTGTTCGGAGAGGATACGAAAAATTATCAGTTAGGACAAAACAATGCACAGTTTTTTTTTTTAATTTACACTCTTCACCAAACATATCTAGGCTAACATTCCCACAAAGTTGTTCGAAATGATTATACGTCAATTGAAGGCGTGTCATGGGTGCTGAGTGATATAAATCAGAAGAATAAAACAAAAAGCAAAGTCTACTAGATATACGAGGAACGCGCAAGTAGACGTGACTTAGTAGCGAGGGTGAATCAATTGTACTATTGACGTTCTTTTACGTCAATCCAGGCACGGTCCTCTTGTTGTGCAACGTGTCCGATTTCACGAGGTTACAAATAATTTCGTGACTGTAGAAATCATTTGGTTGAAAATACCGACCAAACAACAAACGAATGAATTTACGTTGAACACACTAAATTACACTTGTATAAGTCACTCCAATACCGTGCCATACAGTTGAGGCATATTCGGCACGATTACGCACCACTAAAGAAAACAAACGTATAAAAAGAAAAATATTTAGAAAAACAGAGTGTTATTCGCGTGATAGTTCCCATAGCTCTAAAGGAAGCATTCGTAATTGTAGTTGTATGATGATTTAAATTAATCGCAGTACACAAAAACTTCGAGATCACGGATGACCTTGACACGAATAATATCGGTGGAATCTGATGTATAGGGAAAATGTAGAATTTCACGCTCTCTAGAAAAGGACACAACTTTCGTCTTTGGCTCCTTGAGGAATAAGCTATTTGAAAGACACCACACCGATATAGAATCTATATGACGCTGAAGATATTCACAATCTTCAGCCAATTTAACCACCGTAAACAACTTAGTATCGTGGTTAAAACGTACAGCGCAAACAGACGGGACAGAAGAGAGGAGACAAACAATCGCTGAGCTTACAACTGAGCTTGTATCGTCAAGGCGCAAGCCTATATGAGACTATATACGAAAGGGCCCACACGCACACAATGACACACCGCCAGTTACCAGCACCATTATCGCGAATGCTGTAGTCGTCCAAGGAAATCTAACTCTTTACCAGATAGCGAAACAGACGATGCGCTTACACAATCTTCCTTTAAGAGCGCAATCATCTCCGCTTCAATGATTTCCGTGGTCAGGGCATTGCCGCTTCTTCCAATGACTCAGCTTTTTTTTAATTCTGCATCTCACCCACAGTCACGACAATGAATGCCCAAGTGTCCTTAGACCACCCCGTTTACATTGTAATAATGTTCTCTCAACCTATCGTTCAGGCATCTGCCAGTCAGCCCAATGTATTTCTTACCACAGGAAAGGAAAACTTTTCCTGTGCATTCAACAGACCGATTTTGATGCTTCTTAGCACAGCCCAGAGACCCTCCCCCCCCCCCCCCCCGGCTGCAAGATTGACATTTCTGCAAAAGTTAGATAACTTGTTAGAGGCAGAAAAAACAACGGGGACATCTCGCTTGCCTATTTTCTTTAAGCCATGAGAACTTTATGCAAGAACGTAAACATTTTTTCTTTCTTCCTTGGGAACGTCGAACGCATCTACAGCGGCTTCTATTTTAATTTTATTCAATAAAGTGCCTGCGACCGACGTCAGTAGTGTTCCGGATACTCCGCTATAGCCAGCCGGCAACAGGCAGGCGGCGCCAGCAGAGTGAGAGCCCACGGTTATACCCTGTCTCGTCGTAACTTGGCAAAGGGTGAACGATAAGCCCCACATTGCATGCCGAAGGCTTCGAAATGCGCGACGTGTACGAGCGCAACCCACACATATTGGAGCATGACGCAGCGAAAAGCCTGATACTTCTTCGGAGTAGAGGCGCGCTACGGTGATACGCAGTCACGTTCCCATTGGCCCGCGAGGGCCGTAGCTTCCGCTGTACTGGCATGTTACGCGATCACGGCTTCCTGGGTTACCCAGTATTTCTTGCTTCAGACACTAGGCTAAGCGGCGCCACCAGAGTAAAAGTTCACGTTTGAACAATGCAGCCGCCACTCCCTGGGGTACCCAATATTTCTAGCTTCAGTCGCTAGATGGCGCCAAACCAAACAGCATTGCAGGTTGCCTATCAGGGGGCGGGAAACTTGGGCGTTAAAGCGAATCTGTGCGCGATGGGAAAATGACTTTTTTAAAGCGTTCGTGAAGCGCAGATTACGATGCCCCTTTTTACCAATTTGAAATGGGCAGATTGATAAGATAAAAGTGGTTTTAGTCCACGGAGTTCGTACGACCAACAAACGCTTTCTGCTAAGAAGTGAAGACGGAGGTCGTGGAAACGCATGGACCCATTAACAGCCAACTCGTGAGTTAAAACAAATGTGGCCAGATAGTCACTAAGAACAGATGAAACATTTGATACCAGGTGGGTCACATCAAGGTTTGTACAATATAAAATCACAAGAAAATCGTCAACATTTCTAAACTTTTTCACCACATTAGAACCGCCTAAAATGTTATAAAAAACCTCAGTCGGTGTGAGCAAGGTACTATATGTCGCAGAGAATAGATGCACAATGAAAGACCCTATACACACTCCCTTTCTTTGTAGAAAGTATATCGAGATTTTTTAATGTTTACCCTTGACACGATGCTTCCTCGTCAACCTCATCGCCACTGCTGTCAGTTGTGCACGATCGTTTGGGTTCTGCATCCGTGCGAATCTGCTGCATCCTGAGGTCAAGGTCTTGTTAGGTTTCTACCACATCGGCAGGACACGAGATAAAAATCTACAATATTTTAAAATGTGAGTGGCAAAGGCAGGTTTGCCACTACCGGGAATGCCTGTACCTGCAGCTGCACAGCACAGAAAGCCCCCCCCCCCCTCCCCCCTGCGCCCAAAAGGAGAGCCGAGAGCACATGGTGATTTCTGACACGACGGCATACTTCGTTTGGGGGCGCACGTTGCCCCAGCTGCGTGGACTGCTGCCCAGAAAGTCTTCGACACCAAACGACTCTGTTCACGCGATAGCAGATGTAACGCTCCCGAATGATGTACTGTATGCCGGGTCCTCGGCAAGGGACCGAAGTTTGCCGTTGAGCCCAGGAAGACGCCACCGGAATCGCTCACCTTTCTGGGTTGTATTAAGAGGCATCAAAATCGGTTTGTTGAATACACACAAAAAACAAATTCCTTTCCAGTGGTAAGAAGTACATTAGGCAGACTGCCAAATGCCCAAAGGATAGGTTGAGAGAATATTATTACAATGTAAACAGGGTGGTATCAGGACATTTGGACATGCATTGTCCTGACTGTGCGTGTGATGCAGCACAAAAAAAAAGCTTAGTTATTGAAAGAAGCGGCAATGCCCTGAGTAGGGAAATCATCGAAGCGGAGGTGATTGCGCACCTAAAGGAAGATTGTGTAAGCGCACCGTCGGTTTCGTTATCTGGTAAAGAGCCAGATTTCCTTGCACGATGCCAGCATTCGCGATATGGTGCTGAGAACTGGTGGTGTGTCATTGGGTGCGTATGTTCCTTTTTCTTGTATGGTCGTCGCATATCATATCGCATCGCTAGAAAATGATATCACTTCACTTAATAAAAATAGCATCGTTAACATTGTATAAAAAAAAGCACATTCTATGATTCATTAACATTGTATAAAAATGCACATTGTATTGCTTTTTATATTTGTTTGTTTATTCGATGATTTCTTTTTGCGTTGTCTGCCATGTAGGGGTGCCAGGGGCTCGTCAAGCTGCATATAAGCAGCTTTTTCCCTTGGTATCCCCCATCATGTGATGGAAAATAAAAGTTGATTTGATTTGATTTGATTTGTATATAAGGTTGCACCGCTTCAGCTGTAAGTTCAGCGATTGTGTGTCTCCTCTGTTCTGTCCCGTCTGTTTGGGCTGTAAGTTTAAATAATCATGCCTTACCAACACGCCCAAGCTTTCATTTTGAACCTAATATCATCAGCAAATAACAACAACTGCGTGGGCTTAATACAAAAAGCGAGATAATTTCGATATGAATAGCGTACAGGGACATTTACTTGAAAAGAAGGGTCTACCTCCGTCTCTTAAGAGTGTGAGGCAGCTACATGACAGAGCATTAGCGTCCCCGGGACAGTGTTTACTGTCCCGGGGACGCTAATGCTCTGTCAGGTAGCTGCCTCACCTCACCTCTGTCTGGAACTGTTTGTTCTAGAAATAGTGAAAGGCTGCAGCCTTTCACCATTTCTGTCCCGGGGACACCACGATACGATCACTCGCAAAAAAAAAAACATGATCGCGATCATGTTTTTTGCGTCCACAAGAAGCTTAGCTAGCTCCTTCAGCATACGAACGTAGTGTTCTCGTCTTTCCTTGTGCCTCGTAGCATCCATGTTTCTTGGGAGAGGTTTGCACCCATGAGTGACGTCAATGAGTTCCCGCGGTGGCTTGCTTGGTGGTATGGGGAGAGGAATGTTCCCATCCCCAGAAAAAACGAACGATAACATCTACGGCCGCGATCATGACAAGAAAGACATTGGTCTGGCCTTTCTCGTATCTGGTTTTCTTCGTTTATCTCGTTTCCCGATTCCTTCTTGTATCTCGTTTTAAATGTATTTGGCAATTTTCCTTCCCTGGGCTGTATGTTGTAGATGCGAGAGTTGAGCCTCCTTCTGTTGCTTCACAAGGTATATGAGGTCTGGGCGGAAGATGCACTCGCTTGCTTCCTTTCCTTAAGTGTGTTGTGGGTGGGAGCCTTAGGGTGTTTTTCTCTCTCCCCTGAGCACGCTTTTATATCCGGAAAGATGGATTTTGGTGAGCCGGTAGAATCTCGCTGCATATGCTGTTTTGGACACTATATAGTACTGCAGTCACGAGATTTTTGGCTGTTTTTTTTTTTTTTTTCAGCTCCTTTATTTTAGTCAATATTCTTCAGACGAGAGTGATGCCTTGTTCTCATTTTTTAACGTCTCGGACGGCCAAGCTTTGTCTATTCTTGGCTGGTACCCCAAGTTAATTCCGAGAATTTTAAGGGAGTCTTTTTTTTTATGTTGGGTCTCCCGCAAAGGTCAGACCCATGTCTTTCTTGTCTTGATCGAGGCCGTTGATGGTATAGTTCGTTTTTTCTCTCCGATGGGAACATTTTTACTTCGCCGAGATGTACTTCAATGCTGCCGAGCCTCTTCTGCAAAGCGACAACTTGAGTTTCTGATGGCCCTTGATGCGCCCAGGTCGTGACATCATCTCCGTACACCGTCGCCCTGAGGATGGGTATACATTACGTTGCCAGAGGGGTGGTGCCATGGCAATGTTGGCTATTGTAGGTGACAGCACCGCGCCCTGGGGAACTTCAATGTTGCTTTTTTGAAGGGTGTCTTTGCCACATTCTTTTTAATATCGTGCTCGGATTTTGTAGACCCGTTCCGAGGGGAATGATTTTATGAAGTCTAGTTGTTTACCCCCCGACGGCTTGCTGCTCCATTTTGCCAATGACTGATTGATGGGGACGGAATTAAATTCCTCCTTGTTATTATTAAATACGATGACTCGCAATTTTTTTTTTGTGGTGCATGCTTACGACGTCTTCGTATATGATACGTGTCAGCTTTCGCGCGTGAACAGGTTCGATCAGAATCCTGTTTGCGTTGGATGGAAGATGTCGTGGGTTTCAGCGTTGCACTGAATCCTTGCAAGCACCATTCTTTCCATAAGTGTTGCCATGATTGAGATCAAGGAAATTGGTCGGACGTTCTTGGGGTCAGTTGCTGGCTTCCTGGTTTAGGTATTGGCACTGTGGTGTTATCGTGCCCTGATAAGTTATCATGAGGCACGCATTATCTGTGTCAAGATGACTCACATGCATGAACGCGCATGCCCATCTGTGATCCTGCGATACCTGAGCTGTAAAGATGACAAGTGTGAAATAAAGGATTATTCTGGCTTGGACGGGGCCAACTTTCAGACATCTGAGGTTTTGCTTTCATCTCAGCGGCCAACGGGTCAGGTATGACCAGAGAGAGCTTCCATTCTTCGGTGAGTCGCCCGCGTTTCCAGATCTTTTTAAACCGTTGGTGAATAACAAGAGGGTGGTCAGGGATGCGTTTCTGAGCATGGGCACTGTAATTTTGTCTTCTCCAGGTGCACTCTTGCGTCTGCCCTGTTTATCGCCGCTCCCAGTTCCTACTCTTTGAAGGGGAGGGCTTCAGGCTTGTCTGCAGGTCTCAAGTGGGTTGAGTGGTAAATGACTGCCTCAGGATTTGTTGGGGGTGGCGGAAAGATGTCTCCCAATTTGTTGTGCATTTCTTCTGTTCTTTCAAGACTTAGAGAGGTGTGCGATGATCGGGAACGGGCTGACTCCCTTATTTTTTCCTGGATTTGAATGTATTCCATACGTCTTCAACGCTAGTTTTGCCATCGAAGGACTCGAAGTATCCTATAGCCATCTGTCGATGGATAGTTATTTTACGTACCTGCTTACTTCTTCCGTTAAATGATAGACCTTGTTTAGGTGTTTCGGCTGTTTTCCTTCTCGGTATTTTTTCTAAAGCTTTAGTCCTTTTGTCCCAAATGCGAGGAGATGGTAGTCTGGTTCTGGCGTGCCTTCAGAGGCTTTCCTTACGTCTGTGGCTTGTAGCTTTTGCGAACAGTGCGATAGCCTGGCAGAAATATATGACATCGATTTGACATGGCGGAAAGAAAACGAACTTCAAGCCGCAAATTGTGTTCTGGATTGTATGGCTCTCGTGGGTCATGTTCAAATAAAAAATCTCGGCAAGCATAAATACCCTGTAAGTGCCCCTTTAAGATATGCAGTTCTTGCGGGCGCTTTGTTGTTGTTTCTCAAGTTCTTTTTGGTACTTACCGAAAAATGGGATTGACCAAGGATCTGAGTTGTTCAATCACGCTCTTAGTTTTGTTAAGTTTGAACATTCAAGCTGCACGTAATCGGTTACTGTAAACGACAGAATTTTCGCGAGGACCTCATTTTCGCGAATTTCGCGAATCGCCTACAATTCGCGAAAAATACATCCCGCGAACAAATCGGGCAATATGTGAACTCTATGGAAGCTACACTCGATTCGCGAAAATTAAAACCCGCGAATAATTTCAAATTTTCAGCTTTGGCCCGATTCGCGAAAATTTGAGCCCGCGAAAATTAAGTCGTTTACAGTGTTTGGGAAAGGTTTATCAATACATTCGTCTCGACGCTGTAATAAATCTGTGCACAAAGTTACGCACCCGCACTGTGAGTATATATATGTAACACACCCCCTCAAAAGTGCGCACCATCTAGTAGCTGCTGTGCCAATTATGAGAGTACCATTGTTTGGGCAAAAGGGCTGCGGCGTTCGGTGTGAATTTGGATTAGCTCGAATCGAGAATAAGTGCTACGTCATGGCTCGGCGAGGGCTCTAATCCAATCACACGCTTGTTGCCTAAGAAATGGCAACCGTCAATATTGCTTGACGTGGTTTCGGAAAGGAGCGATTTTGAGTAAACTGCGATGGTTTCTTCTTTGCGACAACAGAAACAACTGTTGAACAATATTTACTACAAAAAAAATAGACTAGCCCCCCCCCCCCCCTTCCTTTTCTTTCTCTCCAGTAAAGCCTCTTGGGGATAAAAAGTTCACTGCAGCTTTCAAGGCCGCGTGAAGGAGAAGACTGACCACAAATTTATCCTTCAGTTGTTTATTCCAGATCTGCCCAAGACACCAATAAAATAAATCACGCCAAAACCTTCATTATTAGACGAGTGCTTCGTTTTTAGCAAGAAATATTCACCCGGTAATAAAACTATTCGCAGAAAGGCATCTATCGATAGCTGTTTTCTATTCATGAGTTTGCTGGATTTCCCGTCTCATAAGGCGATTTCGGGACGAGGCTTATGTCGCATGTTGTTGATGGAGGCTTTGGTTTCGTATCGCCGACGCATGTTCCATTTACGCATATCTGTAAAAAGTAGACAAAACAGCGGACCAGGCCTGTAATGTTCAGCAATATCTCACCGAATATTAGTACTGCATATGATTGTTGAAGAATATCTGAAGGGACCCTAAATTATTTTTTTTGCTCGTACTTTTTTGTTCATATTTTTTTTTCAGTGGCACGGGGGTGCACAGGAAGCACTATACATGTGTATAGTTCAACCTAAGTGGAAGTCTATTATGAAATTGTTCGACATGGTATGAGAGAGGACCAGCTATAAATAACATAACAGAAGCGCACAGGTAGCGTTAATTTTAGTTTGCAAATGCTACGCTAGCGCTTTATTTACCCTCCCGCTATCCAAATGTATGTAGCATTAACAAAAATGATAAGGAGAGATAGCTTAATTGACTACACTTGCCTTCATTTGTCTTTATTATCAGACTGCCTACTGAGGTGTTGTTCTACGGAAAAAGTTTGAGTCTGTGGGATGATGGATGGGTATCTGATTATGGGTATTGGAACAGTGATGACTCCGAAGACTCATGAAACGAATTTGATTTGATTTGGTGATGTCACCGCTATCTCTAAGCGGAGGGTTTCTTTGATTTCTTCATTATATTATTTAAGAAACCCTTAGTTACCTTGATAAATAATGATGAATTAGTTAGGGTTAACATAAGGTTGATGACTTCAAAACTGTGTCGCCTAACCATTTTGATGCCACCCACCTGACCGCATGGTCCGCAAGGAAGGCCATTCGTCAGATATACGCGCTGTGAGGCAGTAGTTGTACCATAAGTGTATGTACATGTAAAGCTGCAACCATCGAAATCCATAGGCTGGAACAAAAACGTTTTGCGAAATATCTATCAAAACCGTCAGTCGATAAAGAAGTAACAGAATATAAAAAAATAATAGACCTCTTGCAAAATCGAAACGATCCTAGCAGCGTGCATCCTGGCTACCCATTGGCCACAATTTCAGTTTCGATTTTCCAGTCTTACTTCACGACATCCCGTCGACCAAATAGAGTGCTTGCGTTTTAAAACATGCGACCCCAATTAAATTTATAATACTGCAGGTGTTGCCTACCAATACAGATAAAATGCTGGGTCACGTTTTTGTTTTACCTCCCTTAGTACCAGAGTTTGTGCGGATGTAAACAGCACTATGAAAAGAAGGCACATTGGGGGGTTGGAGGGGGGGGTCGTTGGCCGAGTGGGCAAGCGCATACCAGCTCGGAGCACGTGGGAGGAAGGCTCGCGCTGCAGAACCCAGAGATCCTGGGCTCAATCCCTACCACGGTGTAAGACACACTCTTTAGGTGAGGACACGGCGGGGCTGAACGCGCGACGCGAGGAATCTGATAGTGTTCGTTCGACGGGCATTCGAAAGCTGCATTATTCCGCGGCCACCGTGCCCGCGGCTGACAGTGTCGCCGGTGGCCAAACGGCGAAACTGTGTGAGAGCGAAACACATTATCTCGTTGCCATGACACCTCGGTACACCGTGGTCTTTCTGCACGAGCGACAACCTCGCTGGAGCTCTGCGCGTGTGGAGCATGAGGCGACACGAGCCGTCTTTGCCGTGCCCACGGGTCGACGAGTCATCTGCCGGCACCGCTTGAAACCATAGTTAGAGAGAGAAAGAGAGAGAGTGAAAAGCGAACTTTATCTGCACTGCGCGAGGAGCGCGCTGTCCTCACCTGAAGAGTATTATCTTACACCGTGATCCCTACCCATGCCCGTTTCAAACTGAATGAGCATCGTACCTCCGTGCGGTCTTGTATTATTGCTGCGTGGTGCACGTTAGAGACCCCAGGCTAGCGATTGTGCTGCGCTGGCTAAATTTCTTATCTACAGCTGAGACACCAGACGCCCAGTGGGGATGACTAACTTCCGGCTTTGTAAACATACACATATTATTATTCGAGGCACGTGGAATGAAAGGTATACTGGGAAAGTTTCCCTGTTCCATCTTTGTTCCATCTTCTTCTGAGTGGGCTCAAATTATATGTGAGCCAGGAGGGTTATGCTGCAGCCTTCATCGGTAGCTGCAGGCCACTAAAGTATGGGACGCGGTGTGCGGTATTCCTACTCCTCGCTAAGTCTAGACAGGTCCTTACGGCCGCTGGAGATCGTGTTTCAACGGGTCCTCTCACGAAGATGCATGGGTGTAATGCAAGCAAGCACTTACTTTATTTATTTACATGAAGTGCGGTGATGCACTACTTCGTCAACGGGGCAGTAGAAATCAAAACCCTGCCAGCCCTCCCCACAGGCAAAAACATCTCATAATGCAACTCGCGCACTATTGCATGCAGTGTTTTTGAAAGTAGTTTAATAGTTTCCTCATGACAGCTAGTTGGCGGGATATAATAAACTGAGACAATTGTATCTTTTGAATAACATTTCGTGCCGTCCCCATCGCACTAATGAAGGTAATTTTTGTTGTTAACATTTTCAATCCCGTGAATAATTAGAAAACCTAGGGTATTTAGTTTTAATATTTTGTAAACGACTGTTCATTTTGTCGAAGAGGCGCTTTCAAAATTCAAAACTAACAATCAAAGCGGAAAACATAAAGCTTTTTTTTTTATTCCTTATTGAGTTATTTTACAAAGTTCATTCGACTGCCATGACAGTCTCGTGATTGTTTTAGAAAGCTATTCAGCAGGAAATAGCTTGTTTCATCAAGCACGTTTTTATGCATGTAAAAAAAAAAAAAAAAACGCTTGAGCGTATTTCTTGAATGCCAGGAAACGATCTTTCACAGTTGGGGCACTGGAAAATATGTGCATAATTAAGAAGGGACTACGTTATAAAGTAGCAGCCCGATATGATCATGTCTCAACTATTTTATACTTAAGCCTGATTGATTGAATTGTAAGGTTGAAACGACCACGCCTGCAACTAATATTTTTGTGCGTGGTGAGTTACTTACCTTGCCATCACCCGGGTAAAAGGCCGGTCGCCGGCACCTCGTCTCCATTCGACGCTCAAGTGCAAGTTTACATGCCGGTGTCATGTGTTTTTTATCTTTATCGACGTATCCGTTCATATCTATCTTTTTTTCTTCCGCATCTGAAATTAACAGGTAGTGGTTATTTGAAAATATTTGTTCCCGCATCGAACTAAAAAAAATTGCTATCTGGAGAGTACTGATTTGTTACATGGGGAGTCGTACTCGCAGGATGCAGAAGTCAATTTGTGCCGTGCTTAGAATTTGACTATATTCCAGAGATAACGTTATAACGGAGAGGCTGTACAATAATATACAAAACCGTACGAAACAAGACACATAAATCAAAAGTCGAAGAAAAAAATACAGCCAAGCAAGCCAGGTTATTAAGCTAAGATTTCTCAGGGCTTTTATTTTTTAGGGGGGTGGGGGTATTTGCTCCACAGATTCGATGGTTTTTGTGTAAATTGGTTATAAATTAACCAATTTACACCAAAAAAACCCGAATCTGGGGGAAAAATAAACCCAGAAAAAACAATACCCCCCCCCCCCCCCAATTCAAGGAAAAAATTAAACACCGAAAACACGGAACCCTAGTTATGTCGTTATTTGTGTTTATCACACTTCAAGGGATACTGAACCAAGGAATTTAGTGTCCATAATAAGTGGCGCACGTTCTTTCCGCGAGCCAGCAACCGCCGGAGTGCGCGAGCACACGCCACAAAAATGACGTCAAAGACCTCCATTCGCGGTTAAGGTGAGAGCGAAATGTATGGGCTTCGGGCCATAGGAGAATAAAGACAATTGTTTCATCTACACAGAGGTGTCTGGTGTAAACTTTAAACGATTAATTGGTCTAACAAGGACGTAGATTTCACTTGTAGAGATGAAACGCCTGTCTTTATTCTCCCTTGGCTGGAAGCCATGCATTTCACTGTCCTCTTAAGCGCGAATGGAGGTCTTTGACGTCATTTTCGTTGCGTGTGCTCGGGCACACCGGTGGCTGCTGGCTCGTGGAAAGAACGTGCGCCACCTATTATGGGCACTAAATTCTTTGGTTCAGTATCCCTTTAAAGCTGAAATATTCGATGTTAATCGGGACATTTTGCAGCATCGCTCATCGCGGGAAGATTCCTCAGTGCAGGTAGCTCGTTCACCTAGCCAAAGTGCACACATCCTCACACCATGTTCAAAAAGTGAAAATGATAATATTTTTAATTCTTTTAAATTATGGACGTCGTAGTTTCACCCTCTTGACAGCGTGCAGACAACACACCATGTTACTTTAGGTCGTACCGGAGTCGACGCTACGATCGTTAACGGAGGTAATCAAGCAGCGCCAAAAGCGCACCTTTAAGGTGCTCGTTGTCTTTGTGGGTTAGATTAAACCGACTAACCCAATCGCGCGCAAAAAAAAAAAAGGCTTAGGATCGCGGGATTGTGCATGATTGATTTAGTTGGTGATAGCAAATGAACAAAGGACAAGAGTACCTTGACGATGCAATTTTGGCGCTGTTTTATTGGCCCCATCGGAGCGTAGCGACGAGCTGCCGTCGGACTTAAAGTGAAACGTAGTACAAACGAAAATTAACCTTGCACTAGAAATACCGATAGCCGCATCCATACGCGGGTGGGCCAAACCATAGCCTCCTCTATCCTGACAAAGCCTGGCAGATCACCACGAGACGCGGCCGCCGAAAGTGAAAAGGTAGAGCGGCAGACAACGGATGAGAGGAGAGGCATGTGACAGGCGCCCGGCTGCGGCGAGACGCCGAAACACACTTGTCCCGAGCGATGGAATGTCCGCTCGTACTCCTCGCGTTCTTCCCGCTACAGCTTCTTTTCTCGTCGGATTTGAACACCATGTTTCGGGTCCTCGCCGCTGCAAAAGCTGTGCGCTGACGTCCAGGTTCCCCGAGAAATGTTGTGTGCTACCAAGTCCTCGCGCTCCACTCTATGGCTCCGTCGTCGAACTGCCGGGGCTATGGCCAAACCAATGCATTGTTTTATTAGGTATAGTTATGTGTGCGTTCTTGAACTGTCACAGCTTTGAGCGTCACACTCTCAAGAAAAAAGGGTGTAAAAGGGTGTATTATTACACCCTTTGTCCCATATAATGCACCCCAAAACTTCAATTCGACGTACAGCGCCCTACAGTCGAACAGACGGCCCAAAATTTTACGAGGGGCTTGATAGCCGTGTGGTACAACTTATTAAAATAGCTAATGTACGTTTTACTGACTACAAAAAACATAATCGGGGTTTTCTGTAAAAGCTCGGTGTTTTCTTACTGTGGTCTTTGATACGTACTTTAGCTATTTAAAAAGTTATGTCGCACCGTTATCAAGCCCCTCGTAAATTTTGGGGCCGTCTGTTTGAGTATAGGGCTCTGTACGTCGAAATGAAGTTTTGGGGTGTATTATATGGGACAAAGGGTTAACGATACACCCTTTTACATCCTTTTTTCTTGAGAGTGCAATAAGCCGCTTCTGAGCATCTGACACAATATATATATATATTTTTTTTCTTGGATAATAACGGTACCGAGACTACACATATGACTGAAGGGACAGTAGGGGGAAATCAAGTGGACAAAAATATCTACAATTTTCGCTTGTATTTGAGTCACGAGTTGCTTCTCGTGTTCAAGGATTTGTTTCTACAGTCGGGCAAAGAAGTGCTTCAAGAAAGCAGTTCTTTGCTGGTGGCCTATACTAACACCAGTTACATGAATATGCAGCACATGTACAGACGCAATAAAAATGTATGTGATCAGATCTGAATTTGTGCACATTTTACTCGTGGCGAAATTATTACGAAATATATTGTAAAATCCTTATTGCTGCGAAGGCGTTTATTTTTTTCAGTTGATTATTTATTTTTGTTTTACACATGTAACATAGGCCGACGCTTTTATGGTATAAACTTCAACAATTCATGCTAAAGTAGGACTTAGTAAAAACGTTTAATAGAGCTGACTCTGGTGAATGTTTAGTGGCATTGTAGAGGATTTGTGAGTCCCGGCGATGGCAACATGAGAGTTGTTTACTGACAGTCTTGGCTGAAACCGTGTCCAAGAAACCGCATCTGGAGGTTTTCTGAGGAGTCTATGTTGATTTCTCCCGGTAAGTTTTTGTTTAAATTTCATTCGTCCGAAACGCGAAGAACCACGCGACCGCTTTCCTCGAACACGTTTGTTTCTCTTTTAGCGTTCATATAATATTGCTCTACCTTTGAAATATTATGCAGCCGATATCGCGCTTGATATTGCTGTTTACTTCATTTCGTGATGCCAGCTCCAGGCAAAATCCAACACTACATTCTCGGAAATCTGAAGCGTCTACTTTCCCGCAAAACACTTGGAAGACCCAATAGCTTCGGTGTACGGAGGGGGCTCGCCAAAGGAGAAAACTGAAAATACCTTTAAATATAAAAAGAGTCCTTGCTGTGGCAACTTTTGCTTTTCTTGCCTTTATCAATTTGTTTTCTATCCTCAAACGTTCAGCGGGTTTTAACTCGAATCTAATCGCCGTGGCACGTAACATGGCTAAATGTCATGCTCAGTGCCAGAGCAAAAACGTTTTTTTAATATATTTGTAGCCTCGTTATCCACCGAGCTCTCCCGTGGATTGCAGCGATGGAGTTTCCCAAGTGATTTGAGGCAAAGTAAACGTTCCAGATTTCTTAGAGTGAAGCGATCATGTCGCGTATTGTTTTGTAATACCCTTAATTGCTTAACTCCCAGTGCAATTTCCAAATCCGCCATACCCTGTGGGGTCGCGACCACCTCTTTGTGTCCTCAAGATAATCCAAATTCTCGAACGGATTTAATACAAGAAAAGTGTGCAGTTCAACAGTGTAGCGTGTGTGAGACCCTCGAAGTGGTTTTGACACGAAAATTAAACGGATAGAGTATTCTTGACATGGAATGCTCAGAGGCTACTAATTACTATATACATGCACCAAGTTACGCGATTTTTAGAGCTCTGGGAAATACAATAATCAATTTACAAATTTTTTATAATTTTCATTTGGCGACCAGGCAACACTGCTCAAGTTAGTCACACCATGGTGTCCATAAACCACGTGGTCATGAACGCTTTCTCATTCTAGGCGCCCCCAAGATCGCCCAAGCTCTCCTCGCCGCGGTACGATCAAAACCGCTCACGCAACTCGGCAACCCGAACGCTATTCTCGCTCTCGCCCTGGCCCGTTGACCTTCCACCCTGCATGCGCCTGCGAGAAATTCCCGGACGACGGTGACCACGGCGATTTCATCCGTAACTCGCCCTCGTTGGAGCTGATCGCCAGCGAATCGCAGTCATTCTGCGATCAATGTCGAACACTTTGACAAGGCGAGTGATGCCGTTGACGTGATCGTCACGGACCGCATGCTCGAAACGTAGAAGGTAAACGAGGAAGCTGAAGCTCGAGACGCAAAGAGAGCCAAGTCTGTGAGTGCCTGCAAGGAGTTACCGCGCTGAAGACTGGCTACGTAGCCAGCCTCCCAACCACGGCGGCCTTTTTGAATGGGGCGGATCCGAGGGACCCGCATATAATTCGATTTATCCACGAAACTATCGCGCAATTTTCAAAACAAATTTAGCAGGATTATAGGAACATACAATGGGTCCTAGCGGTATAGTTATCTCATATTCTGTTTGGCGTGTAATAACCCCTTTAAACGTCATGCGCAATACTGAGTTCTTTATGTCATGAACATATTAACAATACTTATAACTACCTCGTCAAAGCTATGACGTTCTAAAGAATTACTTGAAACAACTACCGACGTTCAAAGGGAAGCACAAATGTTTCTAAATTTTTTTAGAAATAAAAAAACATTTTTGGGAAAAAAAGCATAGACACTTTTATGCTTGTCTGATTTGTATATGTTAATTTGACTTACCGATTTGAAGTGCCGGTAGGATAAGCACCACGGCGAAGATTAGGAACTGCATCTTGCTTAATGGCAAGGTCCTTCTAAAAGAGCAACGACAACATATATATATAGCCTCGAAACTCGACAACTCAACTCCTTCGCAGAATAGAGGCAACGTGTAAAGTTTTCTGAAGTGAATTGTTGCACCATCGATGTATACATATTTTGCGAAAATTATTGTATCACGCATGTAAACGGATCGACCAGGGTAAAACTGAAGATGAAGGTTTAATCGACGATTATGTGCCAGAAAGAAAAGAGAGAAGGAGCGTCGGAAAGCACAAGCGGGCGTAGTGGTGTCGACATGACAGGATGGCTTGAGCGAGACTGCGAGAAAGAATGATACGTCTGTTACACGGGCATCCATAACTAACTGCAGAGAAGCTAACTGCAGTTACTCTAAAGCTGAAGTTTTATGCAGTTACATGGCTGACCGAACCGCGGTTAGCACGCAACCATAGTTAGCGCAAACCGAGCTCCACGATCTCAGTTTGGGCTCGTTAACTGAGCTGACGATAGCGGCGACTACGGCATTGCCGGCTATCGAACCGCTAACTATTTCGGAATGCCAGGGGACACACGTAGAAAGAACCGCGAGGACAAATGGCGCGGAAAGAAACATGTGTCAGAGACAGATATGCAGAAAAAGCAATCACACCATGTCGCGGGACGGGGCGAAGCCCGCACTCCTCGGGCGCTGCCATTGATTCGGGTCGATGGCATTGCGGCTTCCCTCACGTCGCCCATGTTCTTTATTTATATTAGGGGTTTCGATAATTGTTTGTTAGGCGCCACAAATAGAATTATGGGTCGAGTAACTCGTTTTAAACAGTTATCATGAGTATAAAAAAAAAAAATGTGTCCTTGATCTGAACACGGGACATTGCAGTTGGTTTTGTTTCGGCTTCAATCCCCTCAACTGCAAGCGAAATGGCAGTGTAAAGGCGCCTTCGCACTGAGCAAAAAACGCGCGTTGCGGTCCACGTCGACGCCGGCGTCGAAAAAGACGAAGCATTCACACAGGGCAACGGGCAACTCGACGTCGGCGTCTACTCGGGAACCTCGCGTTTGTCGAGAGAACACGGAGTTTTTTTATTCGTCTGCTTCGTACGATTGTTGTTGATACGCTCGGAGACAACCGTCTTCACTGACTAGACAACGGCGATGATTATATATATACGTTTACACTCCGGTTGTATGCAGAATATGCGAAAGGTGTAGTCGTCACCAAAAAATGTAATAATAAGAAAAACGGAGAAACACGTAAAAATAAAAAAAAGGCGCAGAGCCCACGCGCGCCTGCGGAAATAAAGAGGTTCTCACATGACACAGACGGAGGTAGCCGAGTGCCGGGGCCGGCGTAAAAGCGCCGGCAAGAAGGAGACGTCCTACGAAGTTGGAGGTTCCCGCCGCACATTTCAGTGCTGCATGTTAAACTTTTTTGGGCGAAGTCGCCAGGACACGGCCTAAAAGCCACCAGTTTTAGTGAAAAGTCGCTGAATGGTTATGATGATGATGACTTACGATATGCGATCCAACCATCTACATGATGATGACCTTTTTCGATTTTTTTATTTCGATTGTATAAGACGTGAAGGTTTTTTTTTTTTAAACATTATTTTAAATTATTTTTTTGTGGTGACGAGACAAGTGAATAGTCAGAGTTGGCCGTCCCATTCCCAAGGGGCTCGCCAACATCTTGAGTGACTCAAGGCGTTGGCGAGAAGATCCTGGTTTAAGAACAAATTAGCGGAAGACTGTCTGCCTCATCCTCATCGAACAAAACTCTCGCTTCAACACGCGCAGTTTTTTTTTGTTTTTTTTTTGCGATGGTTACAAAGGATTTTTACAGCGGAGCTGTTAAGCGCTAGTTTCCCCAGGATCGTGTCCGGTAACAAACAAAATGTCGACACAACACTCTGGTTGCCGCCGTCGCTCATATATAATAATAATAATAATAATAATAATAATAATAATAATAGTCTTTATTTTATGTGTCCACAAACAGCACAGGGCCTTTTGTGTGGTACACAGCAAATGCTGACAAGATAAAAAGTATAAGCACAAAGAAAACATAGCTATCCCAAAAAAGAACTCACAAACAAACATAGAACACATAGCGACATCTGGCAAGCAAGATAAGGTAAAAGAAGAAGAGGCAAAATACAGCAACCCCCAAAACCGGGCGATATACCTGTCCAGAGTGTAGTGTGGTGCCGGTTGTCTGCTTGCCGCCGTCGCTCATAGATCGCGGCAACCTCTTCAGCCTCGGCAACCAGACAACTGGTTGCTGCCGTCGCTCATAGATGGCGGCAACATTTCTTCGGAGGAACAAGAGCGGGAACGGAAGGAGCGGCGATGTGCGCAGCAGCGCGAATGGTTCCGCAACCGCCGTGAGGCCGCTATCGCCTCAAGTTCCACTGCGTCGAGCGCTTCAGATTTCCCTTGCAAAAAAAGATCGCTTGCCTGGAAAGCCACCGCCAAGAACAGAAGCTACAGCTCCGCTGCTCTTCCTTCTTCACCAGAGTGGAAAGACTGTAAGGTTCTTTAAACACTTGATAATCTCTGAAAAATGGAATGGGTCTAAAGTGGTTCGGGGTCGGAGAATGCATTCGTTTTCGTGTTAACCGGCATCAACCAACATCACCTCACCCACAACAGGATGAATAAAAATGAGTGACAACCAGAGCTGTCCCCTGGAAGCCACGGGATATCAACTGCATATTTTACCCCCGTCTACGTAGCTTTAGTAACAACAATTTACAGAACTAAAAAAAAAAAAAAGTCGCTAGACTCCATAAACACAAGGTTGTCGTTACGATGACTGAAAACACTCTGAATTTAGCGACGTTTTTCAATACAAAAATAAGCAAGAAAATTCACCCCACGACGCGCGTTTTTCCCTGTGTGAATGCGCCTGAAGGCGAAAATGCGGAGGGGTCGAGGAATTTATGCCGTCGCCAATCGGGGTTGGAAGCATTTCAGCGTGGAAAGAAGCAAGCCGATTGGAACCTCTGACTGTGAGCAGTGTTTTATTTGCGTGTATGACGCTGTGAAACTCCTCTTAATCGTTTGTGCGGAAGCCGCACCGAAGTTAGTAGTGTGTTCCGACCTCCGACTGTGCGAGAGTGATCACTGACAATGTGTTTTTAATATTGTTTGTGTGCACGCCACCACTACGCGGTACAACCGCTCTCCTTCGAAAGCACTATCGCACATGCTGCGTGCAGCGTAAAAGGTTCAGACGCGCGGGCGTAGCACCGTTCTTTGTTTGCACAAAAACGCAACAAAAGAACACCTTCTAAAGCTGCCCGCTCCAGTCCGTGCCTTTCGCATATGCTGTATACAATTGCCGTTGCCCATTCAGCGAAGACGGTTGTCTCCGAGCGCATATGCAATCGCGAAAGCAAGGCAACAACAATCGTACGAAGCCGACGAATAAAAAAAAAACACTTTCAGCATTTCCACTCTGGTGAAGAAGGAAGGCCAGCGGAGCTGTACTATGGAAAGTAATGGCCGGCTGCAAGTCGGCAAGCCAGGGCGGAAAGGCTGCCGCCATATATGAGCGACGGCGGCAACCAGATCCGTGGCTTGGCCGCCGTCGCTCATAGATGGCGGTAGGCGTCCAGAGTTCGGTGTCTTCATTTCTTTGCGGGGTACACAATCCTGGGGAAACTAGCCCTTAACAGCTCCGCAGTAAAATTCTGTGTTCTCTCGACAAATGCGAGGTTCCCCAAGAAGACGCCGACGTTGGGTAGCCTTGTGTGACTACTTCGTCTTTTACGACGCCGGCGTCGGCGTGGACTGCAACGCGCGTTTTTTGCTCAGTGTGAAATGTGAATGCGCCTTTCCTTATGGATCAAAAATTAAAACAGCGAAAACATGTCCAAACCAGAAAAAAAGGCAATACGTCACGTCCGGTCGCTCGCTGATTGGCTCAAGCGCTCGCGTCGAGGGAAAAAGCTCGAGGTACACTTAAGCATTTCTTATGACTTGTGAATGCGAAAGCGTGCAAGCCGCTCGTCTGCTCCCTTTTTCGTCTGCTGCGTACTTTCCGTCACCGGTCGGCGCGTGTGCTCCCCTGGTGACCTTGGACGCTCCGCGCTGATGGACACGCAGCGCCATGGGGTGAGCGGTCGTGGAAACTGACGGGCGCAGCGGCCAATGGGAGCCCCGTCGACGCGCGCCATCCATTGGAACCCAAGGCGAAATCCATCAGCTTTACTTCGCTCCTTTAGGATCGGGGAAACTAGGCGCCGTTTTCGCGCTTCAAACTGATAACGTCAGCTCGCTCCACGGGACAGTTAATGCTTTCGCATTAAAATTGGGTCCAGAGGCGTCATTTCCCTGCGTCACCCTCCTCGGCGCGCGACTTTTTTTCAATACAAAAATAAGCAAAAAAACTCGCCCCACGACGCTCGTTTTTCCGGAGTGTGAATGCGCCTTAACACCATCTCAGTTCAGTCTGGCCAAACCACGGTTAGCGGCTGCTAACTGCCGTTTGCCTAACCACAGTTAAAACCGCCCGTGTAACTAGGGTATGAGTCGGCAAGGTTGCTCATGGTTCCTTATCTGCTACAATCGGTATCTCGAATATTCCACCTAGAATGTTCGCGAGTGACCAATAGGGCGAGACTGACTCGGCAGGGTCATGTTGGCCTCCTTATCCTTTACACTCAGGGTAAGAGTATACTCGAACCTTCTAGAAGTACGGAAAAGCGTTCTCTCTCGGTCATGCACGCGGCAATACGTGTGATTAATCCGACGAAATGCCCAAGTTGGAAAATATTACAAGAACTTCGGCAATAAAAAATGATCAATAGTTCTGCAAAATAAATAAAACTAAATTGGAAAATTAATATACAGCGGTAGTGCCCAGACGTGGCCAAAATCCACGTGATACAGAATTGCTATTGTAATACCGTGCCTCCTGTTTGACACAAAGTCGAATGTCCCTCTTTCCTCATCGTAAAAAATACCGAAAATGTATTTAGAATTCTTTACACAGAATATTTTCAAGAAACTCAACAGCATTATTTAATCGAATAATTGTTTCAAAGCCAGTAAGGAACTATGAAAAAAGTCACAGCGTCTCTTATGTTATCCTGAAGACGACTTGAAGGAGAAAGCCCAAGCGCCAATGCATTATAGACAGACACACGATTTACGGATATGGCGGTACCCCTCTGGCCGCGGCGGAGGGGTACCACGTCGGACTTGTGAACGAAAGGTCGCTGGTTAAACGCCAGCCAAAAACCAAAACTAAATTTCTTCTTGAAAAAAAACAAGCAAACAAACAAAAACCGCCTCTGCTGATTTTGGCACAAGTAACGCCATCTTGTGTTCCAGTGGCGAACCGTGGTTTTTTCTACCTTTCGTGCCTCGGCGTCGATAATATCGTCTTTTCCGCTGTACAAGTCGCGGTTTAGTCCCAAATTTCAATCGGTGCAAATTTCGATCGGTGCACCGTTGTATAAGATGCAATCGGTGCATCTTATGCAACGGTGCGACTGATATGTGATTTATTCTATAAGTATAAGCCCCGAGTGTGCAAATTTGCCAGGGGTCAAATTTCCCACGGGGAAAATCTGCACGACTGGGTTCATAATTACTTATTTCTCTTATAATTAATTAGCTACAATATTGAAACTGGCTCCCGCTTGATATTATGCCGCGATCATAATACGAATATGCGAACCTATCAATGCACTCTCGTGGACCGTGCAGAAAGTGCGACTAATACTAAGGTGCGACTTACGGACCATAAAATATTGTGTATATTTTTCTAGGGAAAGGCTATTGTAAAAACATAGGTCTTATGACTCAACTTCATGGCACAATTTAAGACCTAGTGTTCTCATGCAAAAAACACTACAAAACCAGATGTATTATCCTATGATAAAATGTTGCATCATCCGGCAAAGGAAAATAACAGTTGACCAAAGTTTCCTTCTTGTTATATCCAAACTGTCGACCTTTCGAAATACAATATAAGCCTATAGACCTTTCCAAAAACGAGCTTGTGGCCGGTGCCATTTTGAGCGTTCGTGCGTATGGCGCATGCTTTGCTCGCTTTCCGAAGCGACGAACACGCACGTGCTGGACTGTGAAGATCGCACGCTGGACTGTGATTTTGTAAACATTGGAAAGGTCTATACCAACGAGAACACAATGGAAGCGAGAAAATTTCGCAGTAGACTACATAAAATGCTTAAAGGGATACTGAACCATAGAATTTAGTGTCCATAATAAGTGGCGAGCTAATGTCACACAATACATTTTCCGCCTCAGAAATTATTTTGTTAGATTCAAAACCTTAAAGTTCAAAATATAATAAAAGACAGACCAAGAAAGACAGAATGGACGCAAAACGTCATGCGGTAGACTGCATCTACGTCAATGCTTAGGACGCTTCATGTTTGCCGGCTGCTACTCTGTATTGTTTTTGTACTGCAATCGCTTTTTGCTATAATCATTGCTCATGCTTTAGGCGCTTCACCTGGGAGCTACAACGATGAAGGTAACACTGACTGAAAGCGTGAACATTTAGGTTTTACTAATAACGAAGTTCCTGCTGCACCGCCTCTACTAAAACACAATGCAAAACATCTAGATGGCAAGTACTGCGAAGTTCGGTTGTCGTATATATCCGGGAAAAACGTTAATACCTCCACGTCAAATGCGACCACTTTTTTTTTTAATGGCTTCACTTTAACTTGCAAAAATTGCAAAATTCGATTCATTTTTTTGCGAGAAGCAGCTAGATGAATGAGTTATTGAATAGACCCAGTGCTTAACAGTTGGACAGCAGCAGACCTCACAAAATGAACCGAGACGTTGGACAAGAAACCGCAAAAGTGGAGTTGTTAACTCTTCGCGTAACTCTACATATAACAAAAAAAAAATTATCCAAATCAGACAGCTGATGTGTGCCTTGATCAGCAATACATGCATCCGTCGTTTTCGTGTACTACTCGGATTGAATGTTCTTTTAGTGATAACCGTCAATGGCAGGCGTCGGCAACCATTTCGCTGTCGTTAACCAAATCAAAATTTCTACTGCCGTCCATGCGTTTTAGCGGACCACACGTTCGTAGTGCTGAAGCCAGAAGGATGGCGTCGGATTGCGTGGGGCGACAGACATGAAGACAACGGGGGGCGTGGTCTGTGGCGACTGCATGGGTGCTCATGGCTGGTCTCGTCGACAGTTTGGTCTTGCTCTTGGCTGGCACGAAACCAAACTCCGCGGGCTTTTCTTGAGTACGGAGGCTCGTGCCTCGGCTTCCTTCTCGAAAAGTTTTTTTTTTTTCGCTGGCGGGCGGGCTAGCACTGCGGTCCATCGAAGAGTAGGCTGCACGGGTTGTACCTCGTACCTCCACCAAAAATGTCACGAATGATAATGTATGAGGTGACGAATGACTGAAGGAAACTAAACGTTTATTGGGGCGAACTTGAGCCCAAATAAAATTGAAAAAGGTTAGCGTCGCAGGTGTAGAAGCCGGCGAAACTGCAAGATCAAGTGCTGGGGCGAGATTTACTTCGTACGGCGCAGCGCAGCTTTACAGCCTTCCCTGGGAGCTAGAACATTCTACATCGTTCTTTCTAGAAGTATACATTTTGAGTATGAACAAGCTACACGGCTCTCTAACGTTTTAGAATGTTCTACCATAGCCTCCTTTATACTGATAATGCCTGCCCAATGGTTGGCTTCCTCATGCTTCGCCGTCGTTGCGCTTGCTTCCCAAATTTGCCACTAGAGGCGCCAAAACTCCATACAAAAATGCAGACGACGCTTCTCCGCTGCCCGCTGCTACAGTCCACTGTGACGCCATTTGTGAATTGAATACATTTGTAACCCGTGCTACATAACTAGCGCAGGGCACCGTCAGTATAGTTTTCATATATAAAAGAAGTCTTAACCTTTCTTTTAGCTTTCACTTCTTGGTTTTGTTTCTATGCTGAAATGTTACCAGACCTCTGGTGCTTGTCACAGCGACAACAGTAGTAGTCAAACCAAATTATAAATGAGACAGAGAGGCTGGCGGACGTTCACGACGTTGCAACAGCAGCCACTTGGCGTTTTTATAGCTTCTGGAGCAGAGCCGGACAACATACGACCCGCGGACCACATGCGGCAGTCAAGGGATTTTTCTCAGGACCGCGAACGAGCCTTCGCTGACCGAAAACCTGCGCACCCGTCGGCAACGCACTGACCGGGGATCTTAAAATACATTTTTTTCAATTTAAAATTTTTTTTTAAGCTCACCGTTTTTTGTTTGTTTTGACCGGTTTCTTCTGGTCTGGACTGTTTTTCATGGATGCAGTTCTAGAGCTTTAACGATTTCCTAGATAGTGGCTTGTTGAAGAAGATCTTCTTGAGGTCACGCTTGTCAGACACGGATGCAGAGTAGTTTGTGGAAATTGGCCTGAAATACTTAGTAGACAGAATTTGCAGGAAATTTTTGTAATGGTTTACATCTTTATCTGCCTTTGCGCATTTCAGAACGCCATGGTGCATAAGTGTATCTACGCAAGTCTCATCAGCTACATACAAAGGCGTTTTCAGCATATTTCGTTTTTTTCAGTAAAACCTCTAAGAAGTTCTTCAGCGCATACAGCACCCTCACTAGCTTCTCCGATGGATAGTTTAGTCCTGCCCTGTCCTGGTGCCTGATGATGGAATCACTGTGAGCCGTAGAAGCCTGCTTAATAACCAGTAGGAAGCAGTCACTGCAGTTGACATGTTCATTCACCACCCGTGCCAAATATCCACCTTCTACTACGTGACGCCACACGCACACCGTGTGGCGTCACGGTGTGCGTGCCGGGAGCTGCAGACAGCCTCGTGCTATTGAGCTATGCCGGCTATGGCTAAGCGCTCTAGAGCTCTGAGAATCAAACGACAACCGAAAGAAGTTACTCGTGTCACAAAAACATTACGTGATAACGTGACCTATTTAAGCACGTAAGGTCACGTGCCACGTTACCGCGTAACCTAACATGAAAACTTACGTTATCACATAGCTTAACGTGATAACGTAGCTTACACTAGCTACAGTGAACTGTAGTAGCAGATAGCGGACAAGCGTCGTCTGCTTTTCTGTATGGGGTTTTGGCGCCCCTAGTAGCAAATATGTGAAGTCGGCGCGACGACGACAAAGAAACCATTGGGCAGGCATTTTCAGTATAAAGGAGGCTATGGTTCTACTCATATAAAAAAAAATGGATGGTGCATAGGTTTACTATGCTGCATAAATTTCTGTAAAACTACGGCCACAGCTGAAGAAATGTCTACGGGCTCCTGCTGCATGACGATGTCGGGTGCACAAGAAGCAAATGCCCGTGGCTCGGAGTCCGGTAGAGACAAATGTGCAGCCCCCCGCGCCACCATTTTTTTTATTTTTTTTTTTTTAACGCTTTGGCAAGTCGCGGAAGAGAGTCGCGTGAACGGCCCGTGCAGCAGAGCACGCGAGCTCGGCCGCTGTCCGGAGTGATGGGCGAAGATTGTTGAATCACGGCTGACGGATCGGCGTCTGTCGTCGCTTCAATCAGGCAGGAGCGCGTCGCGGTGAAGCGAGCAAACGAGCAAGTCAACAGATACGAAAAGAAGCGCGTGCGCACTACGCGATTCTTGGCAGCAGGCGACGCGCCGTCATGGAGCGCACCGGTGTTATCTGTGTGACGTCACTTCCGTGACCAAGTTTTTGTGACATCGACTTCCCAGCTTTGCACCCCCTTCCAAGTGCGGAGAAAGACGTGGTTCTACGTCAAAACGAAAAGCGGTGGCGGAATTTGAACCTTGGGCATCTGCGTGGAAGCCAAGCGCGTTGCCTACTTGGCTAGTTGCGCACTCGGCAACATTACATTAGTAAATTTTGTTTCTAAAGCGGTACGCTGTCTCATGGGTCGCCTTTCTATTTCCTCAAATAAATTAGAAAAACCTCTCAAGAGATATGGTGTGATTGAATGCAAACTTTAGAGCGAATCTTGAAGTATCATCAATGTTTTTAATCGTTAGCGTAGCTCAGAGAAAACGGCAGGAATAGCATAACATGATAGCTCAACAAACCCGTCGACACCAGTCGGTTATTCAGCGAAAGATGTTATGAACACAAGTTCATGAACACACATTACTCTAGGCGCTTTTAGCAGCATGTTATTGCGACGCAAGCAAATAAGAAGGCTTTGCAATTCTTGAAGAACTTACGTAATGCTTTCTTTCTGCAAGGAACTTGAAGTGGCGATTGATAGTCTGAATTGTGGAAAGTTCTGTGGCTTATTTATGTCCCAGATTGTAGGCGTGTGCGTTGCAGCAACGACTGCATAAAGTCTTCTCGCCAATAGCCCCTCTGGAAGGAAGCGGGAGAAGAAGACAAAAAACAATCCAGCCGAAGAGCAACCTCCCACCCTTGAGTAGAAAAAAGAAAAAGAAAAGAATTTGCGGTTTAAAGTAATTGTTTTTTTGCAGTCTGCACTATTTAAGCGCGTGGCCCTCGACAGATGCTGCGCCTCATGGAGCCCTTTGAATACGAATAAAACTGCGGGTGGAGGGTCTAGGGAGCTGCGAGGAATTTCATTCTACTCCGATGTGTTTAACTCTCGTCCAGCACAACCCAAGTTTCGACTCTGCGTCGGTAGTAGGCTGAAAATTTCATCACTGTTTCTATTTCATTCGAATCCGATAGTCCCTTTCTAAAGTTTTTTGACGGTGTTTACTTCTTCAAACATAATATTTTTAGGCAATCAAACTATGCATCTCTAAAACTTCACATTCTACGCTGTGCGCACCCTGTGCAGGTGCCAAACATGCAAGAATTTAATTTGCCGATTTGTTCGTTATCATCAAAGCGGCCTAAGAGAGTCGTCAACATTGTGAACACGCTGGGTCCACAGCTACCTCAAACAGTCGTGTTTTGCTGCCCCAAGTCCCCAAGCAGTGGATCAATAACCTTAAACAAAAACTATGCGATTGTGCCAGGAATTGGGTAGAAATTACACGTGGGGTGATTTACTCTTCCGACTAAAAGAGATATTTGCAGGAGTATCAAAGTATTTGAGTTTTCAATTCGAATCGAATAGTGATTGACCGAATAATTCGATATAAATTTCAAATTCCTAGAACTATTGGAGTTTTCGAATATTTTGACACCGTATTGGGCCTTTTTTTTAATATTTATGCGTACGCTTCAAAGGCTTCCTATGGATTTAAGTTTAACGCACATTGAGAAACCTTGCTGGACTAAACATTTTAATATTTTGTCGGATATTGTATACTGAAGTCGGTGGGGAACAAAGAAGACGCGGACATAGTATCTATTTGTTGTTGTTTTCTTAATCTTCTAGTATAAAAAATAATACGAAAACATCATGAACGTCCCAAGTTTTGATTTGGAAAAATCAGTCGTAATTATTAATGCAAGATACCACCCGGTACGGGGGGTACAGCCAACATCATGCCTCGATTCACTCGTTATATGATGGAAGACATCGGTTTGCTGGAACTGCTCTGATTAGGGGTGTCGCGAACTTTCGCCGAACCGGATTTTAGGCCGAACTTTCGGGGTTCGACTGGGTCGAACTGGTCGGCGAACCTTCGACCTTTCAAACCAGATTCGACCGGTTGGACTTCGTGGACAGTGTGGCCAGACCTTGACAGAAGCATGTCTAGGTTTGGAGAATGTTTTTTTATGTAAAGGGTTATTTTACTTTTATGAACAGTTGCAAATGAAACAAACTAATTCTAATCACTGAAGAAGTTAAAATCTTAATTTTGTGTACTGTATTAACTGAAATAACCAATCAGTGCTGCCCTTAATTCATCCCTTAGTTATCACCACCCAATCCCCAGCCAACTGGCTAGCCTGTCGCGCATGCGCATAGGAGTCGAACCTGAGTCAAACCTTTGTCGAACTTTTCACAAGAAGTTCGAAAAAGTCGAACCTGGTCGAACTCAAACCTCGACCGGTTCGCGACACCCCTAGTTCTGATCGTCCATCACAATCCCTCTCTCTCTCAAAAAAAAACAACAACAACAAAAAAACAGCGGATTGAAGTGGACATTGTTTAACAGGAGCGGCGGCCCGCTGAGGCTCAGCATGATCGTCGGCGAATAAGATGCCGATAAAGAGAGAACAGCGTTTGGCTAGAAAAAGGTAATCAAGGTAGGCTCGTTTTTCTACGGCGAAGGGCTAACGAGAGAAACGAAATTCGCCTCAAGTTAACTAGCGCAATATGGCACTCACGTAGCCATGCAATGAAGCAACGCAGAAACAGCCCTAATCTGACGTATTGGACTTGTTGGTTTGAAGTGAACATCTTGGGAACGAACTGCGGCAGAAAAACTTGGACAAAGGTAAAGAAACACACACGCCGTCCTGTCGCGTGTGTTCCTTTACTTTTGACCAAGCTTTTTGCCCTTCTCAAGATGTTCACAGAAACTACCCGTTTTCTTACTCCCAAATTAGTAATCATAAGGGTCCCGTGTTTTCGGGGATGGTTTTTCTTCAATTTTGGGGGTGTTTTTTCAGAAGTTTAATATTTTTTCTTAATTTATTTATTTATTGATTTATTTACAATACCCTCAAGGCCTTGAGGCGTTAGAGAGGGGAGTGGGGATTACAATATTGCTGAATCACTTGGCGAAGTGCAGCGGAGTCCTCGATGGCTGCGATGTCACCGAGAAGGCCATTCCAGTCCACAATTGCGTCGGGGAGAAGGGCGTTTTGATGTGCTGTGGAAAAACATCGCGGGCGGGCTATTTTTTTAGGATGATCTAGTCTAGAAGTAGGTTGGCGGAGTGAGAAGTGTCTGATGTAATAGGGGCGAATAATAGACTTTATGCAATAGGCACAGACGAAACATTTTCCGTCGGGTAGCAAGTAAGGGAAGAGAAAGGTCCAATTTTATTCCAGTGAAACTAGAAAAACGTGAGTAGTCAGATTGAATGAACCGGGCAGCACGGTTTTGAACAGCTTCAATACTGTCTGTTAGTGAAGAAAGATGAGGGTGCCAAATGGAGGATGCATACTCTAATTTCGATCGTACTAAGGAAATGTAAAGGAGTCGCTTTAGGTTACTTGGGACAGATCTGAAAGTGCGACGGAGGTAACCTAGGCTTCAGTTAGCAGCAGAAACCACTGAATTAATATGACTGTCCCAAGAGAGGTTTTTATTTAGAAGAACACCGATATACTTGTATGTGCCAGTTTGTTGTAGAGGAACAGCATTAAGAGTAAGAGGAGAGGAAGTTTGGAAGGGGAACGAGAGAAGCGCATGTGTTTACATTTGTTAACGTTGAGGGACATTTGCGAATTACTACACCATTCATTAATAGAGTCAATGTCACTTTGTAGTGCTGCAGAATCAGAGGGAGATGCAATTTTACGATAAACGACAGTCATCTGCAAATAAACACATTGATGAAGACACCTGAAGCGGAAGGTCGTTGATGTAAATAAGGAAGAGTAGTGGACCAAGGACTGTTCCTTGGGGCACACCGGATGTCGGTGCATTTCGGTGTTTATTTTAGCGCCGGGTAACATGAAGGTTTATCAGGGTTAATTGTATAAAACGGCTGCTTATCTACAAATTTCTGGCCCCTTTCAGGACCCATGGAACTTGTGCCCGTCACATAAATAGTTTAAAAAACATCGTCCCGGTGCCGACAACACGAGAAGGCGGGGACCTTGGGCCAGGGTCGTGGTTCCCCTAAAACAAATTCAACCTAAAAAACAGCTTACACGAATTGTGTTTAAAAAAAATGCTGCCGTTTTTTGTTCTTTTTTTTTGCTTTTTTAACCAGATTTTTTTTAAAGAAAGTTTTGAATTGGGATTTTTCGATTTTCCCCGATTCAGAGAGAAGTGCTTGGTGGTCATTTATTGGGTTTATCGGTATCTACCAAAAACACGGAACCCTGCAGTTATAATATTTTGGTCTGAGCAACTACGTCAGCGGCGAACTATAATAAAAGTATGCTTTTGCAGAAGAAAATTATAAGGGGATACTAAAAATTTAAGCCAACAAACGTTACATTTCAATCACCTAAGGCCCGCTTCAGACAGGGCAACTTTTCCAGCAATTTTGAGGTTGCTGGCGGGTTGTTCCCTAGCTTTCGAAGACGTTTGAAGCGGCTGCAGCCAATCAGGGACGCGATATTTTCACGTGACACCCCCGTGGTGGTGATGATGACAGCTAAAGACTTAGTTCTGGTTTGAAATCGATCGTTTTTGGAAATAAACCTTTTCAGAAAGATGAGTTAGTATTCCCAACGCCATTCAAAGATATAAAAACACGTTTTTAGCGCGTAGCTCGGTGTCTAAATATTGCAAGAAAATTCAAAGTGAATGATGATGATAGCAAGTCGGAGCAATTCGGTTGCTGCGTGTGAACGCGGACGGCCCGTGTTGCTGGTGTTGCGACGTCAAGTTGCTGGGCGAAATTGCTCCGTCTGAAGCCGGCCTAAAACTCTAAATATAAAACGAATTGAACATATACAACAATAAAATGTTGTATCGCTTTAATTTTTTTTTTTCAAAAGGTTCCTGACTGGCAGTGAAATCGCATTTTCATGTGGATAGTGTATTCCCCCAAAAACATTGTCACTATGTATAGCCAATTTCAAAGAAATATGTTTTCATTGTAATCATTAATCACATTTAAATTTGTTGTTTTTTTTTACATTTCGGAGATATGTTATATGATTGCATTTTAACATTTTTAGTTAAACACGATTACCATTTACTGACGATTATTTGTTGTATCTTTTACCAAATAAATATGCGGGTGTTTTCTTTTCCTTTCTGATTTATTTTGTTCAGTCGAATTTTGTGTAATGTTTTGAAGAATTGTTATTTAACGATATTGAGCTGCTTAACTTTAGGGATGCAGAGGCCTTGACAGGCACCACGCCTCTATCTCCGCTCACTCATAGTACATTAGACCGCGAAACAAATAAAAAAGAAAGGTGCCATTTTGGCGATTCAGTGTTCAATAAACGGAGAACGTGTGGCACACCTGAGTAATGGACAGGAAATTCATTTCAAATCAACAATCAGGGGCATTTACATGAAGAATTGAAAAGTCAGTTTCCGTGCACTTTTTATTTATTTATTTATTTATTTATTTAATGATCCCTCAGGGCCCGAAGACATTACAGAGGGGAGTGGGTTAACAGGTCAAATACAAAAAAAAAGAATAGAAAACAAAACCTAAGGGCAAAAACACAACGATTCTAATGAGATGCAGGAATGTGATTATGTTGACAACGCTTAAAGTTGATGTGATCACTTATACATGCCACGGACGATAGAAGGTGGTTTCATGAGGCCGTTTTTTTGGGAATAAAAGAATTGTAAAAAGTATTAGTCTTACAGGCAGGAAGACCCATCTTTTGTTGGTGATCAAGACTTGAAGAGATGTAGGAAGATGGAGTTTGCAGTCTGCCACGTAAGGAAGGATTATGAAAGACCTTATGAAATAGACACAGACGGGAGAATTCACGACGGAGTGCAAGATTAGGCAGGTCCAAAGTTAGTTTCATGGATGTTACACTGGCGGTGCGGTGATAATTAGTAAGAATGTAGCGAACAGATCTATTTTGAATGGCTTCGACTGCAGATGTTAATATGTCAGTACCGGGGTCCCAAATGGCAGAGGCATATTCCAGTTTTGAACGAACAAGTGTTTTGTATAGGAGCAGTTTTAGAGATACAGGGACAGACGGAAAATTTCGTTTGAGGAAGCCTAGCATACGATTCGCATAACTTGTTATGTACTGTGTGTGAGTTTCCCAAGATAGACTGGACGCAATATGAACACCTAAGTACTTATAAGATGACACTCGTCCCAAAGAAGTGTTGTTAAGGAAGTAGCAAGAAGAGTCGGTGTGAAGTCGGGAAACAGTCATTGCTTTACATTTTTTCGTGTTAAGTTTCATGTTCCATAAATTGACTGAGATTTAATTAAACGCGCCAACTTGTGACCCGTAGGTCGTTGTTTTCACTCAAAACCAGTTTCTTTTTGTACTGCACGAAGTATGTACAGTGATCAAAATGAGCCATCGAGCGTTCGGCAGCAATGTAAGCCATCAAGCTTAGACGTGTACATGTTGATTTTGAAGTACATTTTGTTTTAACTGAAAAGAGTTGTAAAAGGCAATTAAACATCAAAGCTTCTGTAATAATTTAATAAAAGGTGGTATATGTTTCGGAACAAGAGCAACAACGTAAGAGAAAGTGATTACCTGCTAAAACCGCAAAGGTTCTTTTTTTTTCTCAACAATTCAGATCGGGCGGGTGGTTCACGCACAGCGAACCTCATATCCTGTGAACAAACAAAACAAGAGACAACAGACAATAAGTTCACGCAATAATATCCTTCCTTCCATTGAAGAAAAATCATTTCATGCATCACAGAGATAAACTACGTTGAGAAAGGGTAACTGTTTCCATTTCTTAAACTTGTAAGAATATAGCAAATAAGAAAAAATAATAGGACACGAAGCTTTCCATGGGTAGAAATAGGATGAGCCGTATCGATTCCATAGCGATTGAATAAAGACAGATGCATTTTTTCTATCATACGCATTTGTATGTAAGTAAGACACGCCATCACATACTGCATTAGTTTACTTGGGCAAATAAAAAAAAAACAGCAGTATTCTTAGAAGTAACACACCGTTAGTTTGTTTTAATGAAGATATCGTGCAATCAATGAACAGTATGCTGTGCATTGATTGCACGATATCTAGACTAAATCTAGATAATTTTTAACACTATAGCGTTAAAACATTATCTAGATTTAATCGCAAAAAAAGCCACAATTAACCTGACTCATATCGTTCCCTTTTTTTTCCTTTTTTTAAAAGGAGCTAGGGGTTTATCTGTAAATTAACACTACATAGTTGACGGTACTTAATTTTTTTTCTCTCGTTTCAGCGAAGAGATGCAAACCACACGATAAATTGCTATTTAAACTACATCACTTTGGTATCCCCCATAACATAGTTAAGTGGATCGCTGCTTATTTGCGGGATCGATCTTAATTCGTAGACGTTAACGGAAGTTACTCTCGTTTTTTTTTTGTTTTTTTTAAGGTTACTTCGCGTGTACCACAGGGTTTCTTGCTGAAGCCATTGTTAATTTTAATATATATAAATGATAAAGTTTTCTCCCTGGGCACGGTCTTTTCAGTCCGCTTATTCGCCAACGACTGTGTTATCTTTTCAGCTATCACCTCTACCATAGATTAAGAAGTTCTGAGCAGTAAACTTAATCGTTTGGCCGGTTGGTGTGAGGAATGGAAAATGTTGATTAGTTATGACAAAACTGTTCACATAAGAAAACTTGCTCATTTGACAATCGCCCAACCCTCTATAAAATGTGCTAGCATAGTATCGAATCTTTACACCAAAAAAAAAAGGTATAGAAAATCTCGACGAGATAAAAAAGTTAGTACTGAATTTATTTACAAACGGTTTAATATATTCGACTCCCCAACAGACATGTTGCGGCTGTCCAACTTCCCCACTCTTACTCAATGACGAAAAATAGCTCAATTAAAATTTATTTACTCCCTTTATTTCCATAGACTGGACATTCAATCCCAAAGTTACATCTCACAAGTTGGCAAGCACTCGACAAAGCATCGTCATTCACTCCCCTTAACCCCATATTCGCGAGAACTAATCTGTACAATGATTATATTTTTCTTAAAACAATCGTACAATAATTATTTTTTTCTTAGAACAATCGAAGATTGAAATAAATTACCAAACGAGACTTTCTAATCTCAGATCACATTTCTGTCGTGTCTTTCAAACAAACACTGTCATCACATTACACCCTATTTGGTCTTGCTGCAGATGTTGATTTAGTTTTTATTCGCCGTTTTTGGAAGTCTATCGTGTTTTGTGTTTGTTTGTTTTTTTCTCTAGGGGACAGTCTGGTTCCTAACTGCACATTTTTGTTGTTTATGTGTGCACTTGTTTAACCCCGGTCACAAGGTTTTGTTTATTTTGTATGATAAATTGTATTAGGCAGACTTGTATACGTATGCGTTGTGTTCCTGTGTTTGGCTGTGTGTATTTTTATTGTATTTATAATGTGTGCTATCCGTCCTGCTTGAGCCCGTGTGGGGCCTGCAGTATTTGTAAATAAATAACACAATATTGCGATCTGAACAAAAACGTATATATGTAGTCAATCTTTAGTTGTAGATTGAAAGAAAGCACATATAACCTCGAAAATTGTAAGCGATCGAATGTGTAAGCAAGTGCGGGTCACGTGATGTTTGATCGCGAAAAGCAAAAACGAGACAAGGAAAACAAATCTACTCATATCACAACATCTCAAAAGGGTTCCTCTTGAAAGTTATTACCACTTATAGAGGATACTGATAAAACATGCGAAACAGAGCTGTCAAATGAACTTAAGTTTAGGGTTTTTACGTGCAAAACCAACGAAGGGCATCTCGCACGCCCCAGCGGAGGACCAGTGACGAATTTCGACCACCCTGGGATATTTGGACGTGCAATCGAAAGCTCGGTTGGAGGGCGCCTTCTTTACAATAAGCCTCTGTCAGATTCAGCGCAGTCGTGAGTTCGCGGTCTTAAAAAGTAACGCGTGCAATGGACAAGTTTTCGTAAAAACAAAAAAATTAAACATAAGACAGCATCACGCGCTTGTGCCACTCTCTGCGTTGTAGAGATTCGTGTCTAAAACCCTACTTGTGTTTATAAAAAGTAATGCACACTTTTTGATCCATCGACTTATTTTTAAGAAAACTTTTAACCAGTTTTTGAGCGCTACTTCAATGCATGAATTTTTGTAGGCAAAGTAATTGGGATCGCGTATGTCGCGAGAGCGAACGCTTTGTTTCAGCTCACGAGCGCACACTCTCCAGCTTAGACAAAACAATTCTCACATCTAACAGATAATAAAGTCAGCATATGACAGTTCTAGAAAACTTAAAACATCGCAACAAATTGTTTATTTGTTCCAGACTAGTATGAATTCGTAGCGAATTTTAGTGATACTATCACTATATTATGCAAGAACAGAGTTTGATGGAATACTTTAGGCGAATATTTAAACATGCCAAGGACTGTATCAGCAATATAAATTCAAAAACCTAAGACGCGTGCCAACACAGCCTTCACAGATGTATCGCAGACACGTCTCTTGGAGAACCCGTCCCTGTTGGCAATCCACTTCTACGCACAACGTTATGACACTGGAGGGCATAGTCAGCTAGAGAAATATTCCACTGACCCTCAACGCAATAGTCTACACGGACGGTGGCGCTCTACGTGAAATATGTGGCTCGCCTTCAAACGCAGCTTCTACATTGTAACTTCCTCTTTCAAAGACGAGGGGGGTTCTTCGCCTCCGAGCTATACTCCGTTTCACCTTCCGATTGACTGCAACGGACGTTACGGCCCACCACAGCCAATCCAAAGATCAGAATGTGTCACGTGACCTTTCGGTTGTGCTGAGTCACGTGTCAATTCCGGATCACTGGATTGCCTAAGATGGCTCGTAGCCTGCATTGCTTTACATCCTAGGATGAAACCAACGTTACTAAACCACTCAGTTGGGAAACTGCCATTGAGACTGCTCTGAAAAAGTGGCACCGACCCGTCCTCCAAGACCGAGCTAATGGTGATCACAACGCCGCCGTTTCTCCCGCAGCGACCACTCGAGGAACTGCACGTGACTTCTATTTTGGCTTTAATCGGCCATTATAGCGCCGAAACAGATACGGCGGAAGAGGTTACAGCAGCGGCACCCCCGTCTCCCCAGCGGACGCGCCGCGAATTACTACCGAAGCTAAGATACACCTAGGTCGGGACGCGCTACCTGAAATCACCGCTGAGGCATGGTTGTATAGAAACAATATTAATTGTGCCGCAAAACCTTGTAAACTAAAGATTTTAAAAACATCACGCGCCCTTCATTTTGTACTAAACTCCCATAAAAGTTACTACAAAAAGAGTTTTTTCCCGTTGGTTTTTACGCAAAAACATGCGTCTGAAAGTTCAAGGTGACCACATTTAAGACAAATAATAAAGGGTGGCGCTGTTGTCGTATTTAGCTCGGTCTCGGTGGACGCCAGCGACCCATGTTTCAACGGTGAGTTTCCCAACTGAGGGTTCTAGTAACGTTGGGTGAAACCGAAGATAAGTGTTTCTCTCTTTCCTATGCTGCGATCGATTTCCTGTCCCTTTTGCTCTTTTTACTTTAGGATTTCGCAAGCGTTTCCAAGCACAACGATGGGCCTCGCCTAAGGGGAGGGGATTGGCGTCACCTTGGAGCGCCCTCCTGGAAACAAGCAGCGTGGAGATCACTTTCGTGTCGAAAGAAGCGCTCTGAAAAAGCGTCACCTCTCTTCCCCACGCATCGAGTAAAATAATATTTATGCAAAATAAATCACGAAAATTGAACCACCCCACAAGCACGCCACATTTTCAGCGCAGTCCCAGCCGTGAACTTCGAAATTATTCGGGAACATTGAAATGCGGTAATCTTCGACACGCTCATCAAGCTTGGCTAGGAGAATTATCGGTACCAACGAGTTTAATATTTAACAACAAATAAGTTACTTATAAGTTTCAAATAAGTCACATAAAACACTCTATAGTCTTTCAATTTACACCGCCATAAGTATTTCTGATTATAACCTTAATTAATAACGACCATTTAACAAGCACTCACACAGGCGCGGATTACATTAATTGTTCCAGCATCCGTTTTATTGCGCCGTTTCCCTGTTTTGGGTCAAATACTTCATTTGTATGCGTTCAAAGGTTTGAGACCGTGTTGCGATTTCGCAGCTTTGCTCCAAGAAAGGCTCCGCAGATGCCACCCGACACAAGTATATAGCGCGGCTCTCTTAACGCAAGCGATTGCCATTATTTTTTAATTGAATGATTGCAATAAAGCTTAATAGTGCGGCGAAAAGTGCTTTTTGGGGTGACTGACCAGAGGTAAAAATTTACACTTGTCACGCGCTTTCGAAGTAAAATGCAAAAATCGCGGGTATGTTGCGTTCGTGCAACAAAATTGCGCGCACACAAAGCAAATGGCCCACTGCGAGCAGGAAGCAGAATCGACGCAAGTGTCGACACAATGTGAGGTCAGTTTGCCCTTGCGTGGCGACACTGGCTCACGTTGTGTATGAAATGCGTGTACGTGCTGCGTTGTCAAGAGTGGCGTATATAGTTTCCGGATGAGGTACAAGAAAAAAATCACGTGCTCTTGCAGCGGCGCGAAGGTTCAGCACCGTGAAGCGACGCTATAGGAACAGAGCGGGCGTAACTAGAGCGCCGACCAAGGCGCCCCAAGTGGCAAACAGATCAGTTTTGTCGAAACTCCGGAAGCAGTTGCCGCTATGAGAATGCGTCGGAGCGAGCTTGATATCGCGAGTTATGCGATGCATATGCTTTTCAAGAAAACAAAACAAAACAAAATGCATGCTGTGTTCGATACCGTAGTAAGAATAAAAAGTGACCCGGTGCGAAGTTAGATGGGTTTGCATCGAAACCTTACGAGACTGAGTGACGCTCGACTTGGGTGCAACTTGTGCATATTTGCGAGTGACGTTTTTCACTTTGCGCTTCGTGTTGTGCTTAAAACAGCGGGAGGCATTGATAGCTAATATTACCTTTTACTAGCGGCGATGTAATTACCTGGGTACCCACGCTAAATGCCAAACGTTTCAGAAACCATTGCAATGGGCGAGTTAACAAGCGGCTCCATTGACATCAAACGGCGCGACTTCGGTCACGAACTTAATGGCAAACAAGCGTGGCTCTCAAAGCCAGTTTTTGCTTGCCCTGTGCAGCAGTTGATCTTCGATTAAAATAAAACCAGACAACTCCGAACACGATAGCTTTTATTTGGCCCTCTGAAGTTGCTCGTTTTAGAACAGGCAATTGACTGTAGAAAAGCGTCGGTTTTCGAAACAATCTAACGTTTTTTCGGACCATGTGCAAAAACTACGATAACCATGACCGAGGTAGGTTATCAACATCTGTAGAGTACGGAAAGCTGTATTTTACTATACAGAGCGGGACAAAGTTCATAGGTCATGAGCGCCAGACGCCTTCGAGATCAATACGGCATAGCTCAGTACACTGAACACCTGCCGCAAGTCGCGGCTTTGACTGCACTCAAGTTGATCGAAAAGCGATTTCTCTGCCCGTGAAGCATCACTTCCAGCTGAGTTAATACCCCCTCTACATATACAGTATTATGTCAAAACGAAAATTGCAGCCGCACGCAAACAGCACGAATAGAAAAACAAATACTACAACAGAAAAACTGGCTACGACGTGCCGTGCGGGGAAGCGAACACAAGGCTTGGAACCGCAGTGGAGCGGCTTGTTTTCTTGGCTCTCAAGTAATCACGGCACGAGCGTTTACTTCTTACAAAGAGATTCATCCCATGAGCCGTTCAAAATACTTTAAGAGGTGTGACATTACTGAAAAACAAAAATCAACATCATGGTAATTATAGTTATTGCTTAGGTGGTCACTGAGAAATTCCGTACTTTAACAACGACGAGTATAAAAGGTGGAAACGCAGAGCTTGGAAGCAGTAAGGATTAGTGTGCTGTTGTATTGATGTTTGTATGTGCCGTGTATGTGTATACGCTCAATGTATATGCTCAGATGCTTGCAGTATGCGTAATGTATCTGCTTGCAGTATACATAATGTATCTAAATGCGTGTATAAAGGAGGTGCTCAAGGGCCCGAAGCGCAATGGTCGCGTGTGCGAACAAAATTACGTTTTGTAGCACATAAATTGACCGGTACCTGGCACCACCTAGCCTAGCTACCTGCAAGAACTCTGCTTGACCCTGGCATCTCTTGGCAAGCGATTTAACCTTTTTTAACGCTTCGCGATTTCTGGTTACCGTGCAACAATGAGCCAAGTAGGCTGCTTCGAATTTGCTCTTTTGAAAACGGCTTTTGGTTTCGCGAATAATTTACCACTCCTCCATGATGTGCGGTGCTGACGAAGGTATTCTATCTCGAGGAATAGCAAAGGTAAGATGTAAAGTGCGCGAACTAACTGTGTATCGGTTGTCTCTGTTTACCATCGCAGTGCTCACGACGAGAATACTATAGTGACAATGTTCAGGCTTTGGCAGAGAGCCATGGTGTAAACGTTGTTTTCAAAAATGATTTTAAGTTAAGTAAGCTCACTCCTTTTTTGGGGGACAAGCATGGTTTCCAAAAAAATCATAGAGATCCGGTAATTAATTGTGAGATGGCAGTAGTGTACGAAATTCATTTGTCATGTGGGTTCTCGTATGTAGGTCAAACTGGCCGTTGACTTAGTGACCGGCTTTTAGAACACAAAAGAGCGGTTAACTCCTCTTCGGTCAATTCTGAAATTGTAAACCATCTTCGTGAGTGCAATAATTGTTACCCTGATTGGGCTGAGATGACTGTTGTTAGCAAAGAAAAAGAAATCCATTTAAGGAGGTTATTAAAGAGACACTTAGGATTACCAGCGCTGGAAATTGTATTAGTAGGCCCTCTTTGACTTTGGATGAGGAGGCACAGAAGTTCTTGTCTCTCTGGTCTATTTTCTTTGTCTAGAGTGGGGTGATTTCTAATAATTATTTTCTTTATTTTTGTTTATCACTAAATTGTACCAAGCAGTTGTTCGGGAGGTAATGGTTTGTTTTGAACAATGAGACACCGCCGTTCTTGTGGGTCTAGTGTTGATGTATTCACTGATCGGTCAAGACTGCAGTCGAGCACGCGTTTTTGTCCACTGTGTTGATTTCTCCTAATTTTCTTCTTTCTTCTTCTTTTTTTTTATTTTGTGTATAACGAAATTTTACCAAACCGTTGTTTGGGAGCTAATGGTTTGTTTTGTACGATGAGACACCGGCTTTTTGTTGGTCTAGTGGTGATGTATTCACCGGACGCTTAAGACTGCAGACGTGCACATATTGTTTTGCTTGATACCTTCAAATGTGGCGCCTGCGGATGACCAGAGGATGTGAAGAGAAGAAGGAAGACTGTGTCGAATGGACCTCTTGGCGAATATGTGCTGCCACCTAGACACGCGAATCGGTTCGAGACTAGGTGACTGGAAAACAACGCGCGCCCAAGGCCTCTCCCACCCGTTCCACACCCAAAACGTCAGCTACATCCTGTTCACCCATTGAGGCGATGTGACCTAGATACGGCTCCCCCAAGCTCACCTTTGTCCCCATCGTGCGTAATCTTCCGCCCCGAGGTCGACACAACGAAACCACTCAAAGGCGAGAAATGCAAGATGGCGGATTGTTTGGAACTAGATACTCTCGAACCCAGGCGCATGAAATGCTCCGCGCATGCGCACCGCGTATTTTTACAAAAGGTCCATTAAGTCCTTGTTGTGCTGGTTTTGAGACAGTGTTGTTCTGTCCCTTTAGCTCCTTGTCTCCGGGTTTTTCTGCAATGAAACTTCGTGTCAGAATTGAGTGAAAGTCATTTTATTGTCCTGTTTTATCGTATTTATAAAAGAAACGATCATCCTTCCTGAGACGTTTCGCATCGCTGGAAAGATGATCGCAGTTATAAAATCGTCTTGGCAGTTCGTGACACGGACGCTCTGTCCAGAAGATGCGCCCAAATGAACGAAACTTTTAATTTTTATTTTCATTTTTGCTTTGTAGAACACACTTTAAGCCGATACATATTTTATGAATACGAAAATTAACAAATGTCAGACTAATAACATTGTTCCATTTTATTTAGGTCAAAAAAATAAAAAAAAGTGGGAGAGGAATGGCGCTTACTCCCTGCGGCAACGTACCCGTGTATATGTGGTAATGCGCGAGTGCACCACTGGGAAATATCACAATATTCAATAATGGCCACACATCCCGAGAACTGTATGCTCGGAACCATATGCTTAAAACAACTCAGTGCCAACTGTCGAGAAAATGAAAATGCACACACACACAAGATTTCACTTGTCGAGGTTGCTGTTAGGAGAAACAGAATATTCTCAACATGGACAGATTCAGACTGGTTAGCCTCTCTTAAATTATGACCCGCTAATGACATGTGATTCACTTGATGTTGGGACGGCATGTACGAACTGCGTTGCAAGAATGAGGTGCGGAAATTCGTTCCACCACTCCAGAGTATCGAATTCAGTCTACTCGGTCTACTAAAAGGCGGAAAAGCCACTTACCGGCTTCTACTTTCTTGTGGCTTGTACGTTTTGGGTTTTCTTTGTCCAGAGCACGTTTTTCGCTCTTTCCCCGCCAAACTAGAACACGCTTTCCCTGGACGGCTGATTAGCCTGCATTCTTTACCTTTTCTATGGACAGCAAATTTGTCGAGATAGAACTTTCTAAAGCACTCTTCGACGAGAATGAAATCTTTCTTGACGTAAAGTGGCGTTCCCCAATTTGCACCTTCTATTTGAGGGAGTAGTTTGCTTCCACAATGCACTTCATAGTATCACTCACTTGTTAACTCTACACTGTCCGGTCGCGCATGTTTATGGGGCGCCTTGGCCAAAATGTAGATCCGACACGCGGATATCCACATCCGATCCGCAATCCGCCAAATCTGATTAATTTTTATCCGCATCCGCCCGTTTACTGCGGATAACCATGGTTGGTCCGCGGGTAACCCGCGGTTATGTGCGGCTCTAATCGTAAGTATTTTTGCACATTTCGCGACGACCCTTTCGAACCAGACCTCATTTTGGTTCATTCAATTATTAATCACGTGATTATGTTTTATTATCTGTAAGGCCGACGAAATATGTTTTTTTTATCTACAAAACTGCAACTGGAACATAGGGGTTTCCTATCAACGTTCCGCACGACACTTTTGTTGGTCGAAGTCTTCGTACTGCTCACTACTATTTGCCGTTTTTATAGAAATAGAAAGCTTTTTTTTTTTAATAGGCGTATTTGTACTTGGGTATATTCTTCAATGAGTATCTAGATACTTACCTCAGGAATATTTTTCATGAGTAACTGCAACTGCATCTTAGGTGCATTTCGGAAGTAACTTTTACAGCCCTGGTTAAGACATTACAACGCTGAAATGATGCTATAAAAAGACGAAGATTGTATGGGGAATTTGCTATCAATCTCTCGACTTGCATAAAACTCCGAACATCGCTATGGCGTAATATACGACTGATTCTACCTTACAAGTGCAGGTACATTAAGAGTAATCTTGCACGAAATATATTTGTAAGCAGTGATAGAGTGCAGGCGAGTTGGTAATTATTCGACATCTTGGAAACCCTGAGATGTTCATGTCATACTTGCACGCACGATCCTTGAAATTATCGTCGGGCATCTGAATGTACTACGACTTGAGCGCCTCAAACCCACTTGCAACAACAGGCTCTATACTTGGTGACCGGTTAAGCCTTCAGGGGAAGCTCCTCCCCCTCTTTCCACTTTAGGAGATCGAACGCTTAAGAGAAGGTCACCCCTTCTCCAGAGCTCGCTCTGCTAAAGTGGACAGGGGTGGGTGGAGTTTCCCGTCAACTCTTCACCTGACATTTACATTACGCGACGAGCAGTCAAAAGAGTATACATGGACGCGGCCAGAAGCGTTAAGGAGCGGGGGGGGGGGGGGGGGGGGGCGGCGTTGTCATTGGGTTATTTATGTTTATGATTGTTTCAGCGTTGATAGAGCACGTACAGAGGTATGACGAACGCAATTATAGCGCGCTTTTCACTTTAAAAAATAAACAAGTATCACCTTACACCCTTTTGTCCCATATAATGCACCCCAAAACTTCAGTTAGACGTACAGCGCCCTATAGTCGAACAGACGGCCCTAAATTTTACGAGGGGCTTGATATCGGTGCGATATAACGTATTAAATACATAAAGTATGCATATCAAAGAAAAAAAACACTGAGCTTTTGCAGTAGGGCCAAGGAAACCCGATTATTCCTTTTTTTGTAATGAGTAACACGTACATAAACTATTTTAGTAAGTTGTACCACACGGTTAATAAGCTTCTCGAGAAAGTTGGTACCGTCAGATCAAAGTCAGTGCGATGTACGTCGAACTAAAGCTTTGGGGTGTATTATATGCGACAAAGGGTGTAATAATGCACCTTTTTTTTTTTTTTTTTAGAGTGTTGACGCCGACTGATTGGTCGCATCAGCTCGTAACGTTTCGCGCCTCGAGAATGCAAACAGAATAAAATAGAGAACAGCATTTTAGACAAACGAACGAATATTCGATCAGAACCGGTAAGTAAGAAATTCAAATGGACACTTCGCAACTGGCTTAGCCAAAATTCGCCGTCGGCGCACTTTCGCGTATAGACGTTTTGCGTAAGCGCCGGATTGCAGCTGCAATTGCTGATCTTCCATTGTTTTGCCGAGACACCGAGCCACTGTACAGGCGTTGACGTGCCTCCACAAAGGAAAATGCTCGCGTTAAAAATACAATAGAATCTTAACAATAACAAGGGCCTGTGGTAATGATGAAGGGACGCAAACGAATAAAAGGTAACAGAAATCGGAGGTCGGCTATGGCGGCTCCAACGCACAGCTGCCGCAAAGCTCCTATGTAGCGTGTGCGGTACGGCGATGAATTTAAACGTTTAGTGCCTCGGTTGCTACCGGTAATACGAAGATTAAAACTTTTAATGCCGCCTATCAGCTAATAAAAAAAAGACAAAAATGAGCGGCAATGGCTTGCATGTGATAAGAATGTCGTTGTTCGTGCACGTTCGCACTCAAGTAGAGGTGGTGCAAGAATACATTCCGCAAACTAAATAGAAAATATGAAATTGCTTGCGCCGGTGATCCCAAAGCATTTTTAACTGTATCGCCAATTCTACCGAGTGGTCGAGATCCTCGGCAACACGTAGGGTGTACTTCTAGAATGCACCTTAGATAAATAAAATTTAGCGTGTGTACAAAAAAGCAGAGAAGGCAGCGTCTTTTCTTTTTACATTTTGCGATATAATTTAGAATCCACACTCTTGCCACTGAACTTTAGACATTGCGAAAACACAACAGCAAGAAAGAAATAGGATAAAACAACGCACATACAAGTCTAAAACACAGCTGAAAAGCTTGTTTTGATTTCCTAGTCGACCTTCCGAGTTCGCTCTTTCATGCCAGCCATCAGCCGTCAAACGAAGTTCAAGTCCTATGAATACGCCACCGCTACCTCCATGCATTGTGGGAACTGTACAGCTTTCTGCGCGCGCGACTAGGCGCGCGACAACACCGCTGGGGGCCTGCGCGAGAACAGCACGAGGCAGTGCTGGGCCGGCTGTGCCAAATACTCAACAAAAGGATTTAAGATGAGATATTGAATACATGTTTCAAAAATGGTATTTATAATAGTATTTAAGTTACATTTGGTGCGAAATATCTTGAGTAGAGTACAAATACTTAAAAAAAAGTAAATGAATTAAATTCGAAGACTCAGCGAGTAGGTTGCCAGCTTCTAGTGTCAGAATAAAAGTCATAAGAGGGAGAGTTGTGATGACTTTGCTGAAAATCCCATGCTGTTGTGATCTTTACGACTTTCATGAAGAGACTTAGCTGCTACAATCAAAGTTTACTTTGAAATAATTCGGGATACGCAACGTAATGTGTACCAAAAGATTTTAGGAACAAGGGCTTTAGTTTGGAGGCAGGCTCGGCTCATGGCGCATCCCGCAATAAGTTCGTAATATGCCTTTACCCAATTTGGCGGACTTGACACAGTGTCCGGCACTGTACATCCCTAACAGCCGAACTAGAAGTTGATCAGGCCGTCAGTCTTGATGATAAGCACGCGAGTGAATGACAAACGTGCACGGATAGGAGAAACATCGGCTAGAGGACAGCAGCCTTTGTCGCTGATCCTCAAGATTCCTCAGTCAGGACGAAGGTTGCGAAAATCTGCCGCCTCTGCCTTCACAGGATATAAGGAACGGTCTTAGATTGATCCTCTTCACTTCTGTCGTTAGGGCTTTGTGCGGAATGGCAATCCTCGAACTTATAAATTCATGGCCGCTATGACCTTTAGTCAAATTTAGGCGGCGTTTGAAGGGGACTCCAACCGCCACCTAATTCTGAAGGGGGGTAGCGATGTCCCCATGACTACAACAAGGTTCATGCTTCAAGTTAGACGTACACCACGTCTGACATAATGTCGCGTCAAGAAGGAACAAAGCAAAATTCGTACACCGGTTTCTAGTCGTCCAACAAAAAACGAACATGGAAAAAAAAAACGAACTGTGTTTGGAGATTTCTGTTTGTCCTTTGTCCCCCTTGTTTCCCTCTCCAGGGATTTATTATCGTCATTCTTCTCCAGCTCGCTAGCACCTTTGCATTTAATTGCATTATCATTATTCTCTCACGTACATGGATTGCTTTCTTACGTACTCTATCGTGAAATATGAAGTTGGAATCAAAGATAAAAAGTATCTCGGTCTCATGTTTGTTTTGATCTACAGTGTGTCCTCCTGAAATATGCACACGTTTCATTTACCGAAATAATAAACTCCGCATCGCTGAACGCTGGTTCTCCGCCCACATGTAGCGCTAGTATTCCAAACCATGCCAAAATTTGGGAATTGTCCGTAATGTTATTCAGAAGTTATAATTGATTTTCTCAAATTTTCAATGGGAAAATGGCGGCCGACCGAGCTATCGAATATGTGGAGCTGAATGGCGCCAGTTTAGGAAAACGGGCGAAAACAAACCCTATTTTCCCAATAAAACTTTAAAAAATCCCTTAACCTTTGATTGAGGTGACGATCATTTCTAAAATTTTGACACCTGATTTGGACAGCTTGCATAGATATTTTGGCAGAGAATGAGCATTCGGAAATGAGTATTTTAATGTTACAGTAGAATCTCGATAAACGGAAATCGCTTAAACGGAATTGTCGCTTAAACGAAACAACTATCGCGGAGTTGTTTGGTTTTGTATTCATGCAATGTAAAAATATTCCCGTTAATCGGAACTCAAATTCTCGCGCCTCCGAGTAAACGGAACTGAAAACGAAACTATGTCGCCGACATATTTTTCGCAATCGCAGAAAAGAAAAATAACTCTTGAGTAATAAAACAGTATTATAAATGCTCTTGATATTTATTAGCTTCATTGCCCAAAATTAGCATGTACGCATGTTTTTTTTTTAGTTTTCTCATTTTTACGCATAGGTGGCTATGTTGGGTAGGCTTGGCTCAACAGGGCTTCTGCTCGCATCTTAGGCCTAGTGTTCTACTTTCTGCGATGGCGGGCACGAAGCGACAACACCGTGCGCTAACGTTATAAAAAAAGATTGAAGTCATTAATGATTTCGATAGCGGTTGCTGCACGAAAACGGCGCTTGCAACGAAGTATGCCATTCCCAAAATTAGCCTGACAAGGATTCTTCACGACAAGGAAAATCTGCGGAGTACATTCAGCAGAACGCAATTTGGACCAAAGAAGATGAGGCTGCGACTCCCCGAACACGAAGAGCTTGAGAAGTGCTTGGCGTTGTGGCTAAGAAGAGCCCGGAGTGAGAACCGTCCCGTCATTGAACCCATAATGTGAATATACAAAAGCAGCAATTTGGTGTTTTTGTTCATTATTTTGCCTTCTACATTCACTTGCTGGTGTTTACAAATTGTGCACTTGTGGAAACAGCATTTAAGCTGGCATTCAACATTTTTAGTGTACCTACACTACATACTCTCAGTAAATGAAACTCCTGATAAATGGAACAGATTTTCCTGGTCCCTTCAGGTTCCGTTTATCGAGATTGTACTGTACTGTGAAAAAAAGTATTGTAATTGCTTTGGAGGGACACACTCTATGTAAACATTTCCCGCTGTCGGCAGTGACTGAAGCCGATAAATATAACGGTTCGGTTACGGTTACAGTTACCGTTTTTTCTTCAAATCGGTTTCGTTTCAATTTTTTAGGGTTTCGGCTTTTACAATATTGGTTGCTAATTAGCCGCCCCTAAAAGCCGTTTTTTTAGGGGTGTGCGAATATTCGCCATTTTCGAATAACGAATCGAATATTACCCTATTCGATTCGTTAATCGAATCGAATAATAATTTTCAAAAGTTTCGAATATTTTTCGAATAATTTTCGAATAGTCGTTACGGTGTCGCGCCGCGAGATTCCCTCCACAGGCGTCCCACAACGCGCCGGCACGCCTGCCATACGTGCCCGCAAGATGGCAATACATACCCTCTTCTCCTAGACAATGATTATCATCATCGGCAGCAGCAGTTTCTCTCTATACGTATGCACGTTGCTGTTGCCTCGGCAAATCGCATGTAAGCGATTTGCCGAGAGACGAGACAGGTGACGTCGACCCGCTTCGCTGTCACTCGGTCAGTCGCGCGATTAGGCAAGCCGCATGAAAGTAGCGTGAGCAAGCGACCAAGGCGATCAGGACGTTTCCCAGAAATCCAAACACAGAGCGACGCGTCGTGCGGCAGTGAAAAATCTCCGTCGCTCGCAGCTGACTCTCGTCGCTGTCGCTCGTATCGTCGCTCGCTAAATCACTTACATGCGGTTCAGCCTTTAGGGACCGCTTTCGCACAAGAATGCTCGCGCACGCTTTCGGAAATCGTGCAACGGCACCGCCGCTCTTTATGAGCGGAGTAGAATGGTAAAAGCGGAAAGTTGTTCGAAGACAAAGTGCAGTAGGGTGTGGAAGTTTTTCGGCCGCTCCTATGGAACCAATCGAAGAAGCCGCAACAGCTGCTTGTGTCGAGTCTTTCCCAACACTTTGCATGGTTGTTCCACTCTTTGAGTGTATGAAGATGTTGGTTTTTGATGGCGAAAGTGGAACAAGACAATGCGTTTTCCCAGAATCTTCTCAGATCAGTGAAAACAAGGTTCATGGACGTAAGCACACAGGCACATCACGCCCTTGCCACTTTCCTTCATTCTCGATTCGAGGACATCTGCTACAACAAGGAATAAAAAGATAGTGTAGAGTTCCTACTAAGTACAATCTTCAGGAAGTACCGGGCTCAAGCGAACTGTGATTTTATGTTCAGCATCCGCGTGAACCGTGATATTAAATTTAGCATTCTAATATTTTCATAGCTTTTGTCTCTATTTATTTATATATCGTTAAACTACAGTCATTATCGTCTAGTCGCGTTTTTACAATAATTTTAAGAAACATTTTGGAACAATAAAATAATTTTATATTCTCTTTGCTCTTCTTTAGTAGCTCTCTACTTACTATTCGAAAACTATTCGAAAATTATTCGATTCGTATTCGTATTCGATTCGGTGCCACAATTATTCGATTCGTATTCGATTCGGTTTCAAAAATCACTATTCGCACACCCCTACGTTTTTTTTGTTCAGTTCGATATCTCTTTTCCCGAGCTGACTTCTTTTTGTCATTTCAGTTTGGCCGCCCGTTCCCTTCACGAAAACGCATTGGAAGCGTCTAATACAGGGAATCAGGTCTGTATTATAGGGAACAGAATCTGATGCTCTGCCAGTTCAGCCTTTGAATGCTTATGTCTTCCCTAAATGATCAACTAAGTCAAGCTGTTTCTTTCAGAGCCGTTACCATAATCTCCCTAAACGCTCGTCTCTCCACCGCGGTCACAATTAAACTATTCTATTCGCGATCAGACTGTGGTACCTCATGCCCAAAAAAAAAATATTTTGAAACGTTTAACGTCCGGATGCTTTCGTTAAATAAACTTTACAATAGCGCCCATTCGCAGGATATAATACCACTAAAATGATTTACAAGTTAACACATGGGAATCAACCGTTTAAACCGAGTTTATTGAAACGAACCAATGTTACCTGGCCGACCGGGCGGCCGCATCCGCTAAAATGAATGCCGTCATTCGACGAAACGTCGTGGTCGAAGCTTCGCTCACTAAAGCGTCGTTCACTCAAGTGAGTGCCTTCCCACCGGAATATCCGGACTTTCCAGATGATCGCCTACTCTCCTTAAATGAACTATTTTGATAATTGAAGGGGAATAGTTAAAAAACAGCAGGGAAGCGAATTGATGGTCGAGGCAAATGCGTAGAAACCACAGCAGTGATTATCTGTGAATGCGATAGCATTTAACGCTGGACAACGCCAAATCTAGCGGGGAAACTGAGTGGGTGCTTAGGTCGTTATGTCAATCTTTCCGCTAAATTTAGCGGGGATACTCACCGCTAAATTAAGCGTCGTCCTCCAGAACAACGCTAAGTCCTTATCGTCCTTGAGATCACCCTAGAGGTCGTCCTTGAGGTCGTCCTAGACGTCGTTCTTAAAGACGTCCTAGAGGACGACGTCAAAGACGGCATCTAGAGCGACCTCTAAGACGACCCTAGGGTGACCTCAAGAACAACCTCTAGGACGACCTCAAGGGCGAAGTCGAAAACGACTTCCTAGACGACGACGTCAAAGACGACATCTAGGACAACCTCTAAGAAGACCTCTAGTGTGATCTCAAAGATGGCCTCATGGACGACGTCTAGGCCGGCCTGAAGGACGATGTCTAGAATGACGTCCGAGGGGACGACGCTAGGACGACCTCTAGGACGACGTCGAGGACGACGTCAAGGTCGTCAGGTGCTTCGAAGAGGGTGCGAATGTGAAGGAGTGTGTACTGCCGCTCCGCATACCCGCGGCGCAATGGGGTCCAAGTACAGTGAGCTGAAATGGTCTACTGTGCATACCTGCTGCGCGTTAGAAGGACAGATACCAGATAGACAGAAATTTGTGATGAGTGGCTTAATAATGCATTAAAAACAACTGAGAGCCACCAGGGTTTCACTCGCCAGTCGCACAGACGACTGAAACAAACTCTGCCGCCCACCTACGTCAGGCTGGCCGTTTTGTTAGCTCTCCGTCGTTGACATCAGAACGGCATCAACGGCATCGATTGCCTCCCAAAAGTCACGTGTAAGGAGATATTCCCCTTGTTTTTTTTTGTTTTTGTTTTTTTTTTTTAATCGTCGCAGCCACAAAGACCTTTGGCCACGGCAGAGGTATCACCGTGAGCCTCACCGGCAACCGTTTGACGAACTGGGGGTCCTCAGGGAAGTAACTGGAATAGGGGCGTATTAGATGTCCCACGTCTGGCTGCTTAACCTGAGGACCGACGCGGCCGATCTCAAGCTGGTGAATGCAGGGAGGCTCGCTGTTAAGAGACGCACCTGCATTGCCGTGGAACCCTCCAGGCAAGAGATGCGCGTCAAGTTACACTGGGTGGCGTTCGACGTGTCGAATGACACCATTCGCACGGCTTTCTCGGAGTGCGGCGAGGTGAAGGACGTTGCGTCCGACCGCTGGAAGGTGTCGGGCTTCGAGGGAGCCGAGTCTACTACCCGGATAATGCGGCTAGTACTCCGGGAGGGGGTCACCGTCGACCGGCTCCCCCATCAGCTGCGCTTCGGCAGCGGCTTGGTATTGGTCGTCGTGCCTGGGAGGGTCCCAGTATGCCTCCGGTGCCGCAGGACGGGGCATATCCGTTGAGACTGCGGGCCCCCAGGTGCTTCGAGTGCTGCGCCCATGGCGACGAGCGTGACGACTGTGTCCGCTCCTACGACCGAGCCGCAGACGAGGGGTCAACGATGACAACGTCGACGAGATGATGGACGAGGAAGAAGCGGAGAGAGTGGCCGCGCCAGTGAAACCCGAGGCCGAGCAAGCCAAGAGCGACGACGCGTCCGGCACCACACCCGAAGCGAGCAGCCCCGTGCTGCCGGAGAAGCCGCCGACTGCGGCTCCTTCACATCAACCTGCAGTCGAGCGCTCGACGGCACCTTCGACGGGGTGCGCCGCGACTGGTGTTTCGCCGTTGTCAGACGAGGTCTCCACCACACCAGTGATGGACGTCGAGCCGGGTTCCGCGAAGCGTAGGTTCGAAGACGTCGTGGACACGACTGGTCAGGAACTTCGGCTGCGCCAGCTCGGACGCAGGTAGCGGATGGTGTCGTGCTGCAGCGGAGTAGATGGCCACCAGCGTTCCAGCGCAAACCGTGGAGGCACACCCGACAAACTGTCGCAGTGAATGCCGGTGCAGGCGAGCTGGTCCTCACTAACCCATGGTCTCCTTACAAAGACCTGTCCGATAGCGACCCTTAATGTCCGAAACCTTTCAAATCGCAGGAGGCAGAGGTACCTCTACCACCTAGCCGTCGAACAGGACTTCGACATCATCGCTGTGCAGGAGAGCAAGGTCTAGAGTGAGAACCACACCAAACTTATGGTGAGAGCTTTAACGGCGCGTTACGAAGTGTGCGTTAGTCACGCGATGGGGTCGTCGGCGGGCTGTATGTTGTAAGTGCCCCAGAGTTTCGGTGCAACTGCCGAGGCGGTGACAACATGTGCGTCAGGCCGCTTTGTTGTATGTGATTTTTCTTTTTCATCGTACAACTGGAGGGTAATTTGTGTGTACACCCCCAGTAGGATTGATGAGCTGCGGGTGTTTTTTTTTTTTTATTCGATACATCAGTACTGTAATAGTGAACGCCTTATTATTCTTCTTGGCGATTTTAATTGCACTTGCTCTGCGGGCCATGAGTCGAATTCAACGCCCTATTGCGATTTAAGCACCGAGAGCCTTCTTAGTCCTTCTTAGTTTAATCAGCGAGTCCGGCTTAGATAACGTTGGCGAATGTTTGAGGAATGGCCGTGAAATCCAGTACACTTTCCAAGGGTCCAGTCACGGCCATCTAGATCGAGCGTACGTTTCTTTAGCGCAACATGGATTTCGAAGGTTTTATTCATGTGAAACTCAACTCCTAACCTTTACTCATGACCTTCACGTAACACTTGACCGGGGTTCTAGGACTGACTGCATATTTCTTGATTTCTCAAAAGCTTTCGACAAGGTTCCTCACGCGCTGCTTCTTCATAAACTACGTAAACTTAACATAGATCTCAATATAATCGCTTGGATAGAATCGTTTTTATCAGACCGCTACCAATTTGTTCACGCTAACGGTGCTAATTCTTCAACCTCACGTGTCAAGTCCGGTGTTCCACAAGGTTCCGTATTAGGTCCACTTTTATTTCTTATATATATTAACGATCTTCCCACGCATGTATCCTCTTCTATTAGCCTATTCGCTGATGACTGTGTAATTTATAAAGAAATCATTAACGACTCTGACATATCTGCTCTTCAGACCGATATTAACAACGTCACCCGCTGGTGCGATAATTGGCTTATGGAACTTAACACCTTTAAATGTAGATCCATGAGGGTGTCCCGTCAAATTAACACTTGTCCCTCCTACTGCATTTATAACTCCACCTTGCTTTCTGTGTCAACCTATAAATATCTCGGTGTTCATATAACTAACGATCTCTCCTGGAACATCCATGTCGAATATATCACTAACAACGCTAATCGCTTATTAGGCTATCTCAGAAGACACTTTTCCCTTGCCCCTGTTTCCCTTAAACTTCTCCTATATAAAACTTTGGTGCGCACCAAACATGAATATGCAGGCTCTATCTGGAACCCTGGCGTATCCCTAGCTTCATCCATTGAATCCATTCAAAATCGCTCCGCAGGTTTTATACTTTCTAACTATCACCGTACAGCCAGCGTCACCTCCATGAAAGCGTCCCTATATTTGCCCAACCTCTCCTCTCGTAGAAAAATAGCTCGCCTCTGCTTATTTCACAAGATTTACCACTTTAACCCAGCACTTCGAACCTCATCATTTTCAGAACCATCATACATATCGCCGCGCACCAATCATCCACTAAAAGTAGGAATCCCCTACTGCATCACCTCCACCTTTTATGCCTCCTTCCTACCCCTGACCTCTGTCGACTGGAATCGCCTTCCCGCATCCGAAGTCTCACTCACTGACGCTGCTGATTTTAAAACCGCCATAACTGATGTTTTCAATAATGTTCCATAGCAATTCTGTACCTTGTGTTTTGTTTTGTTTGCGTTTTGTTTTCATTGTTCACTTATATTGATGTATTATTCCACTCCTCTCTGTAATGCCCTCGGGCCCTGAGAGTATAATAAATGAAATGAAATGAAATTTGATACCATTATATTTTGAATGTCGTGTGTACCCTGTTTTCTTTAGTGATCACTGTCTAGTTTCCTTTTGTATGCGTAGTAAATTCGAAGCTAGGAAAGTCTTTAGCTGGGATTTATGGAAATTGAACGCGAAACTTTTGGAGGATGATGTTTTCACTGCCCAAGTGCAGGCCGCGGTCGAAGCACTGGAGAGCCAGAAAACAATTATGGTATGGTATGCAATGGGAGCTTTTTAAGGAGGAAATAAAATTGAAGGCGTTAGAGCGGGCAGGCTTACTTAAAAGCGTTGAAAGAAGCAACGAAATGTTATTACGTAATAATTTGCGGATGCTGCTAAAAGAAGAGACTAGAATGTCTGGGGCATTCAATGACGATACAGTGATGTCTCGTTAATATGGACGCCTCCGTTCCCCCAAAAAATCGTCCATAATGTGAGTCGTCCATATTAACGAGACAAAAATGCACGTATTTTCCCAGTTTATCCCCAAAAATTGTGTCCATATAGCGGGGTATCCATATTAACGGGGTCCATATTAACGAGACATGACTGTATTTCATTTGTAAAAGATAAACTAAAGATTCCAAATTGGGAACGATATCGTGGGGCGATTGTTAGAGCCAGAGCCGAAAGATGGTCAACAGGCGAAGCGCCAACTAAGCGTGCGCTGAGCCTCGAGTAAAGCTATGCTCGGCTTAACGAGATAACGGGGTAGAGAGGGACGGATCAGTTACGAGCGATAAAGATTAAATCGAGCTCGCATTCTTCAAATATTATAGTAGGTTATTTGCGTCCAGTCCGGTAGATGTCGAGCTTTTTAAAGATAAATTTTTGGGCTTCATGCCGCGCATTGATGATGAAACGAAAGAGTTACTAGAATCGTTCATCAGTGTAGGGGAAGTGGTCGTAGCAATAGAAATCCTACACCTGGGAAAGTTCCCAAGCTTGTGGGAACTTTCCCACAAGCCCGGACGGCCTAAGTGCTGCTTTCCAAAAGACGCAGAAACAAAAGATTGCCGCAGTCCTAGCCAAAGTATTCAATGAAGCATATGATTTGAATATGTTTCCTTCATCTTTTATGGCATCGCACAGAGTGTTAATCCCCAAAACAGATGACGCGGTTACGTTGCAGCAAGTCACAGCGTATCGGCCGATCAGTGTGACTAATGTCGAATACAAAATGTTAATGAAGACCTTAGCAAGGAGGCTGCAAACTGTGATATCAGAAATAGTGGGGCGCCATCAAACTTGCGGCATAAAAAGGACTATTTTCACCAGTATCCAAAAAGCGCCGAGTGTTCTGGAGTGTTGCTACGCAATGCGTACTTGCATTGCGATGCTCCAGGTAGAGTTGGAAAAGGGCTTTGACCGCGTGCCTCGCGACCTGCTTTTAACCATTCTCGATCATGTAAACGTCGGCGCTGTTATCCGAGAAGGTGTCAGCATAGCGTACAGTGGTTGCTCGACGAGACTTACTGTGAACCAGTCGGTTGGAAAACGTATAAAAGTGAATCGATCCATCCGCCGGGGGTGTCCTTTATTTCCACTTCTTTTTTGTATTTGCATAAAATCTTTTCGCATTAGTATTGTAAAAACAGTTCAATCGGTAGTTTTAAGCTTCACGCGACCAAAGTGAAAGTGTTAGCGTATGCCGATGACATTGCAGTGTTTTGTTCCACCCGCGAGAGTATTGTTCAAGTCGTTCAACGCTTAAAGTTTCTTGCGAAGTTAGCGGCAGCCCTGTTAACTGGGCCAAGTGCCTGGGATTTTGGCATAAAGATTAGAGTTCAACTCCGTGTTTGTTTGCCGACATGCAGTGGGTGACCACCCCCGTAAAATATTTGGGAGTGCCTCTAGAAAATTATCGCGACAGCGAACCCTATTGGCGCGGGCAGGCGGCTGAACTACGCCAAAGAGTAGAAAAAAAGACGGAGGCATGATCTGTGTACGTGCCACAGTTTGCAATTTATTTTTCTCCGCAAACTGTGGTACGTTCTACAAGTCTTGCATTGTTCGCGTGTAAACGTGCACAAATTGCATCGGGTATTTGTAGTGTTTATTTGGGACTCCATGTGGAAGCGATCAAGTGGTACCAATCATTTCCGGCGCGTACGAAGTGGGGGGCTTAGTTTGACACATTTGTTTTTCCGCCAGGTTGTTAATCGGTTCATGTATTTTCGGGACATAAGTGACCCCTTTTTGCGCCCCGTTTGTCAAGTGAGAGTTGCAAGCAAGTTGCCTGAGTTGATTGTTTCCGCGTCTTGAATGTCGGGTGGCATTCATGGATATTTAAAGGAAGTGCCTGTGTCATGTAAAGTTTTGTTATCCCGTTTTTCAGTTGAGTATTTGAGTGACGTCCCCCGGAAAAGATTGCATAAGGCTGTGTGCGATACTCTGCTCCGTGTACCACTCTACAGAGCCTTATAGTATGCAGGCCCAGGGCGAGATGTTTCGAAGCGCGTTAGGAGTATGGTGGTGCCCGCGGGCACCAAGACCTTTTTCTTCAAATCACATTCGGGTACCCTGCCGGTCAAGACGTGGCTAAACGAAAGTGGATTTTTCGTACCTTGGGGAGATCACTGTTTTTTATACAACAAGCCAGAGACGGTCGAACACGTGTCTCTTGAATGCTGGGATGGGGTCTTCTTCTGGGACGTCTTCCAACGTACCCTGAAGGAGGACCTGCCCCTGGACGCGCATGGAATCTGTTTTCTTTCGGTTAAAAACGAGGAAGGTTTTTCTTTTGACCTGGTTATGCTGTTGGGTCTGCAGAGTATTTGTAAGTCCCAAATGGCTGTACACAACGCCTACAATAATGTGCGTGAGGTGCGGGAATATTTTCGTGAAAGTGCATCTTTGTTTGTTAAAGTCAACAGGGCACAAAAGTGCGTGCCTGAGTGGCTTCGGAAAATTGAGGCACTTTTGTCCATGAAACATTTTAGCCCCCGAAATCAGTCACCTCAGACTGGTTTATTTTAGCCTTGACCTTTTTCCTGTGTCTTGAGAAGCACGCGTGCCTATTTGATAATGTAAATATCCGGCAATAAAAAAAAAAAAGTGTCGGCGTGGCCCAGTCAGTAGCGTGGCTGGCTCGCAACCGAAGGGTGGTGGGTTCGAATCCCGAATAAAATTCTTCAAAATTTTCTTTAAAGGGGTAGTGCAACGATTTTAATGTTCAAAGAATTGACAGTTTGCATTTTTCATATTGTTTATCCAAGTCCAAGTCACCAAGAACGCGCCACCTATTCCGCTATTCCGATATTGCTATTCCGCTGCGTAATCGCAAAGCAAAAAAACGAATTATTTGCCGATCTGCAGCCGAGTGTGGCGGTTACGGGAACTAAAGTGACAGCGTCTCTGGGGAAGTCAGCACCACCTGTCCCCTTCGCTGCTACACTCGCCGTCAGTCCCGTGACGAACCGTCTTTTGTGTCGATCGCTCGCCGCGACCTCCGACGATTTTGTACATAATTCACCGCGACCTGTACGATTTGTACAGCATTGTAGGCACTACCGGAAAGAAGTAACGAAATACGTTTCTCGTTACTTGCAAATAAAAGTTATGTGCTACCGGCCAAACGTTACCTCAGAATTAAAATCACACCTAACAGGTGCACGTTACTTTGGCACTACTTTTCCTTTTTTTTTTTTTTTTTTTTTTTGGGGGGGGGGGGGGTATGATAATGCATTTGCTACCACCTCCATAGCGCGTTCACAACCTTCAATTTTTGTTGTTTGGTCACTCTTGGAGGCTCGTTTTCTTTTCCACTTGAAGGAAGCTCTGAAGGTCAGAAATGTATAGTTAAAGGGGCACTGACACACCAAAATCATATTTTTTTTAATTATCAGAAACGATCGAAAACGATGCCGGGACATTACCCTCAAAATTTGAAACTTTAAAATTCAGTATTTGTGAATTAAAAAAACAATTTCCAAATGCCGAATTTGAAGTTCCCGCGCGACCCGCGCCAGTGCAGTGAGTCAAATTTTGCGGTCTCCTGCGACTCGACTTTCGTTCGGACCTCCGCCGTTGCCACGGCAACCCCAAGCGAGGAGGAGGTGAGGAATACAAGGGCGCCGGCGGGAAAAAACCGGTTTTTCTCTGACTCGCCAAGCTCGCCAACGATCGCCGCCAAGTTTTCCGAGGGAGGGTACAAATCTAGGAAGCAACATCACACCGAACTCTGATTTCTGGTATTTCAAAAAGAGGGGCCGTAGTGCGTTCGCAATTGCGTTAAAAAACATGTTTTACGATTGCCGTTATTAAATGTTATAGAAATGTCACCTACAAAGCTTCTAAATTTCCTGATTTTTGACGTCACCGATCAAAAGAAGCAAGGAGGTGGCGGCGGGAGATTTAAACGCCAAAAGTAAAAAAGCGCGCGCGCGCGCGAAAAATATTTTTTTTCGCGATGCGGTTTTTTTTTGCGTGTCTATGACTACAAGTTGCATCGTTTTAGACAATAAAAAAAAATACGACTTTTGGGTTGTCAGTGCCCCTTTAACCTTGAGCAAGAGTCGAGGTGTTACAAGACTTGGGCCTCAAAACGTCCTAACGCCGGGTAGCGCGGTCAAGAGAGTGGTGCGCACAACGCTGCCTCAAACTTATAGCGCAATGCTTTCTTCGTTAGGACCGTACACCGAGAAGTTTTATCAGCCGTTTCAGATTCCCAGAGCTTGAAAGGCGTGTGGGGTTTGGTTAAGGTTTAGAGGATTGGTTCATAAACACTTATTACTTGGTGTATGGAGGAAGCACCAAATCGTGAAACGTAAATTTGTTTGCTCGCGGAAGTCCTGACAAGGAAATATTATGAGTAACGTAATCTTATACGTTACAGGAAACTAGTTACGCAAGTAGGTTCATCGTTTCTGCTTTCAAAATATGACGGTCACGTTACGTTACTGAACTAAGTAAAGTGTTACCGGCAATCAAAAATAAGAGACAAACAATTTGAGGAGGCACTGGTTTTAAGTGCGAATAGAGCAGCGAAATGAGAAGAGATAACATGCTGACAAAGGCCCATGAGTGACTGCAGTTTCCTTTATTTCTCGCCCTCACGCATATATAAAGCAGGTTTCGAACTTGTGCTTTGTATCCCCATCTTAAGTAAAAATACCTTATTACGAATATTTTCTCATAATTTAGGAGGATACATTTACACAGGGAGAAGGTACCTTTTATGATTTTTCGCAGGGAAGGTATCCTTTATGATTTTTAACATTTTATTGATGTTTGCTGAACCGGTGGGAGATGGCAGTCATCGGCGTTGCTTGGCACGTCGGGTGGTGATTTTTCCCAAATCCACTTCGCTTTCTGCTTTCCACATTTGTGTTTAACCGTGGATAAATTCACGACCATTCATTATACCCTGTAAAGGCAGAGGCGGCAGATTTTCGCAACGTTCGTCCTGACTGAGGTGTGCGCAAAGAAATTTGAGGCAATCATAGAAAAGGCAAGAAAGAAAAACAATACTATAACGCTCCTCGGCGCTATACAAAAAATATAACCGGTTTTCTCGAACAACGGATATATACTCAACATTGCGAAATCCCGATACCAGAAAGTCAAGGAAATAGCTACCAACAGAAGCAACGGCAACAAAACGTCTTGAATTCACATTTGACATTTAAAAATTAAGCTCGACGTGTTCGATGGAGAATGTAGGGATTCAGCTGTTAATCCGCCGGAAAAGACCGATCTCTCTATGCGTTCCACGCATGCGTGACGTCGCCATAACTGTAGCTCATAGGATGGTAGGCGCCAATTCACGACGCAGCTTGTACCGCCTCGTGCTCTGCTCGCGCAGATCCTCTGCGTGGTCCTGGCTTTGCCAAATATGTTGACTTTCGACAGTTTCAGAAATCTTTGATTTAATGGATGAAGTACGGTCCATTCATCTTCATATTTTTCAATTATATATATCGCCTTTGGTTAACCCGATGATTAGCCACGTGTTTATTTTTTTATTATCTGTAAAGCCGACGAAATATTTTTTTATCAACAAAACTTGAACTTGTAGGCTAGGGGGGTTCTCCACCGAAGTTCCGCACATTTTTGTTGGTCGAAGTCTTCGTACCGTTCACTATTATTTGCCGCTTTTATGAAAATGGAAGGTATATTTTTACGTAACTGTATTTGTAATTTGAAATTGAAGTCTTTATTTCTTTCGGATCAACCGAAAGGGGAGCAGAGACTAAAGGCAGAAAATGCCCGGCGAAGAATGTTCTTCAATTCGTATCTGGATGCTTAACTAAGACACTTTTTGCATGAGTAACTGTGACGGCATCTTAGGTACATTTCGAGCGTAACTTTTACAACCCTGCTAACGGGCAATTTGACGTTGTTTATGCGCTTAGGCACACCGAGTGGTCCGCAAGCAACACCAAGCCAGTGCGTCTATATATGTCCGTAAAAAAAATCCTTTTCCATTGTTTTCGTGGTTTTATTCATAGAGAAGCTATTTCTTTGAAAATGTGTGCAGCAACACAAGCTTTCCGGGTTTTTAGGTGCATGAAATGCCGTCAAAATAACAACGCTGTTAAATGCCGTCATAATAACAGCATCTCATCATAACAGCACCACACGCCGCCGGCTCGCTATAAGGAGTATTCACTGGGCGCCATATTTGTGGGTGATGCCTAGAGCGCATGCTCTGAACGAGCCCACATTAATGGGCTGTTAAGACCGGCAATCTTGAGGGTGCGAAATGCACGTTACAAAAGAACTGTGGAAGCTCGCCATCAGCACGCGCTCAGCAGTCGTGCACACAGCTATGGCCGCCAGTGAATACTTCCTATTAGCGATGTGCGCGGCCAAAAGCGTCGCTGTGGTCAGCTTTCCACGATTGGCCAAACCATGGGCATATGAGCACTGTCAGATTGTCAACTTTGACGGTGTTAGTTTCGGATTGCGATCTCTCCTAGCTTCTAATGTGCTTTTTAAACACACCATCGAACTCGTCGTCGCACCCGATGGTAAGTAGCCAGAATAACAACTGGTGACGTCACGGTGAGGCAAATCCCAGTCGTGACGTCACGGAGGGAAACCATAAGAGGGCGCCACCGAAACATCTCGGCGCTAATAGCGTAACTTTACCTACTTGCGGACAAGTTTCCGTGGTATATGTAGTCAAAGCTTTGGGCGCACGTGCGCTTGCACATCTTGAGTGCCGATCAAAGGTGCGCACGCGCAGTCCTCACCGAAGGTTATGAAGCTCAAAATATGCTCCACCTCGAGCGCGAGCTTTCTGTGTTTGATGAAAATTATGTCGCACACGCAACCAAAGCGCGGTGGAAGGCGCACAGTCGCAGCATGTGGAAAATCACTAATCCTGTCTCCGACGAGAAAGCGCGCAGTCGCGGCTAAAATCAAGAACAAAGCAATTTGGAAAGATTCATTGCAACTCGCGAGATACAATTGCGCGAACGCTGCGGTGAAGAGCGGAGTTTCGTATCCACTTACGGCGCAGCTACCTTTGCGTTTAGGCTACACGACTCCGACAAGATATGAAGCTATGTAGGCCGTCTTACCTACCTTCGTCATAGGTTAGAGCATAGAGGTTGACGCCTGAGCTAGAGATCCGCGCATGTTTCGTGGAAACGTCACTGCAGCATAGTAACTTGGTCCGATAATGACACGGTATTAAACTTAAGTTTTTCAAACAATTTCTGATCTCGTAAATATCGCAAGACAACTAGGACACCGAGATGCCGGCTATTTTGTGAGTTTGCACTATTGTGCAACCTTGGAAATATATTTCATGAAGTCATCAAACTTACGCAACCAAATTGGAATATAGTTCAACATTTTAAAGAAATTTGAAAACAGTGACTCCGTACATATGGTGGACTACCAATCTTGTACAATTATAAACATTCTTTGATAACTTATTGAATAGTGCATTTGGTTTATAAAATTGAATGTAAATCCAAACTTTTTTGAAAGTGGTATCCAACTTATTAAAAGAAATGCCAATGACTATCTAATATCGTCCAACATTGGAAACCTCTTATAACTTGGTATCCAATTTATCCTGTGGGGTACCAATAAGTACCCATTATTGGACAACATTGGAAGCGCGTTATCACTCCATGGAAAGTGGTATCCGATTTATCTGATGGGGTGTCAATGACAGCACAAAATTGGAAAACAAACATCGGAAGCCATTTGGGTCTTCATTGGAAGTGCCAGTGACTACTCCATATTTGACAAGGTTGGAAGCTTGTTAGCACTCGATTGGAAGTGGTTTCCAATTTATCCATTGCTGTGCCAATGACTGCCCAATATTTGAGAGCATTGGAAGCCCATTGTCACTTAGCTTGAAATAGTATCCAATTTATATCATGGGGTGACAATGAGTAACCAGTATAGGAAAACATTGAAAGCCAATTTGTGCTTATTTTAAATTATATATAATTTATCCAATGAGATGTCAATGGCTGCCCAATACCGGACAATATTGGAAGCCCCTCGGCACTTCGTTGTAAGTGGTATCTAATTTATTTTATGGGGTGCCAATGACTGCCCAATAATTGACAACATTGGATGCCCATCTACACTTTATTTTAATTAAAGTCCGAAAAATGCAGCTCCAACCAGTATTTGAAAGGAAACCCGACGTTTCGGAACCAACTTGGTTTCTTCTTCAAGGGTGACTGAAAGCACGCGGAACAGCAACAGTTCCTAACCTCTTCGTCGTTAAAAAAAAAAAGAAAAAAGAAAAGTGGTCGCATTCGACGTGGAGGTATCAACTTTTGGCCCGAATATATACGACAACCGAACTTCGCAGTACTTGCCAATTGGATTTTTTTTGCGGCGTGTTTTAGTAGAGGCGATGCATCAGGAACTTCATTATTAGTAAAACCTAAATGTTCACCCTTTGAAATCAAATCAAATCAGATCAAAGTTTATATAGACAACCGTCGAGGAATACAGCTGTCAGGGGGGCCGCCACAAAAGGCATCGGCATGCCTGACAAGGCGACAGCCCCCCCGCCCTCTCCACGGCCAGACAAAAGGAAAGTCTCAGATGACGAAAACTACTTGATTATGAAAGATCAAACATAAAATCCCATAAGCGGCACAAAACACTGTATACAAAGAGAAAAACAATGAACTAAAGCCAGACTCTCCCCCAGGTAGGGCAAACAACAACGAGGCACATCAATTTTGTTGTCTGCACAAACATGGCAAACAAAGGGGCCACAAACAACAACATAGTGCAGCCAGCCGGCCATCTCTACAAAGATATTTCTTTAAACCCGCAGAGATGCTGCACAAGAAACAACATACGTGCACAAAAAAAAATAATAATACTGAAAAAAAAACATGTTATTCTTGAAGGGACAATAGATAGACATTTATGTTTTTCTTTAAAGCTTGTATAGACATACCTCCCAGAATAATGGTCATGAGTTTCAGGGTGTCATTCAGAAGTACAGGTATTTGATAATCTAATTTTTGTATGCCATAGTTTGTGCGTATATTTTGCCTGCTGTAGCTGGTGTCCCGAAAATTGTAGGGATGATCTGTCCAAAGATACGTACTGAAAAAGACAGTTGGTTCAAATTTGATTTGATTATAGATTAATAAAGATAATTTCTTATTTATAACATTTTGAATAGTTAATATTCGGTGCTTTCTAAAGAGCGGAGCAGAGTGACTCCGGTACGGGGCATTTTCAACCAAGCGCAGGGCCTCTTTCTGTAATATGTGCAGGGTTTCTATGTTTGTTTTTACTGTGGTCCCCCATACAAGGAGGCAGTATTGAAGACGTGAATGAACTAAAGTATAATACAGATGTTTTTTTACCCAGTGAGGCAGCCCATTTTTAAGTCTATAGATAATCCCGATAGAGCGTGAGATTTCCGTTCTTATTCTCTGCAGATGGAAAGACCAATTTAGCGTTTCATGAAACAGAACACCTAAGAACCTATGTGATATAACACGCTCGATGATTTCGCTTTGAAACTGAATTTGAATCTCCTGCTGAATACATTTATTTCGTGGTCGAAATATAATATACTTTGTTTTTTTCGTGTTTAATTGAATTTGGTTTACGCTAAGCCACGATGATAAATTTTCAAGCCATGCGTTCGTTTCGTGCTCAAGTAGTTCTAGGCTTCTTCCAGAAAAGAATATGTTTGTGTCATCAGCATATAAAATTATATCTGGTGTTTGAGGCATTCTTATAATGTCATTTATGTAGATTAAAAATAAGAGAGGGCCAAGAATGGACCCTTGCGGGACACCGTATTCTATTTGACCCATATGTGACCTCGCGTGATTTATGTCTGTATGTTGTGAACGATTCGATAAATAGCTTTTTATTAAACTAAGTGAAATTCCCCTAATTCTATATTTGGACAATTTTCCGAAAAGAATATGATGCTTGATTGAATCAAAAGCTTTTTTGAAGTCAAGAAACACTCCTACTGTATATAACTTCTGCTCGAAATTGTCAATTATTTTATTTTTGATGTTTAGCAGCGCCAATTCAGACGATTTTTGCTTCTGAAAGCCGTACTGTTGCTCAGCTATAACATTTTTTGTTTAAAAAAATTTATTAGTCGTGCATTAATAGCTCCTTCTATGAGTTCGGAAAAAATGGGAAGAACGGAGATTGGTCTGTAGTTATTTAGGTCATTTTTATCACCTCCTTTGTGAATCACCGACACTCTTGCTATCTTTAATTTATCGGGAAATATTCCGGTACATATATGTGAGATTGGCCCACTAATTAAGTGAGCAACTGATTTTATAGGCTGGGATTTTATACCATCTTCGCCACAAGCACTGTTATTCTTTAGTTTGTGTATTAGGCTGTATACTTTGGTTTCAGTAGTAGGAAACAAAAATATTGAACTCTCAATACCCGGTAATGACCTTTTTACTTTTGCCAGATAACTTTTACATTAAACCGTCAATGTTCACTGAATGCCGAACAGGCATCCGTTTTCGTCTCGGTTTATTAACTTCTACACAAAAAAATTAATGAAATATCGACTTTTTCTTTCTCTCCAACTGACCGCAAAACAAGCTGCGGCGTAATTTTGATTGTCGTGACGTACCCTGTTTCCGGAACCGGAAGCTCTCTCGGCAGTAGGAGATGGGAGCGTTAGCGGCGGCGAGTTGGTGTGCCGGTAGGTTTTACTGCGCTGATGGCGCTGATGTCACCGTTGTATTTTGGGAATCGGCGCCTCTCATCGCCGCGATAGGCATGGAAACATCGCAGCTGAGCGAAATTCAATGAGATATGTTGCGCTACAGCGACAGCATGGGACTAGTCCCATACGCCGGTATGCCTGTTGGGAAGTGCGGCGAGTCTTCCGGTGAAGACTCCAGCCCAACTGTCATTGTTGGTAAAAGGCGGCCCGTGTCAGTCATTTGCAAAGCGACGTAGATGGAAACAAATTGCCGCGGCGTTTTTCGCGGCCTCGGAGATGCAGGAGCCAGCCGACGTTAAAAAAAAGATACGTTTGAACTACGACAGTCTCAGCAAGAGCCACGTAAATACCTGTTCACACTCGGAGCGGACGCGCGCGTTTGATGGAAGTGCTGTATTCGCGCTGTTGGTAAGCGCTTCGGGACCGATCTTTTACGATTGCAACTCGATACTGACGTGACACTCGGCAAAGGAAGGTTGGACCGGCATTGCACGTAGCTCCCACGAACTGCTATAGCTCGACAGTGACGTGCAGTCGTGTCGGAATAAAAAATGGCATACTAATAACAAAGTGTACATACCGTGTTACGAAGGTAATCCATACGGCGTTTATTTGAGCTCTATATCACACAAAACAAGAAGATAGAATCGACGAGAGTCCCTTTTCGACGACAGTGTTCATCAACACTGCCTCGGAAAACAAGGGGAAGAGATTGACCTCACCTCTTAATCTAAAATTGAGGTCAGCGATCAAACTATAATACGGGAAGAGTCCACAAGGGTCGCCCGGGCATATTCCATTCAGCACGCCAACCGGTCGTGGGCAGACGGTCTTGGCCAAGTACCGTTGAAGCAACGCTGTTTCGAGTCGGAGTGCCTGCTAGGCCGCTAGGCCTAACCGCCAAGCTCGCTTGGTCAGAGCCGGTGGATTCGTCGCCGTTGTAGCTTTTCTCGGGTGTTTGTGGATCCAGCGTTCTTGTTCGTCGTAGTCTGTCTCAAGTACTTTTTTCTTGCTGCTTGAAGTCGGGACGCGCGAGAAGAACACGTAGAAAAATAAACGTTCTTTGGTCGTCGTGAAGTAGTAACTGAACGACGCTGTCGGCCCGGTCGGCCCTACTGCGCAGGTGCAGTAGTTGCTTCGTTTACCACACGATAGATGGCGCTTCGCTCTCAGCATTATCAAATTTGGCAATTTTCGTCACATCTTTAATTATGCTACAAAATGTGGATCTGAATATTATTTAACAAAACTTTTAGGAAACACTCGCCGGCTATCTATTGTTTACGATCGCGTTGCTGGTGTGGTAGGCTCTTACCCAATAAGCGACGTGGATTCGGCTGACGTGCTGCGTTTCCGCGGATGCATCGCAGTGAAAAGGCAGAGAACTTTCGAAGGAAAGAAGGCGCAAAAGAGTCCAGTTTTCTTTTAAAAGTTCTATAGCGAAGAATTTTTTTTTTTGGCTCCCTATTTTTGTGTTTTTGTGTTTCTTTTCCCACCTTTTACGACGATCGGTGGATGAAATTCGATTTCAGAATCGTTTCATGGTCCCTTTAATGACATTGCCAGGGGAAACACCGGACATCAAAAAGTGGGCATTAAGTTTATCAGCAAGCTTAGCCCCTGTACAGGACATGCCTTCAAATATAAGCTCAGAATTATCTTCTCTTTCGTTTTTAGAAAGTAGGTCGTTTACATTTTTCCACACCTTTCTGGGGTTATTATAAATATCTGCGAACTTATTTTCATGATACACATTTCGTGCTCGTTTAATATCAGCGCCTAGTTTATTTCTGCTCTTTTTTAAATTCAGCTAGATAATCCGGATGTTTTCTTTTTATAAAAAGGGCGAAGAGCTTATCTCGCTCTTTTATTCTCCTAAGAAGTGCGGCATCAATCCAAGGCTTTCTAGACTTCCTGTTCTTTTTAAATGAACCATTGGAAACGCTTGATCATATAGTATCTTAATTCTTGTAGAAAAAAAGTCGTATGCTGCAATGGGATCATCCAACCGAACAACGAAGCTCCAGTTTTCCTCCTCGACTAAACTTTGAAACAACATAATATTTTTATCATTCATGACCCTATTATGCCGCAGAGCCCGCACAGACAAACTCCGGAGAGGCTGCACGGCCGAGCTCAGCGCGGCGCGAACAATTAACGAGAGCGCACGCTCGGCCGCCGGCCGCTATTTCTACCATAACTTTTTTTTTTTACTAGACCAAATCGGCTCATTTTTGAATGTGATATGTGCTTATGGGCGGTTTACAATGCCGCGTAGGTTGCACTGTGATCACAGCAATGTCGTCACTTGATATTGGGCATATTCCAGTGTTATCGCTTCCTAAAACATTTTTTGTTTTTATCTATTTATTTTTTGTAATTTCTGCTGTATCATGATGCCGCCGCGCGCTGCCATCAATGCGCCTGCGCGCCCAAAGCTAAATAAGCACGTTACTCATAGGAGTGAACCATGATAAAGCAGTTCCTTTAAGTTTGCTAACGTTATTGTGTTACTGTACATTCAGAAATATGTAAAACGGCTGAGATCCCAGTCCCAACTCGCAACCCTAGTGAAATATCTTATATCTATAAGAAATTTCTTAGTCCAATAAACGCATATAATCAAATAAGATCATATAAGAACATGCAAGGACCTCATAAAAACATATAAGAGCGATATGGGATTATATAAGAAGTTGTAAGAAACGTTTTATCCGTTTCATATAACTTCATATATAATAATAATAACAATAATATTATTAATAATTAGTTTATTTCCATCTACATTGATGATGGAGGTCAAGGAAGAAAGCTGTGAAATACAGCTTGACAAGGCCCTTGACCCCCTACATAGGCACAGCAGGAGCGGTATAGAAAAAAATGCTACTTCATGCGAAAGTACGAAACGGGCGGATAATATACGAGCACAACGCACATATTAAACAAGATTGAATACTCCTGGGAATATTAAACAAACCGCCAGATCACTGGTATTTTACCTATCTAGGTTTACAAAATATTCTCTAAGTTGCTTAAATGACATTTTAGTCAGATCTACCTCACTGGCATCAAACTGGTTGAGCAATTTAGGCAGCGTATATCTAATCATCTGAGAGCCGTAATTTGTCCTCCGCGCTACCATTTCCCAATGTTCTGGGTGACGAGTGGGGTAACCCGGTTCCTTCACAGATAGATGTGCCAAATTCACAAGAAAACGCGTGTGTTTGTTGCTCTCCAAATTGAATGTATTGCTAAGTTTATAGTTGTATAAATTGTATATATTAATAACGCGGAAAGCCGTGAACGTAGAAGGACTATGCAATTTTATATCGTCCTTCTACGTTCTCATAAGGTTGTTGTATACTCTTGTATGATCTTATTTGATCATATACGTTTACTGGACAAGGAAATTTCTTATACATATAAGATTTTTCACTAGGGCAGGCGGTGATCAGCAAGAGGGAGTCCGAAATGACATTTCAAGAGCCCTCAAGATCCCACAGCCGTCCGTATATCAGGTATCCTGCAACGTTATAAGCAGACTAGGGACCATCGAGAACTTTCAGCGATCCGGCAGGCCTCGTTCCGCTATTTCGCGTCGGGATACATGCATCGTCCGTCGCTCCAAGGCTGATCCCACTTTGACTGTCGTCGACATCGCCACCGAATTCCGCTCCAGCGACAACGTGAACGTCAGTCGAAAGACCATCTCCCGTCATCTCAGTGCTATTGGCTTGAATGGGAGGCGTCCCGCCAAGAAGCCGCTCGTGAAGGCCCATACGCACATTCGCGTTTGAACCTGTTTGAGTGCGTTGCGGCGTTCTTGCGGTCAGGAGCGGTCGCTTGCGGAGCGACGCGCGCCTTCCCGCAACGCGACGCAAGAGAGTAGAGACTCGCTCAACTTTCCGAAGCGTTGCGGTGCGTTCGACGAATCAGAAGCCGAGAAACGAGAAGGGTCGGGCGCATGCGCAAGAGCCCGAGAACCCGCCGACTGGCTCGAGGACTCGAGCAGCGCTGACTCGAGGCTCGACGAACGGAAGGTCCACGTGTTTTTATTTCGTTTGTTTTGCGGCGGTTTGCGGAACGTTGTAGCATGGCGACGTCGGTGCCAGTGTGTGTGGACCAGGAGGAGTCAGTGGAGTCAGGGGAACCATCAGTTAGCGACCAGCAAAGCTTAATAATTCTGGTTGAGAAGTTCCCCTGGCTCTATGACACCCGCCGGGTCGATTACCGGGACAGCGTTCGGCGGGAAAACGCCTGGACAACTATCGCACAGAAAATGGGTAAGAGTCATTTGCTAAGAATCCACGCGCCAGAGTTGCGTTCGCGCGCCGTCATCGACACTGAACCTCGGCCGACGACTATAGGGTGCTGTTCACCGACGAGAGCAAGTTCAAATTGTTCGGTAGTGATGGCATCCGATACGTACGACGTACGTCTTGCCACAGGTTCATTCCCTAGTTCATGCTGCCGACTGTTAAGCACTGTGGAGGATCGATTGCCCCGATGTATGGCGCCTCCTCTCGCAATGGGATGGCCTCATCATCAAGATTAACGGAATAATCATCCGGCCAAAGCTACAGGGACATAATGGTAAACGATGTCATTCCGTGGGCCAACCAGAACACCCCTCTCGGATAGATCCTGCAGCATGACAACGGCCAGAAGCACACTTCCAGAGCCGCGAAGGACGCCTTCCAGCAGCATCAAGTTTGTCTTCGGGAGGCTTAGGCAGTCCCCAGACCTGGATCCGATCGAACACATGTGGGAGGAGCTGGAGCGAAGATTGGCGAAGAAAACATGCAGGAATAAGAATCAGAATTCGACCAGCTGGCTGAGGAATGGGCACGCATCCCTCAGGCGACCACTGTGAAGCTTGACTCCATGACATCTCGTTGTGAAGCCGCAATCAAGTCTGGTGGTTTCCCGATGAAGCTTTATTATTTCCTAGTTACTGTTGTCTGTTTTTGTTCCATAAAATGAACGGGATACAAACCTCATTTGTTAGTCAATCTGATGTTTGCGGTTGAGCACACTACCTCATCGGTGTTAACGCTTCCGATCCACATGAGTATGGGTAATGTTCAGAACTTAATAACACATGTATCATCCAAAAATGAGCCGATTTGGTCCAGTAGAAAACAAGTTATGGTAAACAAAGTGCTTCATCCGATACTTTTGTACACTACTGTATATGTGAGACACGTGTGAACCTCAGACAGACGTCCGTAGACCTCCGACGAATGTGCTGCCACTTTGCACGACCGTGTGACATCCCAATCTGAATCTCTCGGTATCATCTATTTCGGATACTCGGATGTCATACCTGAATCCCTTCTAACCCTTACTGGGTTTTGTAAAATGACTATGAGCCATCCTCCATATTCATTATCGCTTCTGTGGGAATTCGCGTACCGCCGTCGATTCGCCGTTTCCCACGTGGTCCGTCAACAACCCGAGTCCAGCCTGGTTCTTTCACGGGAGCGGGATTCCGCTCCCCGTTTATTGGTACATAAAACACAACGCTACAAAACACTCAATCTAAACTACAAATACACGCGACATTACACAAATATTTACAAACGCACGTTAAGCCAGAGTTACACACAAAGGGGACCCTTAGGCCTCGTGTCCCGCGATTGCCCTAAATCCGGTCGCACCCACTTGCCTGGTCTCGGTGCCGTCTCGATTCCTAAGAGACTTTTGCCTCCCGGTTACCCGACTATATCGATCGATGGGCGAGGAGGTTTCTCCTCGCCCGCCAAGGGGCGCCTGCAGCGCCATCCAGTGGCTAGGAGAGAAAGCGGCACGTCGGGAGCCGAATTCGAGATCCCGATCGACCCCGCGGCGACACGACCACACTCTAAAAAAAAAAAGTGTCGATTTAACTCTTTTTGGAGTGTAAGTGGCTTGTCACAGAATCCACTCTTTTAAAGAGTAACTTTAACTCTTCGGAGACAAGCGTAGGTTTAACTCTCCCATACAAGTGTTCACTTAACTCTTCTATAGAGAGTCACGCCAATACTTTTGAGAGAGTCAGGGCTACTCTTTTGATGTGTCAGTGTAAGAGTTAACTTCACTCCTTTGTGTAGAGTAACTATAACTCCATGAGAAGTGTTGCCGAAACTCTTTGAGGATAGTAAATTTCACTCCATTGTGTAGAGTGACTATAACTCTATCAGAAGTGTTGCCGAAACTCCTTGTTGACGAGTGAAGGATGCTCTCCAGGGAGAGTTACCTTCATTACGTCATGTAGAGTAACTACAACTCTATCAGAATGTCGCCTGAACTCTGTATTCAAGAGTTACGCGTACTCGCCAGGAAGAGTTACCCTCACTCCATCGTGTAGAGTAATTTCAACTCTATTAATTTCAATTAATTTCAACTCTTTCTCCTTATTGTACGAGTTGTTGCATAGAACTAGGGACAACTCAAGTATTTTGCAATGAACAGTAGCCCTAAAATTTAAAAGCGGCTATGTACATGTTCACAAAGATGGTTGCATAGGAAATGTGGAACTGCAGCTGAAAAATGACATGAAATATAAAGCATAAGCCTGCACAGAGGTTATCGGTTCTCATGAAAAGTCAGCATAGAAAGAAAACAGTAGAATAGAGTTTAAGAAACCAAGATTTTAATTTCAGCACATGGCAAAAAAGGCAAAACTGGCACACCAATGTCCTCTGGCTAACAAGTTTTAACATCGTGATCAAGTCTAAAGCCAAGACGGACTTTATTTTGTACTTCAAACCAATGAAGTGTCCAATCACTGCGAGTGACTGGCTTGCTTTTTGGTGGTAAAAAATGTCGTGGACTCCGTGCGATGCAAGAACGAGCGCTGCACCAGCCACAATATCCGTCACCTCAAAGGAGTGGTCCTCCCACAACACAGTTATGGCACGTGAGTCTTCTTCGTTGATTCGCATCACCGGATAGGTAGATCGGTCGTGTCCCTTCTCCTGTGAAGAATGAATGCTTAAACGTAGAGTCAGCAATATTAAAAGAGAGAAAACTGCTCGCTAAGTGCCCTTAGTTAATACCAGTGCACTCATTTGCGAGACAATAGACCATTTTCAAAAATCCCAGGAGCCATTCATAGGGTGCGCTCCAATAGTTTGCTGGGACTCGCTGTTGCTGGAACAAGAAGAAAAATAAATTTAAAAGTAGCCCAAACCCAGAACATACAGGTTTAGATTGGAGTATTAAAATT